>JAKCOX010000251.1:0-407749 GCA_022605575.1 Laterallus jamaicensis coturniculus
TGATTCTGAATCAGTTTCACCTTTTATTTTTCATAAGGCCACACAGAGCCTTCATAGCATAAAAACCAAACATTTCAAGAAAATGTCAAAATAAAGCTGTTTTAATTTGAAAATTAGCAATTCATAAAATATTTTGCAGAATACGAATTTTTCTCTGCATGTGAGCATTTGTTCTGAAGCCAGATTGTGTGTCTTCAGATCTTTGAAATAGATATTTAAAAGATAGAAAGCCATTTCTTCATTAATAAATATAGGTTTGATCGTTCCAAAGCTGAAGCAAATTCAGCTTGAATTCCTCTAGAATCATAAAAGGAAATTAAGACAAATGAAGATTTAC
Source organism: Laterallus jamaicensis coturniculus (assembly GCA_022605575.1). Classification (NCBI taxonomy): domain Eukaryota; kingdom Metazoa; phylum Chordata; class Aves; order Gruiformes; family Rallidae; genus Laterallus; species Laterallus jamaicensis. Next base: position 338 of record JAKCOX010000251.1, read on the forward strand.
TTTGAGTAATTTTAATAAAATACATGGTCTTTTCATTTAAAAGTGACATTTCAGGCTAATTTTGAATAAACTAAAATTTTTTTAAAAGTTTAAAATATTTGGTAATATTATGGTAAACCCAAAATCTAATGATTTCTTGTCTTTGGGAAAAGTGGAAGGAGGAACCTATACTGAAGACAACTGAAATTATTATTTTTCAAAACAAAACCTTTGATAGGTATTAAAGTAGGATGAAAAATGAGGATCCTCAGTCTTCTGTATATTTCTACATTTTCAGATGGGGCTTTTTCTTCTTCTCGGATTTTAATTGTACTCACCCCCCCCCTCCTATATCCACATACATTACGTGCAGCAATACTAAGCAATCTCTGAAAATGTAATGGTTCCAAGTTTTAAAAACTGGCCATACAAGTATTATTCCCTCTCCCACATTCCCAAGAAGTATACAGCAGATGCAAAATCCTTTGCAAAATTTCTGATCACTCTTTGGTTCCTTGCAAAAGACATAATGTTTTTAAGTTAGAACTAGACAACTTTTTTCATACATTGTTTAATGAAAATAACTTATTTGCATTTACACAATTTTTATGACCACCAGCGTGATATATTTTATATCTTCCATGCTTTGTTACATTATCACAATACCATCTTTCACAACATAATATTTTATTGTATTAAAATCTGAACTTTCTTTGACATATTTTTATTTCTGCCAGAAATACTATTTAAACATGGATTTCCAGTTACTGGAAAAATATTTTGTTTAATAAAAGGCCTGAAATACACTGTTAGGTTGATTAATAAAAACCCCAAACCCCCCAAAAGATTATATTTTAATACACAAATTAGCTTCCAAGTTTTACAGGATTTTTTCTTCATCTTTCACAATTCTTTATTAAATTGACTGTTTGTCGATGAAGACATAATCTGCAAGGTACAGATTATCCTGTACAAGTACGTACTCTATGTGATATAATAACATGGTCATGCTTAGCAATGTATTTATATGTACAAATGTAAACGTGCTGCAGACTGTCTTTACAGTAAATAATAAGAAAAGGGTGCTTGTAGCATGCAGTTCAGATCATCATGAAGTAGGGTCGTATGCACTGCATTTAAAACTGTCCATTTCTCTCCCTCAGTTACAATAGTCTGGAGTGACATACTAAGATGCATACTTCTGCAGTGCTATTTTTACTTGGGAATTTTTTGAAATGAAAAAAAAAAAGGATTTAACCAGTAGATACCACAAAAATTTGGGGATTTAAAATTATTAGTTTTTTAAGAAAAAAATATTTATTTTTCATGCCTTGTTATCAAAAAGGAGGGGGAAGGAGTTGAGGAAGGAAAATAACTTGCTGGAAGGCTTTTCCTATAGAATTCAGTCTGAAAACCTTCAGCTGCAGTTCTCAGCAAGGAAAAGACTTGAAATCAGTCCAGACATGAATTTCAGTTTGGCACGCTCTGAGATACCCTCTTTGTTTGTTGTTTCCATAGTAATTGCATTCTGAAGTCAACAGATGTATAGCCTCCTGTAGTCAAAATTGGATATTTTATTTTAAATCATTCTGCTTTACATCTTCAGTAATGTTTTTCTAGAAAGGGAGAAAGACTCTCCATGTCATGTGTTTCCTTACATATCTGGTAACATTGAAATTTTCTTTCCATTTGTAGAAAATATGCTGTTCACTGTCAGAGGGAAAGGCTCCCTATCTCTTAATATTGTTTCTATTTGAGACGGTTATCCAGAAATACAATGAAGATTACAAAACAACTGATACCCCAGGAATCTGACTCCTCTGATTTCTCAGTACTTAGAAGTATATAGGTGACACGGCTCTCATTTAAAAAACAGAGAATTTATCTGGTCTATTTCTTTGTAAGGATGGCTTACATAGGATTAATGCAAACTTATCCGTACAGCTGAAAAAAATGCATGGGCGAGTTCATTTTTGTGATAGATGTCCTTGGCAACTCAATCAGCAACTCATTCAAGGCTGTTTTTATTTCTGTTGCTTTTAAGAAAAAGGAAAGTGTTTCAGTGACGCTGAATACAAACCAGTGCCATGCCAGTGGGCAGCAAATAGAATCTGTGCTGGTTTCAAAGACTGTTCAGCATTACTCTGGTGAGGCAATGCATGGTTAAATATGAGGGTAAAAATCACCTTTCTTGTGTCTCACACTGCTTCAGATGTCTGAGTCAGAGCTGGTCACCTTGTCTTGTCTTTGTAATAATAGAGATAAATTGGCACCTTCTGCAAGTGATTAAACTGAACTATCTCGGCTGTCCATTTAAGGGTGAAATGACCACACTCATGAGCTGCTGGTGCTTCATCTGAAGGAAGTCCACTGTGACTAGCTCAGGTCTGGAAAACCGAAGTTAGGGCAGATGAGTTCCACTTGGAGTTTCATTCATTTGTATTACTCATTTCTCACATCAGCTATATAAAGCTCTGCATGTGATATGCACTGTTTCACTATTGGCAGGAAGCAGAGCAGCAAGTATCCCTCAATTTTTCAGCCATGAGTCAATATCAGTATGTTTAGATTATACATAAAAGAATAAATAACGATGCAATTCATCAACTGTGAAACATAAAAATCTTGAATAATTAAGATAAAACATCCAGTCAACCACATCACTCCAAATTTTAGATTTCTGCATTGTAGATATTGTACAGCTGAGCAACCTAAGCTCCCATGATAATAAATAGGAAGGAGTAAGTACTTAATTTGGACTGGTTTAGGTATTTGCTTTGCTTTAGGATGAGGTAATTTACAACCTAAAATTTTCTGCTTCACAAAATTACAGAATCACAGAACAACTGAGGTTGGAAGGGATCTCTAGAGGTGTTGTGTGTCCCCCCCGTCCCATCCCCCCCCCCGCCCCCGCTTCCAAGCAGCACTATCCACATCCAGTAGCAAAGGACCACATCCAGATGGCTTTTGAATCCACAAAAACCCATGGATCCACAGGCTCCCCTGGCAACCTGTGCTAGTGCTTAGTCCCTTTCACAGCAAAAAAAGTGTTTCCTGGTGTTCAGAGAGACCCTCCTGAGTTTCAGTTTTTGCCCATTGACTCTATCCTGGCACTGGGCACCACTGAAAAGACCCTCCCTCCATGTTCTTTGTACCATCCCTGCAGGTATTTATATACATTGATGAAATCCTCCATGAGCCTTCTGCAGGCCAAACAGACAGAGGTCTCTCAACCTTTATTCATAGGAGAGATGCTCCCATGTTTTCATATCTGTGACCCTTCGTTGAACTCTCTCCAGGATGTCCATGTCTCCCTTGTACTCTGGAGCCCAGCACTGGGCACAGCACTCAAGGTGTGGTCTCACAAGTGCTGAGCAGAGGGCAAGAATCCTCCAGTAACTTCTCTCTGGTAGCTTCTTTCCAGTAATTCTAAGCTTCAGCAACTGCAAGATTATCTCCAAACCCAGTAAATCAATCCAGATGAGTAGCTCAGGTCAAGGTAGTTAAATTTTATTAGAACAATTCTATATGTAGGGCGAGTTCTTCTTTTAACAACAATGAGGTTTTTCTTTATACTTTTCCCTGGTATAATTTTTTCTTCATATTTTAGTCCATCAGTGAGGGCAAATGGTTCTCCTGCAGTAAAACAAAGATAGCTTATTGACTGAATAGAGATAGATATGTGTCGTTAACTAGTTTTAACACTCAAACTAAAGTAAATGAGGAGATGGAGAAACTGGCAGTGGTACTGCAATCAGCTTTCTTCTGCTTTCTGTTCATGAAAATTCAATTCTGTTATTGTTGTTGGCCTTGTTAGTTTTGCTATAAGTTCTCAAACAAGTTAGGACTTGTGTGGCTGCGGCACAGACTCCTTTATCTCTCTCAATCTCTTTTTCTTTACCTGTGAATGAAGGCCAAATACCTAATACCAATATATTATCCACTTGTGGTTATCTAGATGTCATACAGTATTCAAAATCCAAGATGTTCCACATAGAAACTGTGGTAGTTTAACCTTGGCTGGATATCAGGTATCTACCAAGTTGGTTTATCACTGCCCTCCTCAGCAAGACAGGGAGGGGAGAAAAATAAGATGGAAAAAACAACCCAAAACTCATGGGTCAAGCAAAGGCAAAAGGCTGTCCACAGAAGCAAAGTAAAAGTAAAAGGTTATTCTCTACTTTCCATCAGTAAGTGTTATTTGGCCACTTCCCAGGAAGCAGGGTTCCAGTACTGGAGCAAAAGAGCCTTGATGTGTGCAAGTGCTTCTCAGCAGTAGCCACCACACCAGTATGTTACCAGCTTCTTGCTGGCTATTGATACACATAACTATGTGGGCTGTGGTGGAGAAAATTAACATAATCTCAACCAGAACCAATACAGAAACATTTTGATCACACTGAAATCAAATGCAAAGACAGTTTAAAAATGTGTCATACTTGCAGATTGGTTTAGTGGTTATTATCTTTTCTTTGTTATTATCTCTGTCCTGCTTGTCCATTAAAAAATTAGTTAATACAATCTTTAAAAAAAAAAAAAAATCATCCATAAAAGTAATTTCTCTGAAAAACATTAATCACCCAAATAGTAAGGCCAAAGTCTGACTTTTCCAAGCACTGAAATAGAATACAGGAGATTTACCCCCATGGAATGATGACATTCCCAAAAGTAGAGCAGAACTGACACTTCCTTCAAGTTCTGGGAGATCCCAAAATATCAGACCTAGAAAACTCGAGATATCACTCCATATAGAAAATCTACAGTCAAACGTTTATAGGAATTTCTGAGCTTTATGTCTTTTCCATGGGTGAATCTGATACCAGCTCATGGCATCTAGGCAGCTTTTAAGTACCGCATCCTAAATAATCATAAACCACTATAAAAATAGACTACTCAATAAAGAATCCATACAAAAGGGGCTTAAGTCCAACTCCATCTTTGTTGCTATTTGTTCATTTGTGGTGTAAGGGTCAATTGAAATTAACCGTGTGCACACTGTCAGTAATTTTTACACTATGACCCACTTTCAGTACTTCCTTCATGCTGTTCTCACCACTCCATAGTGATGGAGCCATCTCTGGTCATGCTGGTAACAGGCACAGGCTATTAAGATGCACAATATTGACCTGTAGTTTCCATGTGTTTTAAAACACTTTACCTAATGTAACATTGAATGTGGCTTTCTTTTTTGTGAGTGGAAGACCAAATTCAAAATTAACATGTCTGAATGTAATGATAGATGACATAAAGCTGCTCATAGCAAAACCTTCTTTGTGGCTCACACTGAATTTATTTTACTGGTGTAGCTGTAGCTATTCATTGTCACAGAATCACAGAATCACAGAATTGTAGGGGTTGGAAGGGACCTCAAAAGATCATCGGGTCCAACCCCCCTGCCAAAGCAGGCTCCCTAGCTCATACTATACAGGCGTCCAGACGAGACTTGAATATCTCCAGAGAAGAAGACTCCACCACCTCCCTGGGCAGCCTATTCCACTGCTCTGTCACCCTCACTGTGAAAAAGTTCTTCCGCATGTTGGTGCGGAACTTCCTATGCTCCAGCTTACAGCCATCGCCCCTAGTCCTGTCCCCACAGACCAATGAAAAGGGGCTGGCCAATTCCCCCTGCAACCCATGCCTAAGATATTTATAAACACTGATTAGGTCCCCCCTAAGTCTTCTTTTTTCAGGCTGAACAGACCCAGCTCACTCAGCCTTTCCTCATAGGGGAGATGCTTCTGGCCCGTAATCAACTTTGTCGCCCTTCTCTGGACTCTCTCCAGAAGATCCCTGTCTTTTTTATACCAGGGAGCCCAGAACTGGACACAGTATTCCAGGTGGGGCCTGACCAACGCAGAGTAGAGGGGGAGGATCACCTCCTTCGACCTGCTGGACACACTCTTCCTGATACATCCCAGGATCCCATTGGCTCTCTTGGCCACCAGGGCACACTGCTGGCTCATAGCCAACCTGTCATCAACCAGGACCCCCAGGTCCTTCTCTAAAGAGCTCTTTTCCAACAGGTCATCCCCCAGCCTGTACTGATACAGTCGGTTATTCCTCCCCAGGTGCAAGACTTTACACTTGCTTTTGTTGAATTTCATTAGGTTTCTCCCAGCCCAGCTCTCCAGCCTGTCCATTTCTCGCTGAATGGCAGCGCAGTGTTCCTGCGTGTCAGCCACTCCTCCCAGCTTTGTATCATTGGTGTGTCAATCCTAATCTCTCTAAATATCCAGCTTTGCAGCAGTGCAAACCACCAAACTGTCACTGCTACCAAAACAATATCATTTTACCATACAACACTTTGCACCAGCTTGTTTTCCCTACCCTGGCAGCATGCACACACAAAGTAGCACCAGTGTATTTATAATGTAGGTAAATATTTCTTGTAGGGAGATTGACACATTGTGCCTGCTGTATCTGAAGACAGGCAAGTGGGTGACTAAAAGATTCTGACATAAGCATGAAGACTTTTAGTACTTTTAAGTGTTCTTATAAAGATGTATGAAAGGGTATAAAGTTCTCTTTGGGAACTCACTCTGAAGGCTTTCCTTCGCCTACCTCCCAAGTGATCTGCCAAATCACTGCTCTCAGAACTCAGTCAGTCCTTCACACTTACTGATATTAGCCTTTCCCCTCAAGACTTTTGACAGTTTTATTGCATTTGTTTATTTAACAAAACCATGTTTGACAAAAAGACTTTATTGATAAAATTGCTTAGGTGCAGTCCATCTCCTGTGACTAGGGATAATTTAAGGTTAATTAAAGCATTCCAGTCACAAGAATCTCTTACACTTATTTCAGAAATACTAAGGGTATTTAATCTTAAATACCTTATCTTTAAAAATCTTCTTTAAGCTGTCTTAGTTAATAACTTAGTGCCCTGTAGAACTGATGCATCACTTGCTTTCCAAACTGTTTTAGTTATATTGTACATTTACATTCTCTGGGTTGAGAAGAAGAATGGATTTCCAGGAACATGCTTGGCAATTCATTTCTTTCAAGTGTATTTCTAGGTACATGGACAATCCCAGGACTTACAGATAGTACACAAATAATGTTTATGGTATACATGTGAATAACCTTGAAGAAATCTGTTTTGTTGACCACAAAATCTTTTTTTTTTAAAACCAGCTCATTGTTTTTATTTCCAAAAAGTTGAATAAAAGCCTACTTTTAAATTTGTAAAATAAACCCCAAATCCTTGTTCATTCTAATTCCTAACTATGCTGGGAGTCTTCCTATCAAACATCAGACATATGTGTTGAAATATTTGCACTGCTCTGCTGTGGAGACCAGGATCTGCCTGGTGGCATCTACATTGAATGTACCGTGGGCTGCCATGGAGCAACATTTAATCTGCTTTTGTTGCAGGACTGGTCAAACTAAAGGATCATGTTGTCCATTATCTTGCCCCACAACAGACCATGATGGATGCGATATGGGTCTGGGAACAGAACAAGCCTATAGAGCCATTTCCCTTGATCTATCTCCCCTCCTCAAGAAATTTAGGGTTCAGAGACTTCTGGAGCCAGAGACGGCTGCTCGTACTGAACAGGTTTTGATAATATTTTCTTCCTGAATTTGGCTGGTCCATATTTGAACGTATGAAAATTTTCAACTACAAAAGATTTAGCAGGTTAACTGTGACTTGTAGGAAGAAAAATATCTTTTTTTCTTGTTTCAAATATGCTGCATCCTAATGGAAAAAAAATAAGGAGAAAATGAGAAAAATCATCATAATTCACCTTCTCTGTGTTACTCAAAACTGTCAGCTATTATCAGAATCATTGTACATTATTTTGGAAGGGTTTTTTCCCCCATTTTCCCAGATGCTTAATATCTTACCAAGACATTTTGTTCTTTATTCAGAGAATTTGCAGTGTGACAAACTGAGTTTCCTATCCACTATTTGTATTGAAGTGAAATGGAATGTCAAGGTCTTATTTATATATTTATTTAGCTGTGGATTAATTAGCGAAGTTCTACAGAGGATATAAAATTCAGCAAAATCTGATTCTTCATTACAGTCGTTACTAAGGGGGGGAAATCAGAGACAGCATCTAATATTTGAGTCTTTTGTGTAGCTGGGCCTTTGAGTATTGTCAGACAGTTATGGAAGGTTAGTAAGAATTTTTGAATTCTAAACAATATATGTCTTTTCCCTTTATCTTTCATATGCTGTAGAGAGGTTTAAATTAATAGAAATGTGAGTGGAGCTATTATAATTGCCTACTTTTATTATCCGCATTTTCTCCCTGCAATGATCTGGGACTGAAGAACTCCATGATCTTCTCTGCTCTGCAGAGGGGTGAAGCAAAAGGAAAACATGTATCATTCTCCCTCAGGTGTATTGGACTTGCAGGTCATCTCTTTCTTGCCCATTGCAGCATGAGAGACCCCTGCTTGAAAATCTTGCTATAATAAGCAGATATGCAGGTAGCAGTCTGGGAGATTAGGGAACGTTTGCTTTCCACAGCTTTCCTTCCTCCACTGTGTCTCATGGAAAATGTCTGTATATTGCACTCTCCATCAGTTTGGTTTTATCTGATTTGCTCCTTCTAGCAGAGTTAGCAAGATAAGGGGGTTTCAGGCAAAGCAAAAGCTACGGGTGTTAAAGAACTGATTGCCAATAGAAGACATGCTGTTTAAGAGGTTCTCTGAAAGAGATTCGCAGTATTTAAAAGGTACCTGAAAGTCTAGCCAGCCAAGCTGCTTTTCAAACCCAGAGAAGGTTGCAGGTTCAGGGAATAGTCAAAGGAGAAAGTTTGAATGCAAAGCATGAGTTTAATTTCTTCTATATGTTATTTTCCTCACTAGAACTAGCCACAGTTATTTGCATTTTTGGTGGGGTTATTTCCCTTTTGAAACATATTCTGTGGCTATGAAAAAGTTTGCATCTTTTCCCAAGCACAAAGTTATTATTTACCTCAGTAAATCTCTGGGAAACACTTTAGAACAATTGCAGCATTCACCTCATCATTTGTGAGTATTCAAAGGACTTTTTGGTATTAGATTACGAGGGTGAATTTACAACTAAAATAATGTGTGTTTCAAATTAAGATAAAAATATGCCTGTAAACGTCTTATCTGATGCATAAGTTCCTCTACTATGAACAAGCAAAGGCATGGAAGCCCAGCTGCTCTTGGCTTAGAAGAGGTTATATGAGGTGATCTCAGCCTCAGAGGGTCCCAGATGGTTTGTGTATAGGTACCTGTCCCAGCTGACTCTTCATCCCTTTTCCAAATTTAGTTTTTTGACACTGCGAAGCCATGTTTGTGTTACCAACATGAGCTGCCAAGACCTGCTTGATATTAAATGCCGCTCTTATGCTTTTTAATACACTATTCTATTGTTTTCCAAAGCATTCACACACACAAAACCAACAGGCAGATACTAGGAGATTTTATTCTTCTTGTGTGTATCTGCAGAGCTGGATAAATGGAGCAGGACATGTCCCTGTGAAGGGCCTGGAGTCATTTCCTAGACACAGTTGTTTCTGAAGAGGAGACAAGCACAGTGGGCAGCCCAGGAGGGATGCTCCCCCCAGTCAGCCTGCAGAGAGTTGGATTTATCAGAGGACACTGGAAAGGAGAAGGAAGATTATAGGGTTTTAACTGCAAGAGTAAGACTCTACAGTTGACTAAGACATGGTTGTGGGGTGGATGCAGCTTTGCAAAACGGGTGAGCCAGTCTGAGACACCTGCAACATAACGAAGACTGGCCTTGCCTCTCCCCTAGTTGTTTCCAACACTGGTTTTGCATGAGTTAGAATGCTTTTCTGACCCCTCAGCAGGCCAGTTCACCTTGGCAAACAAGCAGAATATTAACCCAGAAAAAATCGCAATAGTATATGTGCAGGTTGCAGAAAAAACTTTCTGAGCTTTTGGCCTGAAGGAGCTGTTAGATGAGAAAGGGATTTCCTGAACCAGCATGTTATTATCTACCTAGTTAAACGTAGGCCCTAGTCTGCTATGAAGGCCAAACTCACATATGAACCACACAGCAGTAAAAAAATTTATGATACTTTTCCTCTGAAAGCTGATAGGAAAACATTCAGACCCACTTACCAAAATTTCCACTCTTCCCAGCATGCTCCCAAAAGCCAGATGCTGGGCTGCCTTTCAGCAAAGAGCTGAAAGCAGGGCTGAAGTGTAAGTGGAGTGTAACAAACCTATAGAAAATATTGCTTCGACATCCTGCTTAGATGCTGTTCTGTCATCAAGACTGATAGATATCAGATAAGTTTTGTGCTGCCTGCAGCAAGACTTCAAATCATGTACATTGTAGATTGATAGGTTAGTAACTGCTTTTGTATTATCTTCAGTCTATAACAGGGAAAAATTGCCTTTTGTCTTTTGCTGCAGTTTCTACACTTTCATTACTCTGACTACATCAGCAACTCTTCTCCCTTGCTTTGGACAGCAGACCAATGATGTGTCTTACTCCCAGATGTTGCCTGTAATAGTTAGCCTAAGTTTTCAGACCTTTGAATACCTATTTTCTGGTGCACTGAGTCTAGGGCTCCCAGATCAAAAATAACTCAGCCACATAATAAAAACCCTGATCCAGTAAAACCTGCTAGTTCAATGTTTTTAAAAATGAATAGATTAACTTAGTGCCAGCAGGATTCATGACCAATCAAATATCATCTGTCCACATCTTTATGTTTTTGCTAGAACAAGTATTTCTCCTCTTTGTATGCACTGTTAAACCCATAAAGCAATAGCATTGGCCTTTTGTTCTCTGATTCAACAACGCTGAGACTGGAATGGACCATCCATGCATGGGCCAGGTCACATTAGGATCAGGAAGGGGTTTGATCTGCTAACATGATGATTGCTCTCCATAACCATGATAACATGATGGTAGCCTGGGAAACCAACTACACCTGTGAATTCTTTCTGCAGAAGTTCAGGGCTAAGGAGTCTGAGGTGACAGGAGTGCTTTGAACTGCTGCACAAACTAAGTTTTAGTGAGTCTTCCCTGAATTCCAGATTAGGGCCCAGCATCCCACTCATTGCTAGAATATGCTCATGGCTACTGCTATCAGATCATCAGCTTTGTGGGCTGCATATTAAGTATGGTGGTCACGAGTTAAAAGTTGGTTACTTACAGCACTCTTTTGAGCCTGGGGTTTTCCTCCTTTAAAAAGGTGAGGAAATTTTTGTCTTAGGCTGAAAAGCTTGTGGGAATTTCTAGTTGGTTTCTTAGTAAAGAGTTTTGAAATTAATGAAATTTATACTTTCTGGTCAGAAATTATATTTTTTCCACCTAAGGATAAAAACATTGATTATAAATAGAATCTTCTTCCCTGTGTAATGCTTAGATACCTAGCTGCTTCATGGCTCTTAGTGGCAAGCAGGACTTGTCTTAAACTTCCCCTCTCCATGTATCAGTAACCAGGAGATGGATTTTTCATTCTTGTTTTGACCACAGCAAAATAATCATCCTACATCCACTCCTGTTTTCTTTCTCCTAGGGGCTAGGAGCTGGATTTGGTTCATAGGCAAACCACTGAGGAATCTGATAGCTCCATCTGGCAAACAGGTCATGGGGCAAAGAAAAGAATGATGCTTTTTCCTTCTGCTAGATGGAATGTGAGCTCAGCAGGAACTCAGGAAAACACCTGAAGCCAGGTGTATTATGCAGTGCATGAGGAGTTTGATGCTGAGCAGCAAGTAACAGGTATGGATCAGAGAGCACAATCTGATCCTATTGGTTTGTTAGACTTAATTTCCTGGCTGGTTAAGAAACTATTTTTCTTTCCATTTGTCAGAGCTCTCTCACTGTCATAAGGTCCTTGTACTTACTCATCTCTAACCGTGACTTTTTTCCTTTCCTCTTTTTCACTTGACCTTTTTCTTTCTGCTGGAACTGAGTGGCAACAACATTTTCATCCAGACTTTATTTCTTCAAAGTTTTATACTTTTCAAATAATTAAAAATTATCCTACATTTTCCCATCCCAGATTTCAATTTTTCCCCACTTCACATAGACAACTAAACCTTAAAATTCCTACAACATTCCTAAAAAGTGTTAACAAGCCATACAAAGACATTCTTTGTGGTGTCATCCAGCTATCACAATTTTTTCAAAGCCACCAATAGTAGTTGAAACATTGTTTGCTTTAGATTCAGCATCCCAGAATTGAAATTTCCAGTAATATCTTCCAAAAGGAAGATCATCCCAGTCACAGAATCATAGAATCACAGAATGCATAAGGTTGGAAGGGACCTTTAAAGTCATCTAGTCCAAGACCCCTGCAGTGAACAAAGACATCTTCACTACATCAGGTTGCTCTGATCTTGAATATCTCCGGGGATGGGACCTCCACTATGTCTCTGGGAAACTTGTTCCAGTGATCTACCACCCTCATAGTGAAGAATTTTTTCCTAATATCCAATCTAAATCTACCCTTTTCTAGTTTAAAACCATCACCCCTCATCCTATTGCTCCATGCTCTCGGGAATGGTTCTTCCCCAGCTTTCTTATAGGCACATTTCAGGTGCTGGAAGGCTGCTATAAGGTCCCCCAAGAGCCTTCTCCTCTCCAGGATGAAAAGGCCCAACTCTCAGCCTATCTTCATAAGAGAGGTGCTCAAGCCCTCTGATCATTTTTGCGGCTTTCCTCTGGATGCACTCCAACGGATCCATGTCCTTGTGCTGAGGGCTCCAAAGCTGGACACAGTACTCCAGGTGAGGTCTCACCAGAGCAGAGGAGAGAGGAAGCATCACCAGAGCTCTCATCTTCTGGCCACACTTTGATGCAGCACAGGATGGGGTTGGTCTTCTGGGCTGCAGATGCACATTGGTGGCTCATATCCAGCTTCTCATCCACAAGTACCCCTAAGTCCTTTTCCTCCAGGCTGCTTTCAAGCACATCATCTCCTAACCCATATCGATAACGGGGATTGTCCCGACTCAGTTGCAGGACCCTGCACTTGGCTTTGTTGAACCTCATGAGGTTCACTTCTTCAGCCTGCCCAGGTCCCTCTGGATAGCATCCTGTCCCTCTGGAACATTAACTTCACCACTCATTTTGGTGTTATCAATATCATTAATTAAGATATATTAAACAGCACTGGTCCCAGTACGGACCCTTGAGGAACACCGCCTGTCACCGTCTTCCATCTGGATATCAAGTCATTGACCATCACCTTCTGGATGGGACCATCCAGCCAATTCCTTGTCTACTGAATAGTCACCCATCAAATCCATATCTCTCCAACTTGGAGAGAAGGATGTTGTGGGGGACTGTGTCAAAGGCCTTGCAGAAATCCAGAGAGATGACATCTGTAGCTCTTTACTTGTCCACTGATGCAGTTACTCCAATGTAGAAAGCCACTAGGTGTGTCAGGCAGGACTTGCCTCTAAGGAAAGCCATGCTGGCTGCCTCAAGTCACCTCCATGTCCTCCATGTGCCTCAGTAGCTTCTAGGAGAATCTGTTTATGATTTTCCCAGGTACAGAGCTGAGGCTGACAGCACAGTAGTTCCCACGGTCCTTCTTCCTACCCTTTTTAAAAATGGCCATGATGTCTCCTCTCTTCCAGTCACTAGGGACTACACCTGGCCACTATTATGGTCAGTCACATCTGATGGACCAAAAGTTATTTTTATGAAGTACTATGAACCCCCATCCAATACCATTGCTTTTTATGTGGATTGATAATTTTCTTTGTCTATAACCACATCAGAAAGTCACACTACATGTCTATGCAAAGTCTGGTTTAGCATTCAACATAGTGCTGAAAATCAGATCCTAAGTAAGCCAGTGCATGAACTCCAGAAAGACATCATCCTTCCAATAAGCATTGCTGTCTATAAAGCACTCAAGGACTTTGCAATGAAAACATGAGCTAGATTTTAAATTCTGTATTTCTGTGCCACTCTACTAGACTGAAATCAATATTTTAACTGATCTTTAAGGTGGAGTTAAAATCTAGGGACATGAGGCAGAGCCCCATGTTAGTTTCTTGTTGAAGGGTTTGGGGTTTTTTCCTTCCTCCTGTGGTGAGCAATTTCATTGGTGCATCACTTCTATTATTGTTATTATTGTTATTGTTAACTACAACTATTTTTCCCTTCCTTTGTTTTTCTATTTAACTCTTTATCTCAACCCACAAGTTTTTTATTCCGTTTTCCTCCCCATAGTCTCTGAGGAGGTCAGAATTACTGGATGCATGGTGCTTATTTACCAGCTGGGATTAAACTATAACAGAGACCCCACTGTAAAACAGTTCCTGATCATTTAAGCTTTCAAATCTAGTAGAGTTGAACATGGCCATCAAACCACTGTCTTTCATGTTCTTGGATATAGAAAGTTGTGTGCCTTACCCATGGTGCTCTCATGGTTTACTTAGCATTTCCATACATTGAATGAGTAAGTCTTGATGCATACTCAAATGCAGAGACCCAGGTGTGAGAAATGGGCCTCTCAGAGTATATGGCAAGATGATGTTCATCCACTGGCAGAATGCAAGGGATGTTTTCAGTCAAAAAGTCCAAATTCAGCTTACAAAATTAATGCACATATGATGCCTTTGTTTGGTGAACAATTTGTTTGATGAATCAAGAATGCTGGCTTGAAGCACAAGAGAGATGGAAAGTCTCATGAGGCCTTTTTAATGATTAGAATTTTGCCCAGATGCAGCATGTAAGGTGTGACTGTATCATGTTCTGCTGACTCCACAGTCACACATGGGAATAGGAACAAGTATTTTCTTACCTTTTTAATGCTTAAAGCTGTTGATATATGGAAGGTTTTATTTCTCAGCTATCTGAATCACTGACAGTTATTCAAAACAGGACTCTGCTCAATAGTAGGTCAAGAAGGGTGTGTGCTGCTTCTCAGTCACATTCCTCATTCAGAGTTTCTCATTTGTACTGTTGCACAGGGGATTCCTCTGTTAACCAGCTGCTTTAGAAACTTGTCATATGACAGCTGACAGATTTTTTTTTTTTAACATTGAACATAAAATCTCATTTAAATATAAAAATAGGGTATTGAATGTATTTTTGTGTATGAGTCTGCCTAAAAATATATTGGAGGGCTTTTCTGGTTCTCTCTGAGGCTCTAACTCAAGCCTTTCCCAATCCCTGTAGCTTTTCAGTTAAAATTTAAAAAAAAATAATCATATCATTATCCTCAGAGATGGGTCTCTTCTCACGTATAGAAGATTTTCACTAGCCTCCACAGGAGGAACAGTAAGCTAAATAAATTACAAGGGTTTACCAAACAGCCAGGCACAGAGAAAATATAATAAATCAAACAAGTAACATTTCTATGATTAAATCTGTTTTACAAACCTAGCATGGAAACAAGGGGAAATCATCAAACAATAGTAAACATCAACCTGTGGTTAGAAATACTGTTTGAAAAAGCAACACCTTTGCCGTTGCCTGTCTTACACCAAGCTTGCCCATCACAGGCTCTCTGGCAGTGGAACTTGGGGATAATCTTCTGGAGTACCTGAGGCGTAGAAGCCAACAGGATTAAAGCACCTCGTGCTCCTCAGCACAGTCATGTGATGGCCTGCTGATCTTAGCAAAAGGCATCGTTTCCCAGCAAAGTTCTCACTTCATTTGCCAGTACGTTGTTCCTGCCCTGCTGAGAGTCTCCCTAAGCATAAGGAGATAAATCACAGTGCTTTCAGTAAAAAAATAAACCCAACAAAACCACTTTTGCTAATAACAGTGATAACTGAAGAAAAGTGTGGATTATTCATGTGCAATTTACCCAGCAGTAAAACAACTGCTGTCCCTTTGCTTCAGGGGTCAGCTTCAAAGGATGCATAACTTCTAATGCCACCCATGCAGCTCTGTTAGCTCTGATCAGGCTAATATATAAGAGGAAAGAGGTGGGCGATCTGGAGGCTGCCCAGTGTCGTATAAAGAACATAGATACTGTGTTTGCAAATTGCTTGATGGGAGAAAACTAGAATTCGAGGTTTGTTTCCCAGGTCCAGAGACAGCTGCTTAAATTCCTTCCTGCAAATCTATCGGCAGATTACCTGTGTACACCACAAAAATACAGAGAACATTTGGATAAAGATTTCAATGTGTCATTAAATGTCAAAGCACTGTGGATTCTAGGGAGACAAAAAATTGTTATATTCTGGCAAGTTTATTGCTTCATTTGTTAAGGTACTTTGCTGTATGCTAGCCCAGGAAAGGCAGCTCAGGCTGAAATATAAAATGCTAAGCCAAGCCATTTTTTCTGGTTTTTCCCTATGTTCACACTTAATCTGGTCACATTTTGTTTGCTTCATCTTAAAAAAATAGATACCTTACTCTCAAATTATTTAATTTCTCCTTTTCAGGTTCACTGTGTTTATTTAACTGATCAGATTCTTCTGGGTCTTTTTTTAAACGGACATTTACTCTGAAGCATACAATCAAAGAATTTGAAGAGCCAACAATTGTTTCTGTGTCCAAATTTTAATTTTACTTCCTCTCCAGTTGCCAGAGGAAAGCAGTCATGTGCTAGGCAGAAGATGAAGGTTTATAATAAATGCCTGTATTTTGAAACCTGTAGGCGGTGGAGGAAAAAAAGTCACTTGGCTTTCACCCAGAACATGTGATAATCAGATTAACCATGAAGTGTATTTTGCGTGTAAATACATCCAGGGTGGGAATGGGGAAGGACATTGGAGGGAGCACTATAGAAGAAGTCAGCAGTGAAGCATTCCTGGTGGAGAGGAGGAATTTCTTTCATACCCAGGACTTTGGAGGGGTCACAGAGAACACTCCATCCACTGAAGCATAACACTGATGCTCTCCTGCTGCTCTTTGAGGATGTCTCTGTTTGCCATGGGTTTTCTGCTAGTCATCCTTCAGCCGTCTGCTGGGCAGTTCCCCAGAGCCTGTGCAAACACACAGAGCTTGCTGAGGAAGGAGTGCTGTCCCCTCTGGGATGGAGATGGGTCCCCTTGTGGGGAGCTTTCCAGGAGAGGGTCCTGCCAGAACATCCTCCTCTCTCAGGCTCCCCTGGGACCACAGTTTCCTTTCTCAGGAGTGGATGACAGAGAGGACTGGCCATCTGTATTCTTCAACCGGACCTGTAGATGTGAAGGCAACTTCATGGGATTCAACTGCGGGGAGTGCAAGTTTGGTTTCTCAGGACTCAACTGCACCGAAAGGCGAGTAAGAACGAGAAGAAATATCTTCCAGCTCACCACCAGTGAGAAGGACAAGTTTCTTGCCTACCTTAACTTGGCAAAGAACACCCTTAGTCAGGACTATGTTATTGCTACCGGCACCTATAGTCAGATGAACAACGGCTCCAATCCCATGTTCAGAAACATCAACATGTATGATCTTTTTGTTTGGATGCATTATTATGCCTCTCGAGACACACTCCTAGGTGGGTCCAATGTGTGGCGTGACATTGATTTTGCACATGAAGCACCTGGTTTTCTGCCTTGGCATCGGGTCTTTCTGCTCATGTGGGAACGTGAGATCCAGAAGATAACAGGTGATGAGAACTTCACCATCCCCTACTGGGACTGGCGAGACGCAGAGGACTGTATGGTTTGCACTGATGAATACATGGGTGGCAGACATCCCACCAACCCTAATATACTTAGCCCAGCATCGTTTTTCTCTTCATGGCAGGTAAGGACAGTCCAAGGGGAAGGGGAAAGGAAAGGTTGATCATGCCAGAATTATTCTGACTTTAGGTGCTTACGTGAGGTGCACAAGCTGGGAGTTTAGCCATGCTGTATTCCCTTAGACATTCCTGGAGAAAAAGTAGGCGCTACCAGAGAGCAAATCAGACTTTATGTGGGCCTAATCTTCATTTAGACTTGTTCATTTGACTCTTTGTCTCTTCTCTTTCTGACTGTAGGATTTAGGGGGCTTAATTAAGAACCTAAGGTTAAGGTGGAAGGAGGAAAGTTATGCCTTTCTGTCCAGACATGGTCTTTAGCAGACTAAACAGGCTTAGGTCTGCTGAAGCAGTCATGTGAGAAAAAGCAGGATTTATGTATGCAGATTACTAGCACACGACCATTGCAAGACAATTAATGACTGAATGTTGGAAATAGAAGCAAAGAATTTCCAGAGGCTCTACCCTTCTCCCAGTGCCGTCTTCCATCCTAGAGTTAAGAACTGTCCAACTAAGCTTGTGAGCTTTCAAATTAATATCCAACCAAACAAACAAAATAGGTCTTTACAGTGCAGAAGAGCCAGCTGGGTAACTCACATCAGTTACTGCCATGCTGCCTAAAATACAGTGACAAAGGTCTATTGGCTTCCATAGACACATTCCATCATGACAATAGCAACAGTCCCTTCTGGCACTGAAGTCTATGATTATGTTGGTGTAAATCTATCTTTGTTCTATTTATTTCTGCAGCAACAGCCCAAATGAAGGTTGGGCAGTTTTAGTGATTTAATGGAAAGTGAAAGAGATACAAGCTCCAGCAGCTCTCTGGTATTCCAGCATTACAAAACAGCAATGAACCGGGCTGGTTATACTGTATTTAGTTTTGATTTGTGTCCTCTGAACAATATGGGCTGCATATATACCTGTGAATTCAAACATTCCCATATACAGTGACAGACCTATTTTAGGATGTTCTCTGGCATGTGCTCTGTGTCTATTGCCTAGCACTCTCCCCAAAAGGTACTTTTCAGGAGAATGCTTGCATGTAGCCACCCTGTTTGGGAGGCTAAGGTGATGTTACTGGCTAGACACTAATTATTTCCGACCATTTGGCCTCAGCACCCAGGAAATTTCCTGGCCACATTTGGTTCACTAGTGTAGGCATAGCTATAGATATAGCTACAGGCACATATTTCCATCCCATTTTCAAAGACTGTGCTCTTTGTAACAGTATAAAAACTGAATGAACTCTACTAACTTAATTAGATTGCATTACCAGAATGAAGTGGATCTGATGCCTTTCTGCACTGAGCTGAATAAAGTGTTACATGAAAATTGTACAAAAGTGATAAAGTGGATTAAATGAAACTAGAATTGCACTGGTTACATGTGTCAAATGGAGCTATCAACACAATACATTGGACAAGATGACCAAGGTACAGAAGGAGGCAGGTAGTACAAAGGAATCGGCAAGTTGCTAGCAGAATTTTAAAAAAAACCTAGAGGCGTCAATTAATTATGTTTAGCTCATTTTTTTCAAAGGTACTGTTAATCATACTCAGACTTCTAGAATTTTTCCATCCTAGTAATAAGTACCCAGAAACTTTATGAGCAATCACAAATATATTTAAGAAATAGTTAGGTTTTTAAGTTCTCATTTAAGACCAGGTCCCACAAATATATTCTGAAAATAAAGACAATCTTTTTATGAAATAATTTTTTTAACAGATACTTATTTACAACTTCATAGGTGCAAAAATAAAAAAGTTCTGCATTTATAGCACATTCAGTGTCAGTGTTTATATGCAAAGTCACCTAAGTCTTTTATTGAAGTTTTCCAAATAATCTCTGAAAATACATGATTATTTCATATTTTTCAGCCCCTTCTGGAAATGTTACACTTTTATCAGAATTTCCAAGATAGGATGACAGTAATTTTACCTTCAAAGAGTTTCATTCCTCTTTAACATCTTCTGTCTCCGTATATCTTTACCTAGAGAGGGAATGGAAGACATTGAACAAATCTGCATTTTCAGTCAGTGACTTTGGGGTAAACATACCACACAAACTGGTCTTTCTTTATTAGCCTTAAATCCAAATTTAAGCACTCGTTTATGATTGAATAATTTAGTCAATGCAGTAGCTTCAAGTAGCACAAAATAAGAGATCAGAATCTCATTCCAGAAAATCAGAAGGGAACAAAAATAGCCTTCATCTGAACTGGAAAACAGCCATAGATTTGCTGCAGAATACGCTGATTATCCAAGCTCTGTAGCTAAACCCCAAATGTGAAGGAATTTAGGCTTTTAATAAGTATTCAAATAAAAAGAGGGCAAGAGAAACCTTTTGAATAACACATCTATAATATGATGTCCATTTTAGAATTTTGAGTCTCTTTCGAAAAGAAGCATAGCAAAACAATGCTTGGTATGTTAGGAAATAGTTATAGATTTATCAAAAAAATAAAAAGGTAATGCTCCTATTTGCGGAACAGCATCTTTCTTTCTCTTTTTTTTTATCCCTAAAGAAAAGGGAAAATACTTTATTCCATTGAGAAGTTGCCATGGCAACATGGATACCCATGAATACATGCTGAAATTCTTGCTTTCGCCTTACTTTTTCTTCAGCTTGCTGCTGTTGCCACTTAGCTGAGTGAATTATCTATCCACATTTCTCTCATATTTATCTTCTAAGTGAAATTTCTGATTCCTGCCTCTGTTTTTACCAGCAAGACTATCAGGAATCTTCAGTGTTTTTATTTGTTTGCTTAGCTCATGCTTTAGGGTAGGTGGGAAGGATTTTCTTGTGTTTTCAGTTACTTGTTTGTGATGATTCAAATGTTGCATTTGGAATTAGGACTGCATGACACCTACTAATGCTTTACCAAATTTTGCAATTCCATGCTAATTTAACTGAAAGCTCTGTGGGAAATGGAAATCTTCCATGACATTTTGAGATTTTGGGGTGGTTTTTTTTTTGGTTTAGTGCCCATTTATATAATTATTCAAGATAATGGCTTTTCTAAAGAAATAATGATTATGCTTCACTTAAATAGTAGCAGATTAAATTCTGCCCTCCTCTGCACCAGAACTAATTTGGAGAAATAACTGAAGTCAGTGTAGTTAGAAATGCATAAAAAGCTTTCTGCAAATAAAACCGGAATCTTTCTGCTGGTAGTTAACGTTAGAGTTTGGGGTTCCCACCATGAAAATGAAGAAAATAAGTCAGGAGAATGTAAGTGCTATTTTAAGTTTGCTGTTGTGGCAAGCAGGCTATACCACCAACTTCAGACTGCTGTATTTTGTCTCTCCTAAAAGGAATAGTGATTTGAGAGAAGGAATTGCATAACGTGGAGAGCTGTCTGCTCTCAGATGTGCTGGTGTAAGCCTGCAGCCAATTTCTTGTTGTAAGCACCGAGAATTTCCCTTAGCACTTCATTCTGTATCACCCTGCAGAACCACTTAGGCAAATGCAAAGCTACTGCAAAAGGGAAACAAGTTACACAAATAGAAAATGGGTATAATGCTCCTGAACTAATGATGACAGTACTTCAGATCCATTACCTGAAAATATGACTTCATAAGGAAGAAGAAATTTAGCCATTCAGACACAGTTACTTAATTCTAAGCACGGTTTGTCAGGGAGCTGTATTGCTAGGTGAATAGCCTGAGAGGATCATCGGAAACGCTATTTTGTGCCCACCTTTAAAAACTGCAGGAAACTTTCAAAACTATAAACACAAGAACCCAACATTTATTGATTCTTAAATCAGCTCAAGTTGTACATCCATCTCCTTGCAGACACCTGAGTATCTCATGAACTCAATGGCTTTATGTTTTTATTGCAAATTAATGGGTTTCAGTGCCAGCTACAAGCTGTTCCAGTGAGTAAATATAAAAGAAGAGTTTATCAAGTCTGGTCTCCTAATGATAGGTTTGCACGGATTATAAATTTGAAACATTTCCTGTTACAAAGAGATAACTCTCCACATCCCACTTTGGTACCACAGCCTGAGGGAACCGGGATCTGTGCAAGGCAGGAGCACAGCTCAGGTATCCTCAGCCCTTTTACATCACTGTCATCTCAGAGTAACTCCCCTTCTATCACAGGATCATGGGTGGGTGATAGCAGCCTGGCCTGTGGTTACTTGGCTGTTCTCATACAGCCATGCTTGCCTAGCAGTCAGGTAGCAGAAAAGATAAAAGTCTTCAGAGGTGTATAAATTAATAGCTAAGGAATCTCATAAAAATTGCATTTTGTTAATAATTCACCAGAAAAAAAAAGAAGCCTAACACCTCTCTGTAGAGAGATGTGCCTGTGAATCGCGGTAAATATGGAGACAGCAACATGAAGGGTACAGCTTGGAGACAGACAGAGAGCGGGGAATCACCGCCTGCCAAACCTGAAAGTGTTAACGAATATTTCAGCAGTAATTGGTAAGAGCTTCCTACTCCAGCCCAGCGTTATTTTGAGGTATAAGTTTCCCCCAGTTCTGGGCTGCCTCTGAGGAAAGAGATGAAACTCAGCCAGCTTTTACAGAAGGCTGAGAAAATACCTTGAAGGCCCTGGGTTTGTTTCAGTGCTGTCACTTCATGTTTGTCTCATCTCCTTTTAGCTGGAGTTTCACAGCTCCTCAAGTTAATGGATGTGCCATAAGGGTCAGAAAAATAATTAATGACCTTATCCTAGCACAAAGATGTTTCTTAGAATTTCTTTGAAGATTTGCTTTCTAAATTTCTTTTTTTCATTCAGTCCTCTTCCTGTTTTACCTTTCCATTCCTGCTAATATTCAGGAGTACATGAAGAAGCAGATATAAATATACACAGTCTCTTAAAAACGTTTTGGTCTGCTATAGATATAACACCCTTTAAAGTTCTGCCTGTAGAAAAACAAGCTCCCAAAGTACAGCTTGGTCTGTTGCAGGTCATTTGGCAATTTCCTTGCACTTTCCTAGTTTGGGGGGTAAATGGCTTCTGGATGTCACTTAATTAGGATTAAATTATGCCAGGCCCTAATGCAGCCAAAACAGTAAAATATAAACCTCTTTACAATTGCCAAATATTTTAAATCCAGCATGAGGACCGTGCTCTTTAATGCCATTCCCAAGCAAGCATGTGAGAGTAAGCGGAGAAAGACAAAAAAAGGCAATGAATCAGTGCAAAATATATTTTGACCACATAGTGGGACCCAATGCTCCAGTCCAGAAGTCTGGACATCATGCAGGACAAATGGACACATGGGGATGTGTCAAAGATGTCCAGGAAGTGCCCACAAAACAGCCTTGAGAGATCTGGGATGGGTGCCACAGGCAGCAATGCTATGTGGTTGTTCTGGCTGTAGTCTGAAGTGGGTCTTTTAGACTATATTAACCTGGAGCATAACACGCTGAAAGCATGTTGATATAGTTTTTGGATGTGGTCAGATTTCTGCTCAGATAGCTCAAAAGAAAAGCAGAGCAAGGGCCCAGCTCTAAAGGCAGCAGAGGTGTGAATTAACCCTTTGAGTAGTCGAACTTCCCCAACAAACTAAGGAACTGCAGAACACTTTCTGAGCAACTATTTCAATGCCATAGGAAATCACCTTTTTCCAAGTGTTTGGGTGCATATTACGCGCATCGCATGGCCCTGCGAAGGCAGATCTAATAAGCCCCAAGCAACCACAAAGAATTTCATCACCAAACCCCCAAAGCTTTGAATTCAAACCTAGCAGACAGAGGGCTGAATGCTCCTGGAGATTCCTGTAGTGTAATTCACTTCTTTAAGGAGAGGGGCTAGTCTGTGCAAGCAGTTGCAAACTAATAGACAAAAGGCCTTCCCATTTGCAAAAAGGTGCGAGACAGCTGCAGCACTTCTGCTCATTTACACTGTTTTCTAAGAAATGATACAAAGAGCTGTGCTAAAGATCTCAACTGCAGTGCACGAAGGATTTTTTTGCTGGGTGTACAAGGCCTGGGAGAGATGCTGTATATTCTGGACTGCCATCTACTGGCATTTGCTCTGCCTACTACTTACATAAGCTTTTCTTCCGAGCATCTTCCTAACAGTTTCCCTTGAGCCGGTGAATTTGCGCATGCAGGAGACCAGGCATTGGGTGCAGTTGAATATGAAGCTTTATCTAGAGTGAGCTGAGAAAAATTGCTCAGGAATGTTCTGAAATATGACCAAAAAAATCATGTGTTAAAACATCATATTTCTAATAGAATGTCCAGCTGAATGAATTGGAGGCAATGATGTGACCCATTTTGCGTGTACTTTATGCAGATTGCATCCAGAATCATTTAACTGACTTTATGTTCTGTTGCCACACATCACATGATTGATAAAATAGCAAATTATAGTTCCAGGATAGACTCATAATTTATATTACATAAATTATACCTTTCTGGAAATGTATCCTGCCATATTTTGTGGCCAGACTTTAATCTTTAATCAGAACAGATAGAGGAAGGTCACAGACAAGCATTTCCATTCCTGCCCCTTATGCATGGTCATTTCTTGACCATGAGTTACAAGATGCCACATAGCACCTGGCTTCTTTCATATTCAATCTTTGGGATGAATTCCACTAGTCAGACAGTTAATGAGGGCTACACTGAGACATAAATGGAAAAAAAATTAATTTAGTGCTCTCACCATTTATAAGTTTGATAACATTAACAGTTGCGTTAAACCCCACTGAAATAGATAAACAGAATGAAGATTAAATGTTCCTTCATTTAGATATATTTGAGATCATGATTAAAGATTCCTTCTCTGAGTATCTGCCAGTCTTGAAGGTAGTATGTGATTCCTCTTTAGGACCCAAAGGGGAATTATTGCCAGGGTGGTGGGGAAAGAATTAACAGGTAGGAGATGGCAGGGCTGAGAAACCAGAAGATACGGGCCTAGATAAGGTCCATAGGAAACAGAGCTAAACAGAAAATTCACATGTATTTAGATTCTGAGTTAAGTGCCAACTCAGAATTGGGTTGAGCTCCACCAACCAAGACACACTTTCTTCACTAATGCACTTCTAGCGACATCAAATTGTGCATTTTTATAAACAAAGAAACTACTAGAGCATCTCCCTCAGGATGAGTCATCCCCATATTTTCCTTCTAATGGAAGTAAACTATCTCAGTAATACAAAACAATCATAAAAACAACACCATGCCTGAGCTTTGTTTTTCTAAGTGTAGGTCTCTCTCTGTTGCTACCTCTCTGTTCTTAGTGAGGATCTTTCAAAGACTTCTTACAGGAATGGTGCTGACATCAATCCTTCTTAGAGGCACAATCCTGACACACTTGGTAAGGTTCTGAGGGGAATGTGCACATGAAACTCTTTGCTGGACAACTGCCTGCAGCCACCAAGGGCACTGTTGTAACAGACTAGGGCAGGTTTCAGCTAATAGAGCAACCTCTAAGGATAAATTTCTCTGATAACCTTTCTTATCTTAAAAAACCCCCTAAAAAACCAACTAATTTATTCATTATATTCATATTCATAGGGAGCTTATCATTTAAGAACTCCAGATTATTAAGAAATCTAGGTTATATCACCAGCTCTATCCTACATTTTCTGTGAATTTGTGGTCAAATCACTTAGAAAAGGATTCATCTCATCTTCCACTGATTCAAAAGTTAGTTAGGCAGCAAAACAACTTGCCTTTGGCTCTCGCTAGTCACTTCAGAGGCACATCCATGCCTCCAGGGTGTGATTCATCCCATCCTAATGCAGAAGCAGAGCATTAAGTTGAACACTGTTAATTTTGCTTCCCTTGTTAATTGCAATCCAGAGACAGTTTCTGAATCGATTTTTTTACATTTTATTTCATTGACTTAGACAATGGAGAGTGTTAGGAACCCCTAGAGTTAAGTACATCTCACCTACCAGACATCTGGCTTAGGAGGCACTCAGGAGATGCCTCTCTCTCTATTGACTGCAGAGGTTGTCCTAAAGTGTTAATTCATTCTGGCAATTTGTACACAACCAGGGCTGGTGAAATGAATCTCCCACTCACTTCACTAACAGAAAATTTCATGTTCCCCCACCCTATTCACAGCAAATGTGATTGCTTTATCCTCACTTTTTCATTCATTGTCTCAGTCCATGAAATGCAAGTATACCAAGACAAGGGAAGCCTGGAGGTTTCAGTGTTATATGTTTTCTCCCCTATGATGTCTCATGCGATAATGAGACCCATTATTTCTCTACAGAAAGTTCTCAAATTGATTACTTGCTAACCATAGAGTTGTATATTTTGAAGGTAACTCTGGTGGTTTGGAGTTTTCTTTGTTTTGGTGGATTTTTCAGAAAAGTAAAACAACAGACAGCCGTTTTGGTTTAGAGCCTCAGCCTCACCTGAAAGGGTTACTAAACCGCTTCTGAGAGTTTTGAGCCACTGTTGGTCTGTTTCATTTTCATAGACCTATCAGCCGTACAACTGCACACACCCACTAAACCCTCTCATCTGATCTTCTGCTTGTCATTGTGGTGTTGTATTTTTCTCCATCCTCTGTCCTAACTCCATGTTAGGCAACTTCCTGAATACAAAGTTAGTATTTGCACTAATTCCCTGAAGGCTTATTGTACCAGGATAAGAAAACGATCCCCACACACACACACATTCCCATTGTTTCTCTGACCATACAGATGATGCAGTTAGAGCTACTATAAAAGCCTATGGTCATCAGAAGACCTATGTCCTTAGGTAACAAACAAGGTACTGTGGCTAAAAAAGATATTGAGCAACACGTTAATGATACTTACATCCTGTGTGGACACTTTTAAGCCATGGAAAATGTGGAGAACATTAACTCAGCCAAAATTAGCAGATAAGCATTTGAAGTTACGTTGATCTACCTTACTCTTCCAGGAGTCTCTTCTACAGCTTCTGCAGCTCATCTGACAAATAATGACTTGTTATCCCATGGCAGCTGAACTTTGTCTGTGAACTCAGAACATCTATATGAACTGTACTGCATTCTGAAAATATTTAATAGCTGTATCCATCTCTCTGTTAAGATCCTTTCCCAATACCCATCACTACAGTATCTCAGTTAGTGATATATGTTAATCTCCACAACATTCCTGGGAAGTAAAGTGGCATCTTTTCCGAGCTTATACATATAGCATGTAGTGAAACTAAGTGTCCATTTAGTCTGACAAAGCACAGACAGATACTTACAGAATTTTTTTTTACATACTGCAAGTTAACAATTCACTCTTTACTGTGTGGGGAGAAAAATCTGCAATTATGTCTTTGTTGAGTACTCCTCTGAAGCCAAATTTCCTCCATTTAGCAACTGCAGCATCCGGTTAACTCCATTTGTGTCTTGCTGCATTGGTAGGTAACTGAATTTAGCCTTTAGTTTTCAAAGGCATGAATGAGAATCGATGCCTTAGTCCATTTGCATAGTTTCAGATACAAACAAGTATTTTTTCAAAATGTGAACTGTAGCATGACTCTGGGTGTCTGCTACGAAAGAGCCCAGCTTATATTAAAATTATGCATAGAAAAATGTAAAATGAATATATATTTTTGCAACAAACATATTACATTGTACATTCTCCATGCTCCTTTAAAAATATTAATCAAATGTACCTCTGTTCTCTGCTTTTATTTTTTACAAATGCAAATATACTAACAGAAAGTGTCTTATGCAGGTAATTTGTACTCGTTCTGAAGAGTACAACAGCCAACAGGCTTTATGCAATGCCACAAGTGAGGGGCCAATCCTGCGAAATCCTGGGAACCATGATAAATCAAGAACCCCGAGGCTCCCATCTTCAGCTGAAGTTGAATTTTGCCTTTCGCTGACTCAGTATGAATCTGGATCCATGGATAAAATGGCCAATTACAGTTTCCGAAACACTTTGGAAGGTAACATATTTTATTCTATTACACCATTTCTATCTGTAAATTGATACTCAGAAGGGCTGCATCTTTAAACTCAGGGCAATTTGAGCTGATTCCATAAAGCATCTCACACACTTACACACATAAAACCTAAAAGCCCCAACTTTTTCTTTTTCCTGGAATAGCAAGACAGAAAGAACCACATTTATAGAAACTGTGAACTAGATCAGACCCTAAATCCATCTATTAATCCATCCCACACCAAGCACGGCAAAGAAATGTAGCACTGCATAAAAGGAGATCATCTAATAATCCCCTTCACTTACACATGATCATAAAACCATGTCCATGGGAGTTACAGGTTTGCTCTGGGATCTGCTGTCTTCCAGAGACAGGCTGGACAGCAAGGGTGAAAGAGGATGCTGCCAATCACCATGTTATGTATACATTCTGCCACTGCAAACTCCTCAGTAGACTTCTCCCCAAACTCTAAGGATTAGGGATTAAGTTGAAGCTCAAAAATAACCTTTACTATAGTTTCCAAATTAATTTATTTATCTTAATTTTCTAATAATCCAACCTGTTTTGAATGCTTCCAGTTTTCTAGCAAACAGGGATCCTTTCCTAAAAGGAATAGTTATTCTTAATTATCTGCCTACTGGATCTGCTTTGAATCTTGTTAAATCATTAATAAACAAGGATATCAAGTTATATATTTATCAATAAATACTGCTACAGTATCATATATCAGATGAATAAAATAGGATCTAGTTTTTACGTCCCAGAATTTTTTTTGCTTGCAAGTATCTGTTAAAAGGCCAAAATAATGCAATATGGGAGTTAGTGTGAGGATAAGAAAGCAAAGCTTTTAATATGTTCAGTAGTACTTCTGATGCAGTGTGAAATGCCATAAAGCTTTCTCTAGGGGAAAAAGAAAATATGTAAAACAGTTTCTGGTCAGAAAATGTGGAGTTTGTCTTCTGAAGCCAACAGAGAGTCCTGACATTAATCTGGGCATAACTGCACTTTCTACCTTTGAAAAGGGGAACCACGTGAAGTGTGGGAAAGAAAAAGGTGACATAATGGAGTAGAGGTTTGCTCACATTTTTCTCCATAAAGTCTGTGAATAGATGCAAAGGGTGGAATAGGAAGTGTAGAGAAAAGGAAATTGAAATAAACATGTCATGAAATATGAGAGTCTACCATCATGTTGCTAGCACTGTAAACAAAAGCAAAGGCACAGTCTGTGGAATCTATGCAGAGTCATAAAATGGGTTTAATGAGAAGCAGAGTCAAAATGGACCACTCTCTCACAAAGCCTAAATTTCCGTATCACGAATGCTCATTAAATAACAATAATTCAGCGAATACTTGCAGAAAAAAGGTAAAACCTGCTTTTTTGTCAATGCTAAGCCTAAACTGACAGCTAAACAGTGTCATATATCAAGTATACTCCTTTGATACAAAAGGGTACATTTTGCTATTGAAAACAACAGTAGCTATTTTTAAAAAAAAGCAGTAACATGATGGCCCGTTGCTAGGCTGAACCCAGGACATGCAGTTCAGTTTTGGTGTGACACTTTGAATGCTACCACCTAACAATAAGACATGGCTAAAAACCTTACAATTTCTTTATAAGCAAATCCCACATATGAGGTTATTTTACTTAAGGCAACTTTGAGTGAAAATCAATGTCTTCTAAGTTTTGCACAAAGTGAGAAAAGAACATTTAAAAAAATCTAAAACTATATCACTTTCACAATTCATTAATTAGCTCATGACACATGATATCAAGTCAAACCATGCCATAGCATTCCACTCTCTGTCACAATTATGTATAATTACTGCTGTTCTGTCATGAAATAATGGGATAAAACATCAAACACTTCAAAATGTAATTTCATTTTAATATGACATTTTCCCTTTTTTCCCCTGAAATGAGAGATTTTAATCTGGAAGATTCTTCTCAATTCTTTCCCTGTAATCCATATAGTTAATGACCAGTGGTTTCTCAAAATGAAGTTTGCCAACAGAAAACTTCTAATTAGAAAAGTTTTAGCCTACAGCAAACATCCCTCAACCACCTCAAACTCTCAAACTCTGGGTAAATTTATGCCACACATCCTGTCGAGATGCTGAGGGTTATTAGCAGAGAACTAGAAAGACTATTCAGCTCTGACCACAGTGAAGCTCTACAAGACAAATTTTAAGAAAAAAACCTACATGTTGACATGGTCTAAATTAGCTAATCACACGCTTTCATTTACTACAGCCCTCTAGGCCAAATTCTGCAGATCTTGCAGCACTCTAGAGTGATTACAGTAATAATATTGCTTGAGAAAATATGTAAGATTTAACTATGAAAAATTTCCTGTGTGACTACCAATACTGGGAAAAAAAAATCACAAATATAAGCCAGATCAGTAACTTCAAAAACCAGCATGGATATGGCCTTAAAATCCTTATAGCTGTTTCTTCATTCCTATTTTAAAATAAAAGCAGCAATCAGAATTGAACTTCTTTAAAATGTTAAATCCTTATTAAGGAAAAACTCATTCTCAGTGAAGATGGGACTAAGTATATCAGATATTGGAATGTAGATGTAGAGTCATAGAATCGCAGAATCATTAGGTTGGAAAAGACCCTTAACATGACTGACTCCAACTGTAAACCTATCACTGCCAAGTCTACCACTACACCACGTCCCTAACCACCGTATCTGCATGTGGGAGTGTTTAGGGCCAGGTTGGGTGAGGCTTTGGGCAATCTGCTGTAGTGGAGGGTGTCCCTGCCCATGGTAGGGGGATTGGTACTGGATGATCTTTGAGGTCCCTTCCAACCCAAAGCATTCTATGATTCTGTGTCTTTTAAATACCTGCAGGGATGGTGACTCAACTACACTCCAGCATGTCAACATCTCTGTTGTACTGAGGAGGCCAAGAATGAACACAGCACTTGAGGTGCAGCCTCATGAGTGCTGAATACAGGGCGCTGATCACTGCCCTGGTTCTTCTGGCCACATATAAAAAACAGTGTAACCAACAGGTAAAGGGAGGTGATCCTGCCCTCTCTTAAGACCCACTTGGAGTGCTGTGTCTGGCTCTAAGGTCCTCAGCACAAGAACAGACGCTGCTAATGGTCTCTGAGCTCTGTGTAGTTTCTGCTAAGCATACTTAATGGTGCTTCAGTCAGTAGCAAATGGAGAGCTGAGGAAAACACTACAGTTTTCAATATATAAAGCTTTGCATTTGACTGATTATACACTGACTTCTGTGGTCTCCATTACTAGATTGTAAAATCCACAGTTAATATCATTAAATATCTATTAAAGGACATGATCCAACTACATGTTCAATGAGAACCACCTATATATCATCCTAAAAACTGTCAGGCAGCCTTAATTTTGAGTGGCATCATTATGTTCTCCTATAATAAACTTTGGCTAAAACCCCTTCTGATTTAATTTGGCCTGGCTCCAAGAAGCTACTTCAAATCTACTGGATCTACTGGACCATTGATTTACAGGGTATGAGCAGGAGTAGAATCAGTTCAGTGATCTCTTACAAAAAATATTTTTCTCTTATCAAAATCACTGGTAAAATTTGCACTCATTTCAGTGATGTATGCCCTAATGGCTGTTTCTAATACACCATAATTAAACAAGAGTTTAAAAAGGATGTCTGAATGCTACAGGTTCCTATGCTGGCCAGATGATTTAATAGCTCACTGTCATCAGGAACAGTCCTTTTTCTCTATGTAGTCTCCTCCATCCTATAATCAGTTGCTGGCCCTCCTTTTTTGGTACCATCAGTGGTTCTCATCATATGAGATACTACCTTGGTAGCCTGTAAAGAAACTGACATCCCACACTCCAGAGTAGTTTACTGCCAGGCTAATGAGCTAAATCAGTTCAGAAAATGACTGACCAGGTGCAGATATTGCATGGGAAAGGAAAGCATGTCATAGAATCTTAGAGTCATTGAATATATTGGGTTGGAAGGGACCTTTAATCACAGAATCACAGAATCTTAGGGGTTGGAAGGGACCTCAAGAGATCATCTGGTCCAACCCCCCTGCCAAAGCAGGCTCCCTATCTCATATTACATAGATAGGCGTCCAGACGAGACTTGACTATCTCCAGAGAAGGAGACTCCACCACCTCCCTGGGCAGCCTATTCCACTGCTCTGTCACCCTCACTGTGAAAAAGTTCTTCCGCATGTTGGTGCGGAACTTCCTATGCTCCAGCTTACAGCCATTGCCCCTAGTCCTGTCCCCACAGGCCACTGAAAAGGGGCTGGCCAATTCCCCCTGCAACCCATGCCTAAGATATTTATAAACACTGATTAGGTCCCCCCTAAGTCTTCTTTTCTCCAGGCTGTACAGACCCAGCTCACTCAGCCTTTCCTCATAGGGGAGATGTTCCAGACCCCTAATCAACTTTGTCGCCCTTCTCTGGACTCTCTCCAGAAGGTCCCTGTCTTTTTTATACTGGGGAGCCCAGAACTGGACACAGTATTCCAGGTGGGGCCTGACCAACGCAGAGTAGAGGGGGAGAATCACCTCCCTTGACCTGCTGGACACACTCTTCCTGATACATCCCAGGATCCCATTGGCTCTCCCATAGGATTGGAGGATAGCCAATATCACTCCAGTCTTTAAAAAGGGCAAGAAGGAGGATCCTAGCAACTATAGGCCAGTCAGCCTCACTTCTGTCCCTGGAAAACTTACGGAACAGCTTGTTCTGGATGCCATCACCAAACAACTGGAAGATAAGAAGGTCATGAGGAGTAGTCAGCATGGATTCACCAAGGGAAGATTGGGCTCGACCAATCTCATAGCCTTCTATGATCTCATCACCAGCTGGGTGGATGGAGGGAGAGCAGTGGATATCATCTACCTTGACTTCAATAAGGCTTTCGATACTGTCTCCCATGACATCCTGATAGAAAAGCTGAGAGAGTATGGGATAGATAAGTGGACAGTGAGGTGGGTCAAGAACTGGCTGTTGGACCGAGCTCAGAGGGTTGTGATCAGTGGAGCAGAATCTGAATGGAGGCCTGTTACTAGCAGTGTTCCCCAGGGCTCAGTGTTGGGTCCAGTCCTGTTTCATATCTTCATTGACGACCTTGATGAGGGAATAGCATCCACCCTCAGCAAGCACTGATGATACAAAGCTGGGAAGGGTGGCTGACATGCAGGAACACTGTGCTACCATCCAGCGAGACCTGGACAGGCTGGAGAGCTGGGCAGTTAGAAATCGGATGAAATTCAACAAAAGCAGTAAAGTCTTGCACCTGGGGAGGAAAAGCCGCATGTATCAGTACAGGCTGGGGGTTGACCTGCTGGAGAAGAGCTCTGTGGAGAAGGATCTGGAGTCCTGGTTGACGACAGGTTGGCTATGACCCAGCAGTGTGCCCTGGTGGCTAAGAGAGCCAATGGGATCCTGGGGTGCATCAGGAGGAGTGTGGCCAGCAGGTCGAAGGAGGTGATCCTCCCCCTCTACTCTGCTCTGGTCAGGCCCCACCTGGAATACTGTGTCCAGTTCTGGGCTCCCTGGTATAAAAAGGACAGGGATCTCCTTGAGGGAGTCCAAAGAAGGGCTATGAAGATGATTAAGGGCCTGGAACATCTATCCTATGAGGAAAGGCTGAGAGAGCTGGGGCTGTTCAGCCTGGAGAAAAGATGACTGTGGGGGGACCAAATCAATGTTTATAAATATCTTAAGTATAAATATAAATATCTTAGGCATGGGTTGCAGGGGGAATTGGCCTGCCCCTTTTCTTTGGCCAGTGGAGATAGGACAAGGGGCAATGGCTGCAAATTGGAGCACAGGGAGTTCCGCACCAACATGCGGAGGAACTTTTTCACAGTGAGGGTGACAGAGCCCTGGGACAGGCTGCCCAGGGAGGTGGTGGAGTCTCCTTCTCTGGAGATATTCAAGACTCTTCTGGATGCCTATCTGTGTAGTAGGAGCTAGGGAGCCTGCTTTGGCATGGGGGGTTGGACCCGATGATCTCTTGAGGTCCCTTCCAACCCCTACAATTCTGTGATTCTGTGATGATGAGATTCCGTGATTCTGTAATGTGGCTGAATTTAAGTGGAACTGTTGATTCAGAATGATATACAGATAGATCATTTTCATTTAATATTCACAGAAATCACCTATTATTGCTACATCAGCTGATACAAATAATCACCTGTTGTGGTCATCAGAGGGCATCATAGAATCATAGAATGGCAAGGGTTGGAAGGGACCCCAAGGATCATAAAGCTCCAACCCCACTGCCACAGGCAGGGACACTAACCTCAGACCTGGATCTACACAAGGTTGCCCAGGGCCCCATCCAACCTGGCCTTGAACACTTCCAGGGATGGGGCATCCACCACCTCTCTGGGCAGCCTGTTCCAGGACCTCACCACTCTTTCCATAAAAAACTTCCCCCTAATATTCAATCTAAACCTTCCCTCCTTCAGCTTTAAACCATTCCCCCTTGTCCTGCCATTATCTGCCCTTTTAAAACGTTGATTCCCCTCCTGTTTGTATGGTCCCTTCAGGTAATGGAAGGCTCCAATGAGGTCCCCCCGCAGCCTTCTCTTCTCCAGGCTGAACAAGCCCAGCTCCCTCAGCCTCTCTTTGTAGGGCAGGTGCTCTATCCCTCTAATCATCCTTGTGGCCCTCCTCTGAACCCTCTCCAACAGTTCTACATCCTTCTTGTATTGGGGGCCCCAGATCTGGACACAGTACTCCAGGTGGGGCCTCACGAGGGCAGAGTAGAGAGGGACAATCACCTCCCTGTCCCTGCTGGCCACCTCTCTTCTGATGGAGCCCAGGATATCATTGGCCTTGCGAGCTGCTAGAGCACACTGCTGGCTCATGTTGAGTTTCTCATCCACCGTGACACCCAGGTCCTTCTCAGCAGGGCTACTCTCAAGAAGCTCTTCTCCCAGTCTGTATCTGTGCCTGGGATTATTCTGGCCCAAGTGCAACACTTTACATTTGGCAGTGTTGAACCTCATAAGGTTCACCTGGGCCCATTTTTCCAGCCTGTCAAGATCCCTCTGGATGGCTTCCTTTCCTTCTAGGGTGTCAACCACACCACTCAGCTTGGTGTCATCCGCAAACTTGCTGAGGATGCACTCAATCCCATCATCGATGTCACTGATAAAGATGTTAAAGAGAACCGGTCCCAAGACAGACCCCTGGGGGACACCGCTTGTCACCGGCCTCCACCTGGACATAGACCCGTTGACCACCACCCTTTGGTTACGGTCTGTTAACCAGTTTCTTATCCACTGGATGGTCCACCCATCAAATCCACATCTCTCCAGTTTAGAGATAAGGATGTGGTGGGGGGCTGTGTCAAAGGCCTTGCACAAGTCCAGGTAGATGACATCGGTCACCTTCCCTTTATCTACTGATGCTGTTACTCCATCATAGAAAGTCATCGGATTGGTGAGGCACGTCCTTCCCTTGGTGAAGCCGTGCTGGCTGTCCCGGATCACATGCTCTTCCCTCATGTGCTCCAGCATGTCATCCAGGCATCGCCCAGACACTTCTGGAACTCAGTCAAGCTAAGCGCTGTGACCCCTTCCCTGGGGACCCTGTTTCAGTGCCTGACCCCTCCTCTCAGTAAAGGACCTCTTCCTAACATCCTGTTTAAACCTCTCCTGTCATAACTTCATACCATTCCATCAGGTTCTATCCCTGGTCTCAAAGAGAGGAGATTGGTACCTTCTTCACTCCCCCTTGTCAGGAAGCCATAGACCACAGTGGGGTCTCCCCTCAGTCTCCTCTTCTCTAGGCTGAGCAATCTTCAGCCTCTTCTCACAAATCTTCTGCTCCAGACCCTTCACGATCCTCATTGCCCTCCTCTGGACACTGACCAATAGTTTTGTGTCCCTTTTGTACTCTGACACCCAAAACTGCACCCAGGACTCGAGGTGAGGCCACACCAGTGCAGTGTAGAGTGGGCCAATCCGTGCACTGGCTGACAATGATGTGTAGGATATGGTTGGCCCTCCTGGCTGCCTAGGCACACTGCTGGCTCATGGGTAATTTGCTGTTGACCAAGAGCCCCAACTCCCTCTCAGCACGGTTGGCCTCCAGCACCTGATCCCCCAGTCGGTATGGGGAGCTAGGCTGCAGAATCCAGCCCTTTTCCAACTTAAACTTCATGCTGTTGGTGATTGCCCAGCTCTCTAATTTCTTCAGGTCTCTCTGCAAGGCTTCTCCACCCTCAATGGAGTCAACAGCTCCTCTTGATTTGATGTCATCTGCAAATTTACTAAAGACACCCTCTAGTCCTGAGTCCAGGTTGTTTATGAAAATATTAATAAGATCTGAACCTAAAATGGAGACCTGGGGAACCCTACTAGTGATTGGCTGCCAGCCAGATGTAACCCCATTAGCTATCACCGATGCAATTATGCCAGATGCTTTCCCTTTATTTAAAGAGATTAACAGACAAGGCAGAGCCCAGTGAGAGAAATTAGTGGCAAAGTGATGCATTCATTTCACATAGAAGATCAGAGTCCCAATGGTGTCTGAAACTTGGGTTTACAAGTTCATAGAGTATGACTGTACTCGTAAGGCAAGTCTAGCCACTTCTCAGTGACTACTTTGTGTAACTAAACCAGGAGCAAATCCAAAAAGAAAAACAGTAGGCACCGAGGACCCAATTTCCTTGTTATATATGAGGGATTTGACAGGGAAAGGGTTCTTTCACAATAGCTCTAGTTCAGTCCCACAAGCTGAACACCTACTGATTGTTGGCACATTTTAGATTTCTTCCAAAAGGAATCCAGCTTGCAATGGCACAAATTGCTCTGTAAAGTGACTTACAAACCTGATAAACTGCGACAATATTAGAAAAACTCTGAGAAATAGCACAAGCATATTGTTCACAGACTTTTTTAGTTGATTATTAAATTGTAAAGATGTTTTAATATGTCTCCACTATGCTTCCTCATCCTGCAGCTTACAGAAATTGTGAGAATGAGATATCTTCCAAACCAAATCAAAGAGAGACAGATGAAAGGTTTCATAGCAGATCTTAAATAGTAGTACTTGGATGAGGTTAAAAAATAGATTGGGAGGATAATGTAGGTTTCTGCTTATAATCTCCTGGAAAATCCCAGGGAAGGATCCAATGGTTAAACTGACTTTAATTAGTAGTTCTTAGAAGTAGGGGGGAAGCTTGACTATTGGGATGCTGAGAAGGGCCACCAATATCAGAGCTGAGGTATGGATAGGCTAACAAAATAAAAACTAATGAAGAGACTGATCTGATTTTATGGTATTTTCTATTTGGTAGCTGGGGTTTATGACCTCTTCTCAAACTGCATATTTTAAGTGCCATCCAAAATAACAGCAATCCACAGACTTTCATCCTGGAAATTTGGCCATGGGAGAATATTGATTATCTACCAAACCCTTTTGTACAGATTATAACTTGCATTGTGCTGGCTCTCACCAATAAAATAGCATGTTCCGTAGAGACAAGCAATATTAAATGATCTATAAATGAGATATAATAAACTTTTATTTTAGAAACCTATAAGTACAGAGATCAAAAATTAAAATAAAGTGAATACATTTTCTCACCATAAATAAATGCACACACCTAGATGTTTGCAGGGATTGCATTGCCTTTCCACAGATAGACACAATGGACAAATTAAAAATACAAAGCAATTAAGCAGTACATTTCCTGATATACTGCATTAGCTACATGGCAGCAGTTTTAGTTTAGCTTATTCTAATTTCATCTTTCCTGTTCCTTTGAAATGTATTAGCACTCCTTTACATGTTTTCCTAAGCCTTTGTCTAAAAAGCTGACGTAAATGAAGAAAAAGTAGGTACTTAGATCTTCAGTCTTACTGGGAAAAGAATTATACGCATTGTCATATCAGCATACAATTTCCTCTTCAATATACAGGCTTTGCTGATCCACGGACTGCAATATCAAATATATCTCAAAGCGGTTTGCATAACGCACTTCACATCTACATGAATGGTTCTATGTCCCAAGTACAAGGCTCTGCAAATGATCCTATCTTTGTACTGCACCATGCATTTGTTGACAGGTGAGTTTAATTCTTCTTAGTAAACCTAATTTATTTTCTGTTTTTACAGTGTTCTTCTCACATACATTTCAAAACTGCAAATATTTTACATGCCTTTGCAAGCACAGCATTTTCAGACATGATCAAGTGAGCTCTGCTGCTATTTGAGAGCAAGCGTCTTTCCTAACTTGTCTGTATGCTCACTGGGTTAAATATAATTTGAGAAGTTGACAAATGTATTCAGCTTTCATTACCAAGGTAAAAATAGTTCTTCACTGATGTCATAGTGTTTAATATATATGGATGTGTATGTCAGGAAGTATGGACCAAAAGTGTGTGACTCATTTTAACATAACTGTAATCAGTTGGAGCAACTCCTTTACATTCTAAATGTCAGTGCTGTTTTAATTTCTATTCCATAAGGAAAATCCAAGTGTGCTATTCATAAATTAAAAAGAAAAAAACCCCTGATTTTAGTGTGACAAACAAAATTGTGACTGTCTCTCAATGAAAGAGAAGTGCACAGCTGTGCAGAGTGAAAGGAAAGAAAACAGAAGGATATCATGTTTATTAATAAGAAAGGGAAATGGAGCACGGTTTTCCAAGCAAAGGGTGAAATTGCAATGTCCTGGATAGTAGTCCAAATTTTAATGATGAACTTAAAAATTTCTGTGTCACTGTAGTATGTGTGAATAGCTGCAAACATTACTGCAGACTGCAGTGACTAAAAAGCTGTAAAAAAGAAAGTTAGCAAATTGAAGGGCTGTAAAAGCCACATGAACAGCACTTGTTCTGGTTTGTATTTTCTTATCAGTCTTACTGACTACAAAGGCAGTGGCCATGATTTGGCTACTGCAACAGTCAGAGCAAAAGAATTATTGCCCCATACAAACTTTTGGGACTTTTTCATAAATTTGCATGCTCAGAAATGTATTGACTGGTACCCTGCCTGCATACAGCAAGACTTAATCAGAAGAAAAACAAAATAGTTTCGCTATTTGGGTCACTGAGGCATGCAGCGCAGGAGGGATGCAGATTGTATCCTATGCACACCATGCTGTAGTGAAGTTCTCAAGTTTTAGGCAGTTCACACTAAAACCCTTATAGAAAACTTTATTGTATTTAACAAAAAAGCTAGTCATTCTAAACTCCAAATATGAAGTTGGTTCTTTTCTCCTTAGTTTCTACATTTACTGAGCCAAATCGTTGTATTCTTCATACTTTATCTATCCAGAAATAGGGCATTAAGTCTAAGCAGGTCACCCAGGCCATCAGTGGAATGGTTCCTTCAAAGGGTGATCCACCAGTCTTCTAATACTGTAGGGTTTAATTAGCCTTCTGGAAGTGTCAGTTTTGTAATTCCTCTTGGTGAAAAGCTTCTCTTCAGAACATTTTAAGAGTTAAACAGTGTAACTTAGCTGTGATTTAACAGATCCACCCATTGACTGCCTTGTAGGATGGGTGCCCAAGGGTTTCAGGTGTGGTTACAGTTTGGCACCTGGAAATTAACTTTCCAACATATAGGCTATTAAAAAATACATCAATTGAATATTCAGAGAAAAAGAACACAGAAGGGAAAGCATTATGCTCTGCAATATGAAAAGAATTGTTTTCCTTAGACGTTCACACTTGTGTAAGACCTACGCATCTCTTAGCTCCCACTCATTTCAGGGCTTAAGTAACATGCTGGTCTTCCTGCTGACCCCTCCTACAGAGGAATTTCAGTAATAGTCATTATAAGCCCCTGGAAATACTTTTCGTAACTATAGTTGTTATCCATTTTAGAAGGCAAAATTATTCGCAGAAGATAACATCATTAAATCCTAGTAATATTGAGGAAATAAATCATTGCATAGGCACTGTGGGGGCAATACAGATATATGTGATGCAACCTCATCCCATCTGTGGCAAAAAGAATGATACCAGTACTCTGTAGCTGCTGTGTATATGGGCTTTAGTATACAAGGATGTAAAAACTGATAATAGTGCTGCCTTTTGTATAAGTGACAGAAATACATTCGCATGATTAGGGTTACTTAGCAGCCTTATCTATGACAGATTAATCCTGCTTTTAGTTATAATTAATAAGTAGGTGACTGATAGGTACGTACAGTACATTTTAAAAAAAAATAAAACAACCCCGTTCCTCTCCTACATAGACTTTAAATCTGAAGGGCTGCAAAGAAGTTCTTTTCTGAGAGGCAATCAAGAATACAAAGAGTAGAGGATATGGGAAAACAGTCTTCACAGCACTAGCAGCTTTTTTTTTTTCTGTATCAGCTTTTCTCATTTGGGCAGAGCACTTCTGAGCTGATTGCTATCACTAAGTTGGGCCTCTAGGCTTTTAACTAACTTTTTAAATAAATCTGTTGAGGACAGAATCTCTGCCAGGCCTTGGTGAGAACATGGAGAGTTGTGAGATAGGGGTTTACTGGGAAAGGTTATAAAAACACCAGCAACCACAGGTCTGCTGGGTCTTGGAGAGGCATGGCAAAGTTCTGTGTCAAGAAATCAAGAATCACCACTTTGAGCACCCATGTGGGACCTGGAGCAGGGATTGCTCACTCCACTGCAAATTCCTTGGGTGAAGCCAAGTGCGTAGTTTGATCTCCCAAACACACATCTCCTGGAGATGTGTTTCCTTCCCATTGATTTCAATGAGAATTTTGAAGAGCTGTTGATCAGAGCTTCAGCTAACCCATCTGTAAAGTGGGTGATATTAGGTGCCTACGCAACAGGGACCCTGTCAGGGTAAATGCATTAACGACTGTGAAATGCTCAGTTACGACCATAATAGGAGTGATAGATGTAAGGCAATAGATCATTGGAACTGATTTTACATAGAAACATATGGTACAGAGGAGGATAAACAAGTGTATACGGAGACTGCTGACAGGTGTGAGCCAAATGTTAGGAGCTGCTTTCCAAACTGAGCAACAGTCAGCCTCCCATCTGCTACCCCCCAGCCTTTCCTACCCAGGCCTGGGGCACAAAGTGAG
Organism: Laterallus jamaicensis coturniculus; assembly: GCA_022605575.1. Lineage (NCBI taxonomy): Eukaryota > Metazoa > Chordata > Aves > Gruiformes > Rallidae > Laterallus > Laterallus jamaicensis. The sequence continues at coordinate 40,830 of JAKCOX010000251.1, forward strand.
AAAGTGAGGGACGGATGGATGGAACACAGGTGCAGTTGAGAAGATCTCTTGGCTGAAAGGCAAAGGGTTTACTTACAAGCACTGCCCTTTATTAGGTCATTCGCTTTCAGGAATGCAGAAGTATGAAGGTACCCAGGCAACAGGTATTTTTAGCAATCATAAATCAATCTCCTTACCTGCTTATTTGCTAGCTAGAAGACCTAGGGATCAGGCGTCAGTGCTTGGCAAAAGCAGGTGGCCACCCTGAAAGTTATTAATTGTTAATTGAATGGCTTTAAAAAAACCCAAAAAAAACCCCCAATAAAATACACATTCAGCAAAAGTGAGAACTTTTTTAGCTCTGTGAAGCATTTCTCTTAATTGCAAATCTCTTTGCTATTCAGATATGCTCTACAGTCAGCACAAGGGAATAACAAGGGAGGAGTCAACCCACTCAAGCTGGAAGGAGCAGCTGCATAAGCAGTGAAAGCAAGGGCCCACAGCCCCACTTCAGCTCACTAGGGTGTTTTCTTTGGTCTGAACAGGAACTCTTTCCTCTCTGTCAACTTTTCGGTCTCGCACAAAGTATCTTCATCTCTTCCTCATGCACTTCTGCTCTTTAAAAGTTTCTTCAATCTTTCTTCTCATTTTTGTTTTGTACCTGTCTTCCCCTGACTTCCACATCCCACCCCAACAGTTCCTCCCTCAAACTGAAATAAAAACTAAATAGCAATGGGGAAAATAAATTTCCATTAAAGATCTCCATTCTACTTTATACCTGAACAGCAGCTAATGCAATCGGGCCCCAGATCTCATCTTGTTTCTAACTTGTGCAGTAATGGGCAGGGTTTACTACAGCAATATAGATGACCTAATTTTAAAACAAAGAAGTGATTTTTCTAGAGAGACACAGTAGGTTGAAGACTTTCTGTCTCTCACATCTCTGAAATGTACATTTGTTAGACTATTTGTACAGCTGGGTCCAGATTGCCAGTTCTAGTGGTACCATCATTACAGAACCTTTGTTTCCAGCTTTCATGAGTAACCGAACATCTCAGAACACTGCTGCAACTATCATTGCATTAACCCAATGCTCTGATCAGTTGTTCCTCTTTGTTCATACCCTTCTACCATTTCTTTGCTCTATGTCACATCAGATGAACTTCTGGGCTCTATTTTCAAGACCCTTCACTACCCATACCAAAATCATCCCTTATTGGTTAGGCATTGGAACGGGTTTCCCAGGGAGGCGGTGGAGTTACCATCCCTCGAGGTGTTCAAGGAAAGATCAAGGGAGCTGGGCCTGTTTAGCTTGGAGAAGAGGAGACTGAGGGGTGACCTTATTAATGTTTATAAATATGTAAAAGGCGAGAGTCAGGAGGACAGAGCCAGGCTCTTCTCAGTGATGGTCAGGAATAGGACAAGGGGCAATGGGTGCAAGCTGGAGCAGAGGAAGTTCCATGTGATTGTAAGAAGAAACTTTTTCACTGTGAGGGTGATGGAGCACTGGGACAGACTGCCCAGAAAGATTGTGGAGTCTCCTTCTCTGGAGACATTCAAACCCAACCTGGATGTGTTTGTGTGTGACTTAGTCTAGGTGATCTTCCTCTGGCAGAGGGGTTGGACTAGGTGATCTTTCAAGGTCCCTTCCAGCTCCTAATGTTCTTTGATTCTGTGATTGGATTAGGTACTTAGGGACATCATTTAGTTAGTAATATAGGTGGTAGGAGAGCAGTTGGACTAGATGGTCTTGGAGGTCTTTTCTAGCCTTAATGATTCTGTGATTCATTGCTGATTAACTCACCCCTTCAACAAGAGCATGGAATCAGTCTCTATCTTACATCTGTTTGACATTCAGAGAAGTCCCGCTGTATTCCACCTAGTTGGGAATTGTTCACCCTACACACCCAGAGACTCAATCCTGTTCCTCCTTTGAAATGATGCTTGCAGGAGAGCTCAGACGTAAGCTGAAACCTTCACTTAGCTGGTGCACTCTTACAATCCCACTACATGGCTGCCTTGTCCTCCTCTCGTCTGTATCCATCTGTTGTCCTTCGTCCTAGGCATACGTTATACACTCTGTCATCAAAGGACTGTGTAATTGTGCTGATCTGTGCATCCTGTGGCATATCCTTAGCCTCTGACTATGACTCCCAGGTATCAAAACAATGAAAGCAACAGGAGACAGCGATTGCTGCATTTATAATCATATGAAATGGTAATGGCAAGAGACAGCTGGACAGCTCTGTGCTGATCTTGTTTTCAGTTGCTCTTTTGCTTGCCACCACTCAGGACTAAATCCTTGCATCAAAGAGAAAAAAACTTTGGGTTGGGTGGGGGTGTGCGTGTGGGTGTGGGTGTGCATATGTGTCTGTGTATTTGTGTGTTTGCACACATGCTTTGTAATCCAAGTCAAGCGGAAGGTCATGTAGGAAATGGAGGCACTCATTTATAAACCCTTACATCCATGCACACTTCCAAACGGGTGCAGGAGAAACTCTCCTACACATCAGCTTCAGAGCCCAATGAAAATGCTGCAAATTCTGCCTAATCAAGGCAAATGTCTCCATGCTGTTCAGCAACATCAGCTGCCACACACTCCTCTGCAGGCTGCTAAAATAACCCCTTCTGCTTCAGTGGCAGGCTGGAGCTTTAGGAAATGCTAGACTCTGGCTTATTGGAGGATCTAACAATAGAATGTTCCTGATTGCATTTCTTATCAGTAAATTGTTAAACTGAAAAGCATGTAAGGAACAACCTGCTCAAAAACATATTACAGCCTCAAGTCTATACATCCTGATTTGCATGCTAGTAACACCCCATTCTCTAAGCCAACTTCAGGGACATTTTCAGTCCCTATGGACTCAACATACTCATTTTCTATGCCAGCCCCTTCTCCTTTCACTTCAAAAAAATGTTAACATTGTGTCAAAAGTGATTTTACTGGAAAATAGCAAGAGGAAATTTTATTTTCACTCTCAAGAGATGTCAAAATAAAAACTTCTTATTTTTACTCTGTTTTTGAAACAGAACATTTTCATTTTCTCTAAAATGTCATCTCAGGTTTTTTGAACCAAAAAATGGCATAAGAAAAACCAAGTTATTCACTTGTTTTGAAATGTTGACAGGAAACAAGAAAATTTTTTAGTAGTTAAAAACTATTCACTTCAAGAATTTGGAACATTTGGAGTGAAAGCATTCAAAAAGAACCATTAAAAACTCTTGTAAGGCAACACTAGGTTTCCAGGCCTTTTTAATATATGAAATAAGATTCATTCTTTACCTTGAATGGTCTCCAGTGAGAGACAACACAGAGAAAGCATAAGGCCAAGGAAGTATTGTCCCCATTTAGTGTATAGAAACTTAGAGACACTAAAACAAGTGACTTAAGCACAACTGGGATGGAGATTGCAATACAGTGATATATCAGTTAATAATACAGGAGTGTAAAATGGAGAAGCTGCTGCATTAAACACTAAGCATACGATTAATTTTCTCCCTTGATATGAGCACAGCAAGACTCTTATTGCTTTCTGAGGTACGTTGCAAAAAATGACGACACAACCTAAAAGTTGTATTTTTCTGGAGCTGAGTGAACTATGGCTTGGAGCTGCATGAAACCTGCTCAGCAAAGGCAGGTCAAGAGGCTGCCATTAGCAGTACACCTCCTTCCACAGTAACAATAAACCCACAGCACTTCTGCACCCTGTCAGCTCAGGATCTTAGTCTGTGTCTGGCACTATATCCTCCCAGGTGCCTTCAAAAAAGCCAGGAATGAGGTAAGGTCATCTCCATAATTGTCCCTGGCATGAAGGTGACACATGGTTAAAGTCCTTCCCCTCAGTGAAAGCATGAGCATCACTTAGCTACCGCTGTGCCCAGGGGTATGCTAGTGCAGCTTTTATGAGCAAAGCACCAGGGATTTGCTCCCTCCCTAGGGATGTTTTGCACCATTTTCAGAACAGAACAGATGAGTGTGTGTAGCGGGGCAACCCCTAATGCTCCCAAATACCACCTTACCTTGGAAAAGCTTCTGCATCTTGCCAATATATCTTTTGATATCTGACAGCTAAGTTAAATCTTGTGGAAGCTGGTGGGTGTGATAGTCATTTCTTACTCAGGATCTGTGTTCATAACCGTTAGGCTGTTTTTTGGAATTAAATCTGGATTATAGAGTGCCTTTGCACAAGAAATTGTACCATGTTCACCATGCAGCAAAGATAGGAGGGAAGAGATGGACTTGGTGGGAGCCATGTTCAGTGGGAAGGTATGCCTATGCTGAATGCATGGAAAATGGGTAAAGACACAAAAAGCTTTTTTGTAAGCAGAAAGGAAAGCAGCAGGAAGCCAAGGACAGCTGGAAAAGCACTTAACTCTTGTGAATGCTTGGTAGTAGCATAATATCCAAAGGAACCGCCATAGACCTCTTTATCTGGAGGGTTAGGAATAGTGAGGAACTCTGTGTAGGACATTAATTTATACCTTAGTCCTTCTGTCCTTGGGAGCTACCTTGTCCCCTGAAACCTGGGGTAGTGAAAGCATCAGTGTTGGAGCTGATGACCACTCATACCTTAACTACCAGCTAATATGTGGACCTGCATCAGAACCCCAGCTGGCAGAGTTTCTTCCTTTGAGGAAGCATGCATCCAGGGCTAAGCCCTGTTCTTCTTCATCTACAAGCCAACCTCTGCCTCTAAGCCCAACTTACACTTAGCAGAGACTGTAGTCAAAGAATCACAGGATCACATAGACTAAATCACACAGGAATGAATCCAGGCAAGGTTTGAATGTCTCCAGAGAAGGAGGCTCCACAACCTCTTTGGGCAGCCTGTCCCAGGGCTCCGTAATCCTCACAGTGAAAATGTTTCCCCTTATATTCATGTGGAACTTCCTATGCTGCAGCTTGTACCCATTGCCCCTTGTCCTACCCCTGGCCATCACTAGAAGAGCCTGGCTCTGTCTGACTTTTGGCCTTTACATATTTATAAACACTAATAAGGACACAGACTAGTGACCTGCTTGGCTGCAAATGGTGTTTTGATTGAACAAATCCTCTCAAAATACTTCTTTTTACCTCTGCACGACACCTGGCATGGATGGTTCATTTAAACTCAAGTTCCTAAATTACTATAATACAAACACCCACAGCACATGTAATGCCTAAGGTGTATGACCCCACAACTTGTGTATGCAATAAGAGTGAGGCTGGGAGCACTATTTCCCTGCCTCCAAAGCTCTCAGGGGAATTAATTACATTTGTGCAATGCATCCTGGGGGGCTGTGTGTCTTCCCCCTGCTTTGCGTGTGTTAGACAGCCCCTGCCAGGAACAGAGCCCTGCGCAGCACGCACAGCTCGGTTCCACCAGCACACTCAGCAGCACAGCAGTGAGGTAGCAGAGCTCTCACCTTCCTTAGCAAATGCTTAACAAAGCCACATTGTTACCAGCAGCTGTGGTGCTGGAAGCCACAGTGCCACAGAAACCAGCTCTGTTTTACCAGGAGGGACATCACAGAAAGAATAAACTGCTCTCTGGCAGAGCATTTCAGATGAGGGTGGGCCAGGAGTGTCTTTGGTCACAAGCTTTATTGGCACACATAAACTCCTATGGCAAGTGCAAGGCACAGAGCATATCAGTAGAGAAGGGGTGGGAAACTCAGACACAGAAAACTGAAATTTAAACAGGAAAGGGTCCATTTAAATTTTGCTTCCCTGTGGGGATTGCAGGGGGGCACACACTCCTTCTGTTACTAGGACTTCGGTTGTCACCAAACTGGAGCTGCTAACCTCCCTGTTAACCTCTCAGGGTTGTTAACCAGAGCTATGCAGCTTGCTTGATGGAACTGACTCACTCACAGTGGGCTCAGTATGTGGGTAGAGTGAGTTCATATCTACTGTGAAATACCACACAAATATATCCATGGGAAACAGAGTGTAAGTGGGAAGCTTGGGGTGTTGCTGAGAAACTCAGCTCCCCAGTATCTCCCCAGTATTTCTCCCCATGTCTGGGCCTGAAGTGCAAATCATACGCTGAGATATTGAATCAGGACTGCAATTTCAGGACATCTATTTCAGTAAGGCTGAGGACTCACTGCATTTGCAAAGCACCCAAAGGAATGCAGGAGCTGCCTCAGAGGACCAAAGTACAGGTCCTCCTAACCTGCACCATGGTGGTGACCAGAAGCAAAAGCAAGGGAGTATAGGTGTAGAGCCACCCTCCTCTAGAAGACATCCCTGCTTTGCCCATTAGACAGACATGAGTTGAGTCTATATAGTACACTGCAAGTCGCATATGTATCTAAAGCAACCCACGCTCTCAAATAAGTCCTCTGGAAATCCACAGATAGACCATACAGAATCAGAGACAGGGAGAAATAAGAAGAAAGGAGCAAGCTCTGGAGATAAATGTCCTTTTTTTTTTTTCAATTAAGCTTTTATAAAATACCGATAGGGCTGCTGATCCACCTTGCCTTAGTGGAACAGCAAGAGGAAGGTTAACCAAACGGCTTCTTGATTCTGGTGAAACACAGTAGTTGGCAATCTCACTTGCCACGGCATTATTCAGCAAAGATGTTTGTAATGACCCATTTTGCTCATAAAAATCAGTAATATAGGAAGTTCGGTTCAAATAGTCCCATTTTAAGTGCCTGTTTCATATCACTCGTACTGCAAGATTTTAGTTCAGTCAACACAGTTATAGAATGGATGGATCACTTTGTACACTGCATATTATGCAAGCGATTAGTGTTTTTTTAAAGGAAAGGTTACTTTGCCCTGAAACTTGGCAAGAGCCACATGGTTAGACTTCACCTATTCTTTTAACGCTGGAGGAGAAGAAAGCTCTCTCTGTGACACAGCGATCAAGACAAGCTTTGATGCAGACAGCTAGCATAACGTTGAATTTCCTTCCTGCAGCACTTCTGCAATAATAGCTGCTATAATTGTTCAAATTGTAAAAAAATCACAGGAAAACATGGTACTTTTCTCACCCACGTGTAGCTACCTTCTATTCATCAAAAGAAATTATCACTTTGCTACCATAGATGTGATTTATATATTACATGCCCTTGTGAACCTCAATAATGACAATCTCTCAGTCTCAGAAGAACTGAATTACAGAGCACAGGAGTGGGTTACATAGAGTCAGTCCAGCTACCTCCACAGCAGTCCATTTTAATCTGCTTGTTATCTTTCTCTTCAGGGGAAGCTAGTTATTAAACTTTGGAGCAGCTGGCATTTGTAGTATCTCTTACTTCAAGTGATGTTTTTCTGCTGCAAGCCATGGCAAAGATGAACCTGAGAAAGTTAACGCAGGATACACACTCCAGCAAATGTTCACTTCTTTTTTGTCATGCAACATGTGGTTGCATTTGAATTTCCTTATTTGCAAAGCATGAAGGACATACCGTCATGTATGATATACACCTTGGCTGTTGCAGTTTTGTACAGCATTGAAGACTTAAATCTGAATGAGAAACAAATACATTTTTTGCCAAATATTGCCCTGATTTGACAACAGAGTGAAACAATACACATAAGGATAGCTGTTTTAAGGAACAAGAATTTCTCTCCTGCACCTAGGAAGAATTATTGCTGACTTTCATTGCTGTGAAACAGAGGCTGGCTTGACTAAGAACCATGATAGAGTTTAGATCAGATATCTTACCAAATTTCAGCCCAGCTAAGACTCACCTGAATATATTTCTTTCCAGGGGTTAGCTTGCTTTGTCAGTGATTGGGTTACAAGAAGTCATTACCTAGTCCTACACTAGACTACTCACATTCTTCTGCACAGATTCCTACACCATTTCCAACACTCAGATCCTCCCTTCAGTGTCATGAGGAATGTGTGGCACTCAGCTTCTCCATCATCTCCTTCTCCAGTAGGAATAAAGCTCTTTATGTTGTAATCCATCAGGAACTGATCAGACATGTGCTGGGCACAGCACTTGCTTTTTCACCCTACCCAATCTTCTGAGAAGGCAAAAAGCAAGAAAGTTTCAGTGAGGTTCATTGATTTGGAAAGTGGGTTCAACGTCATGGTAGGGAGCTGTGCCCCAGACTTATACACAATGGGGTCAAGGCTGCAAGCAACTATATGGATTTTGTGTCAAGAGGTAGGAATTTTGCGGTGTGACTCATGGAAATAGGCCTAGCAAAGTGGGAGTAGAAACCCAGGAGTACACCAGCTCCCTTTGAGAGAGAGGAACGACCCTTGGTCCTACACCATTTGCAGTGATGTCTGCTTAGGATTGTTAGAACTGAATTATATTCAGGACGCAGGTGCCTGAGCAGCTTTTTCTCACAGCTGAGGTTGGAGGAGCTGCTACCATTTTTGTTCTAGACATGAAACACTTGGTGTACTACATGATTCCTGGAGCAATGAGTGGAACGTGTGTAGCCCTCTGCATCCAAGTCAGCATGTTAAGCATCAATGAGAGATCCAACTACGTCTTCTCCAAAAAGCCACAGATACTTTAATTGTTTGATGTAAAGAAGAACAGTTTCAGCTGGAAAGGCTGAAGACTTTTTTTTCCCCTTATCCTACAGAAGCGTTGAGAGCATTTTAAATATAAAGGGGAAAACTGCTCCTAATCACATTGTTAAAGGGAATATTAAAAGTATCTCCTAACCCCAGCAGCTGCAGTAATTCTGAAACTTTCAACAAGTTAGACATGAGAAAATAAAGTGGCATTGGTTGTCTCTTAATGGGGGCTGGTCGCGTGGGACTATACCTTTACTGTCTCCACCCCTATTGTTTCCTCTGTCTGACACATTCTAAGCACCCATTTTGTGCAGTGCCATAGATAAGAACAAAGGAGATGAAGGAAGTACAGTTGCTTGTAGTGGGATGGTGAAGTTGAGCAATGCCAAGATGCTCAGGTGGGCACATGGTGTCCCAGCTCTGGTAATAGTTTGTAATGGGTGGAAAGGTGTCAAAATGGTGCAATTTATTATGATCCAGAGAATGGTCCATTAGGAGGCAGATTGCAGACAGGGTCAATCTGGCTAGATAAGTAAAGTGCTCCTCAGTGTTGCAGGTAGTCACTGTGATCCATGAGAAAAAGAAGGTGAAATAAAGGCAAACAACAAAGTAGGCCAGACCTTTCCTAAAATGAATATTCATATTTCAGAGACATATAATTAATCTACATGGGAATATATAATACAAGAAAATAATCAGAAGCACATTATGTGAAGGAAGAGCTCCACTGGGGTCTGATTTGTGCAAGTCTGTGTTTAAAGTGTTAGGAGTTGCCAAATCTGGTAGCCCAATAACAGTAGGGCTACCCCAGATCCATATTCTTAGGTCTAACCAGTAATAGTGCTGAGCCTATATTCCAAATACACACATATGCACAATAACTGTATATATGTGTATGCATATATGCATATGTGGTTGACTAACTACCCAGATCAACACAAAAAAGGGAGCACACACACAAATTCCAACAACATCAACAACCTCATCCTCTTGCACTCTTCATCTGACCAGGACGGAAGCCTGTAATGGGAATGTATATGTACAAATATATACATATATATATATATAGGGAGAGAGAGAGAGACATACACATACACAGTCTGGACTCCCCAGTAACTGGCCTTAGGCACCCTGTCCACCTGTTAACTTCCCCCTGGTTTCCCAGTTACCTCACTGACAGGCAGACACTCAGATGTACTCATGCACAACCAGGGCTCTCCAGCAGCAGGTCCGGAGAGTGGCACAGAAGTCACTTGACAGTGGTACTGCAAGGGATTGTGGAGGAGGCCTTGTGCCCACTGACACTTGCCGCATGCTGCAGCTTGGAAGTGATGGTAGAAGTCTGAATGCTCCCCAGAAGCTGGGACTGAACACAGAGTGAGTACTGTAACCCATGGCAGTCCTCAGCAGAAATTCAACAGTGGAGGAGACACAACCGCAGAGAGAGGCCTTGGATGGGTTTCTCACAATAATTGAAGGTAGCATCTTAATTCCTAATCAGATACTTGCATTATGACCCGTGCCATTTGTTTACAACCTGACAGTCCCTGTAGTGTCTTTAGCTGACTTAAAACAAAAAGAAAGGAAAAAACCCCAAAACAACAAGCAAACCAACAAAATAACTCCACTGCAATATAACCGCATACACTGGTGAACAGTACTGTACCTTGACTTTACAACCTCATCAACAGCAGCTCTTCCAGGACTGAGGCACTGATGTTTCTCCCAAATGCTTGGGATGGGAATTTCCTGAGGTGACTTTGTAATACCAGCTGTATTGTGCCAGCTTTTAAAATGATGACTGTGATGTAATCACAGTCCTTGGACTGGCATTTCAGTTTCCTCAATTTGTTTCCTTTTTCCTTTCTTTCCAAATGCAAATACATGTTGCTTGCCAGATTTCTCTTACAACATGTCAGATCTCATGATACTTAAATAAATTGTATAAATGAGCTCCAAGCAACAATGTTCTGCCTTCCTTCTGTCATAGTCAGCCTGATTTAGCCTCAGTCTCACAACTGCAGATGAGGAATGAAAGTTTCAGTGTAAAATCCAGCATAACTACTGACACAGCTTCATATTTGAATGTGATAAAGTTATTAGTGGCTTCAAAGATGCGCTCTAGCAGCTGAACCGCTAGTGCTGTCTGTATGCAGGCTTAGCTGAGGCATGGATTTATCAGGGTATGAGAAACAAAGGGTACAGTTTTATTGTTACTTTAAGTCATCTTAACATGGCACACAGGTTAAGAAGGAGAAACAATGCTGTTCAATGCTACAGAAGGCCAAGGGCATCCTGGGGTGTATTAGAAGGGGGGTGGTTAGTAAGTCAAGAGAAGTTCTCATCCCCCTTTACTCTGCCCTGGTGTGACTGCATCTGGAATATTATGTACAGTTCTGGGCTCACCAGTTCAAGGACATAGGACTCCTTGAAAGAGTCCAGCACAACAAAGATGATTAAGGGAGTAGAACATCTTTCTTATGAGAAGAGGGAGCTGGGTCTCTTTAGCTTGGAGTAAACTGAGGGGGGACCTCATCAGTGTCTGTAAATATGTAAAGGGTGAGCGTCAGGAAGATGGAGCCAGGCTCTTCTCAGTGATGTCCAATGATAGAACAAGAGGCAACGGGTGCAAGCTGGAGCACAAGAGGTTCCATGGGAACATACATAAGAAAAAACTTTTTCACTGTGAGGATGATGGAGCGCTGGAACAGACTGCCCAGAGAGATTGTGGAGTCTCCTCCTCTGGAGATATTCAAACCCCTCCTGGACATGTTCTTGCATGACCTAATATAAGTGATCCTGCTCCAGTGGGAGGGGTTGGACTAGGTGATCTTTTGAGGTCCCTTCTCACCTCTTACATTCTGTGATTTACCAGTTCATCCTACCCAGACCTGCTCACCTCTGTTCCTCCCTTGTGCTGGAACTGGCCATCACGCAAAAGCATAATGAATCGTATCTGACTTTATCTCACCTCAGCTATCCCAGAAGAAATGAAAACAAATTAGATGCTTGGCTTTAAACCAAATCAATTCCTTCATCTTGGTTATGGCATGGCTGTGCAAACATTTTTAAGGAAAGCGAGGACAGGAAATCATGACAAAAGCAGGACTGTGCCCTCTGTGGCGATATGGAACTAGATTGACCATGACCCTTCAGCAAGGGGACTGTAGTCCTCCACTGGGGACACCTGCAGTGGCATATATGTTGCAGGTTCCATGGCAGAGGAATTCATATAGAAGTACTGAACCCTCTTCTCTCTGCTTTCCCTCTCCTGCTGTCCTTAATTGCAAGGTAAAACATGCTGGATTGAACTTCTCCTGGAAAATCTTCCTGAAGGGCCAGTTAGGTTTACACTATGTGTCAGTGTCTCTGCAGTAGTTCAATGCAAGGAAATCTTTAATAACAGATATTTGAGGTCTGGTGTGTCCTCCTACAGAGCAATTGGTCAAGTGTAGCTCTGCTCATGACTGTGGAGCCACGCTGTTGGGAAATAGTTCTTAGGAGAAACACTTTTCAAAATTATAAAGAAAAGGCACACTCTCACTGTTTTACTTTCCTTTTTCTAGGTTTAACAATTTCTTCCCTGTAAGCAGCATCTTTTTTTAGAGCACACAACATTATCTGGAGCAGTATGAAGTTATCCAAACTATATACAGTAGTGCTCTTACACTGTGCTTGATATTTCCCACTGGCAACATAAACCCATTTATTTCTTGACTCATCCTTTCATTAGCTGTAATCAAATTGCATATATTATTCATAGAATAATATGAATTCAGAAATATATATTGGTGGCCCTATTTTAATCAGCCTGAAATCAATCTTATTTTCCCCCTACTCTTTAAACCAATTTATTTTTTAAAAATTAATTTTCCAGTAAAGCTCATTTCATTTCACTTTGTATGATCTTGTACGTATGGAGCAAAAGAAGGAAAATATCCAGGTCTATTTATATGCAAGTAAATGGAAGTGATATATCCTTGTCTTTTATAGATGGCTTTAATTTTCTCTGTAAAAGCACCTTACCACACAAGTTTATTCCCTTGAATGAAAATTTAAACTACCAAGGCATCAACAGAGCAGGTGGAAGTCTTTATTACTTTTCACCACATACCAGCTTTTTAGATGTATCAGTGCTACACACAAGTATTAAGGTCATTAACAGTCAAAGAGATCTGTATACAGATATAAGGCAAACAAATAAGATTGCGAGTCCATGCTTTGCAATGATACAACTTAGCTCTGGGAGATACCATAGTCTGGTAGGCACAAAGTGGACCCATAGCTAGGGTTCCACTCCAACACAGCATGTCTAGTGTAAACTTTGACAAGTAATTTTTACTCTGTGACTATTTTCTCTAAAGCAAAATGGGGACTCACTTTCCAAAATTTCTCTAATATGCAGGAAGAATATTCTTTGCCTTTAGGACTTTTTGGGAATTTTTCTGACAAGATAACCTCCCATAGTTATTTGTACATCAAGTATATAGCTTCTGACTGAAACGGAGAGTGCAACCTACAGCGAATTTATCATGTCCCTAGATCACAATGTTTAAATACAAACACTGAGCCTTATATTAGCCTGAATGAGTCTAAATTCAACCCATTCTACAATATTAGCACGCTGTTTCTTACCATAAAAATAATCTGCATAGACTGTTGATCACCATAATCTAGTAATCCTAAAAATTTCAATATTTACTTTAATAATACACCCACTACAAAATAATTTCTACTTCAGAAATGCAATATAGAGAGACTGAGCCTCTTTGTGCTCTAAATGTGAGACAGGGCAAAATTCAAATTATTCTCCTATCCCTTTTGTTTCCTTAACCTCTTATTTAGGACATGCAATTTGGGCACTTTGATTTCTTCAAGCAAAGGAAGATGCTTTCCAGACAGAAAATGTCTTTGCTCTAATCTAGATAGAATTATTTTTTAATTTGTCCAAAGCCTTTAAATAAAAGCTACCTCTTCCAAGTCACTTTCATTTGCCGCTGGAGAAATACATAGGGCGCTAGGGATATCAGGAGACTGATCTCCATTTCAGTTAGTTCATTTCCATATTTTAAATTTCTATTTCTTAAGACCTGATTGCCTATGACCCTCTAGGTAAGAGCTGTCACCCTGGAAGATTTTTGGTTTATTCCTGCTACATGCCAGATTGAGTTCCTCCCTGCCCCCCACTCCCCGACATTTCCATTCCCTGAAAAAAAATTCCCAATCTCTTTTGGATAGCTTTTCTCCTCTTTCCTTTATCCTGCCTTGTCATCCCCACCATGCTCACATTCCATCTGCTCTCTTCAGCACTGCCAACATCTCCCAAATGACTCCAGTCTAGCTGGTATAGCAGCACTAAAAAAGTCTTCATGCCTGGAAAATATCACTCCTGCCTATACAAATAACTCTTTATCTACGTGCCCTCTTTGTCTGCATGCTGACAAAAAAAGTAACCAACCAGACTGCTACTGGAGTCAGGCAGATTCTTCTCTCACTGAAATTCTGCCCAGAACTCTTTTTTGCAAAGGAGAAATACGGAGTTTGGATATCACAGAGCCCTGATCTGCTTCTTTAGCTGTCTTTTTGTTACCTTTTGTCTCATTATGTCAAGCAAGGCAGGAAAAGTGGAAGAAAATGGCCCTTCAGGTATGATTTAATTCATAGTCCTGCATTGTTAAGTTCTCAGGCCCAGGGGAGAATGCAGAGGTTCATATAAAAAAGAATTTAGCAGCAATGTTTGCCAAGATAACCAAAAACTCTAGGGAGTTCAGGTCTGCTGCTATGCTGCAAACTTAGCTTTTCTACCAGGAACTCTGTCATTCCACCAAGGGACCAAATAACTGCATTGGCATTTTCCTCTCTGCATGTAACTTTAATTTTGCAGCCCTAAGCTCTTCCAAGTTTGCATCTACTGAGGAAAGCTCAGCAAGCAAGCATATATTTTCAAGGTACAAAAAGGAAATAGCTTACAACATGGTTGCTTTTAAGAGAAGGAAAGGATGTTTCTTGAACCTGGTCAAGACCAGTGCTGTGACCACTTCCCTGATGGCACCGTAACAGGCTCCCCAGGGAACGGGTCCCAGCACTGAGCTTGATTTCAAGAAGCATCTGGATGATGTGCTCAGTCCCATGCTCTGACTTGTTGGCCCTGTGTAGAGCCAGGAGTTGGACTTGATGATCCTTGTGGGTCCCTTACAATTGAGCATATCCTAAGCTGCTAACTAAGCCTTTAAGGGGAAAGAATAAATGTAACTTCAGTCAATTGCTTTACTACCAGGCTGAATATGATCCCAATCTTTCAAAATGTCAAAAAAAACCCCAAACCACTCCTCCCCACAAAACTAAGATAGATGCACAGGGCAAACTATACTAAAGGAAGTAATGGAAAACATGACTCTTAAAACCCTAACAGGTAACAGTGCTATGCTGCAGAGAAGGATTGTCTCAGCTCCCATCAACAACTGCTAGGAAAACAAGGTATCGATAGGATGCCTTGCCCAAGACACGAGGAAAAATCAGACTGGCAAAGGGTGGGAGTGCAACACCCCTACCCCTGCTCCCCAGAGCTAAATTAATGTCCCAATTTCCTTTATATTCTGTGCCTTTTTAATGATTACTGATTTTCTCTATGCTGTCCTTCAAATATGTAATCTGATTACAGTTTCTGTTCAAACGTTCTTGTGATAAATGCAGCTGAAGGCTTGATATCATTGTTTAAATTTATCCATCTGAAAGCTTCAGCTGAAAGTTATTATTCTGACAAGAGTTTTTCTAGGCAGAGCTGATGAAATTAACTGAAGATGAGAGCCACAAATGAAGATTCTAATCAAAATTAATACCTGCATTGTTAGGAGTTGACAAAGTGTATGAACATGTATGTTTCATCTGTTTAAACTTTTGATCCTAAAAAAAGAAACAAGGAAACAAGGCTTTGGCCTTGCCTCTGTTTTGATGAGCATGAGAGTGTTTTAATTCTTTTAGACCATTTCCATCCCTCATAAGTAAAAAATTAATTCAGTGATCACTACCTGTACTTGATGCTGATAATCCCTTCCTACCATATCTTTTAATCAGGCATGGAGTCATCTTCACATATAAGACACCAGTAACTGCTCCCTTTGGAGCATCTTCCCACCTCTCCTATTCCAATCTGTCACATCCAGGTGTCTGCTGAAAAGTCAAGGTCTCCATGTAAACAGTGGGGAATCGGGGAAAGGATCTGAGGACTGGAACAAAGTGAAGAGTTGAGCAGACAAAGCATAGACACAAAGGGAAGAGGACTGAGAATGTCTTGAAGCATTCCTAATTTTGTTTTCCAAACACATCCAGTAGTAGAATTGAAAATGTGAATACAAACTCTTCCTATACTGCAGTGTTTGAGCCTTCTGCCACCAAGTTAAAGAATGGATGTACAGCCTGAACTTATAGACAGCTAATGGAGAAAGTCTGGCAGAGAAAAATGAACAGGGGCGGTTGCGGTCACAGGTGTGGGTAACAGCTTGAACTGGGTTTACGTGTCAAGGTTTTGGTAGGAGGCTGAAGGGTTGGCTTTTGTGAGTAGATCACAGAATCACAGAATCACAGAATCACAGAATCTTAGGGGTTGGAAGGGACCTCAAGAGATCTTCGGGTCCAACCCCCCTGCCAAAGCAGGCTCCCTACCTCATATTACATAGATAGGCGTCCAGACGAGACTTGAATATCTCCAGAGAAGGAGACTCCACCACCTCCCTGGGCAGCCTATTCCACTGCTCCGTCACCCTCACTGTGAAAAAGTTCTTCCGCATGTTGGTGCAGAACTTCCTGTGCTCCAGCTTACAGCCATTGCCCCTAGTCCTGTCCCCACTGACCACTGAAAAGGGGCTGGCCAATTCCCCCTGCCACCCATGTCTAAGATACTTGTAAACACTAATTAGGTCCCCCCTAAGTCTTCTTTTTTCCAGGCTGAACAGACCCAGCTCACTCAACCTTTCCTCATAGGGGAGATGTTCCAGACCCCTAATCATCTTTGTCGCCCTTCTCTGGACTCTCTCCAGAAGGTCCCTGTCTTTTCTATACCAGGGAGCCCAGAACTGGACACAGTATTCCAGGTGGGGCCTGACCAACGCAGAGTAGAGGGGGAGGATCACCTCCTTCGACCTGCTGGACACACTCTTCCTGATGCATCCCAGGATCCCATTGGCTCTCTTGGCTACCAGGGCACACTGCTGGCTCATAGCCAACCTGTCATCAACCAGGACCCCCAGGTCCTTCTCCATAGAGCTCTTCTCCAACAGGTAATCCCCCAGCCTGTACTGATACAGTCGGTTATTCCTCCCCAGGTGCAAGACTTTACACTTGCTTTTGTTGAATTTCATTAGATTTCTCCCTGCCCAGCTCTCCAGTCTGTCCAGATCTCGCTGAATGGCAGCACAGTGTTCCTGCGTGTCAGCCACTCCTCCCAGTTTTGTATCATCGGCGTACTTGCTGAGGGTGGATGCTATTCCCTCATCAAGGTCGTCAATGAAGATATTAAACAGGACTGGACCCAACACTGAGCCCTGGGGAACACCGCTAGTCACAGGCCTCCATTCAGATTCTACTCCACTGATCACGACCCTCTGAGCCCGGTCTGACAGCCAGTTCTCAACCCACCTCACTGTCCACTCGTCTATCCCTTGTTTCCTCAGCTTCTCTATCAGGATGTTGTGGGAGACAGTATCAAAAGCTTTGCTAAAGTCGAGGTAGATGACATCCACTGCTCTCCCTCCATCCACCCAGTTGGTAATAACATCATAGAAGGCTATGAGATTGGTCGAGCACGATCTCCCCTTGGTGAATCCATGCTGACTATTCCTCATGACCTTCTTCTCTTCCAATTGTTTGGAGATGGCATCCAAAACAAGCTGTTCCATCACCTTTCCAGGGACAGAAGTGAGGCTGACTGGCCTATAGTTACTGGGATCCTCCTTCTTGCCTTTTTTAAAGACTGGAGTGACATTGGCTATCCTCCAATCTTCAGGCACTTCTCCTGTAGTCCAGGATCTGTCAAAGATGATAGAGAGCGGCTCCGCAATCACCTCCGCCAGCTCTCTCAGCACACGTGGGTGTATCCCATCCGGGCCCATGGATTTGTGTGCATCCATTCCTTTGAGTCGCTCCTGGACCACCCCTACCTCTACTAGAGGGGAGCCATTCGTTCCCCAACCACTCGTTCCCCAACCACTCCTACGTTCATCTGGGATATGTGAGTCCTGAGAAGCCTTCGGAGTAAAGACCGAGGCAAAGAAGGCATTAAGTATCTCCACCTTCTCATCATCTCCCGTCACCAAGACACCCGCCTCATTCAACAAGGGACCTACATTATCCCTGGTCATCCTTTTACTATTTACATACCTGAAAAAGCTCTTTTTGTTGTCCTTTATGTCCCTTGCCAGCTTAATTTCTAAGCAGGCCTTAGCCCTCCTAGTTGCATCCCTACAGGCCCTGGCCACATCCTTATATTCATCCCATGATCTCAGACCCTGTTTCCACAGTTTATAGGTTTTCTGCTTCCCTTTGAGTTTACTCATAAGTTCCCTGCTTATCCACGCAGGTCTTCTACCTCTCTTTCCCGATTTCTTACTCAAAGGGATGCACCTATTCTGCGCTTGGAAGAAGTGCTGTTTGAATGTTAGCCAGCACTCGCAGGCTCCCATTCCTTCAAAGAGAGCAGCCCATGGGATAGCCCCTATTTGATTTCAGAGGAGATCAAAGTTAGCTCTTCCAAAATTCAGGGTAGCTATCCTACTTTTTGGCTTGCCTCTTCCACTCAGGATCTTGAACTCGACCATTTCATGGTCGCTTTGTCCTAAGCTGCCCCCGACCTTCACTTCACTGACGAGCCCGTCCTTGTTAGTAAAAACAAGGTCAAGCATCCGCCCTCCCCTAGTAGGTTCCTGCACCATCTGTATCAGGAAGTTGTCTTCCATATACTGCAGAAATTGTCTGGACTGCATACGACTGGCCGTATTGCTTGCCCAGCAAATATCTGGGTAGTTGAAGTCCCCCATAAGGACCAGCGCCTGCGATCTTGAGGCTACTTCCAATTGCTTATAAAATTCATTATCAACCCGCTCCTCTTGATCAGGGGGCCAACATGCTCGCATGTTGGATGGAGCCAGTTCCAGCCAGCCCCAGGAAGGACCTGCTGCTGTCTGGGGCTGGGCCCATCAGCGGCAGTGGTAGCACCTCAGAGATAACACAGCTAAGAAGGGAGAAAAAAAACATTCAATAGCAGCCAAAAGAGAGGAGTGACAGTATGCAAAACACCTATGCAGAGACCAAGGTCAGTGAAGAAGCTATGGCTGAAGAAAGACTTCTGATAGCTGTCTGGCTTTATCAGGATTTTGGACTCGTGTAACTTATCCCTCAGCTGTCTGGCTTTATCAAGATTTTGGACTCGTGTAACTTATCCCTCCTTTCACATCCTTGGTGATGTCAAACCAACCATGGTATAGCCATACTTTAATACAGGCTTGAAAACACTTGGTAACAGTGGAGACAAAATAAGCAAAGGGGAACAGGACTGATAAGATGGCAACAAGCCCATCCAAAACCAGCCATAAATGTTTGTGATGGTGAGGAGGAAGGACTGGGGTCTTTAATCCCTTTCTCTATCCTTCACAACCATGTGAACTGTTGAGCAGAAATTGCAGTGAGACAATGAATTTCATTTGTGGAATTTAAAAGCATATTCAGCCTCTCTGCAGGCCTCTTCATTTCATAGGCTTGCATAGGAACTCAGCACTGAAGTAGCTAATGCCAAATGATTTGGAAAACATTAAGCACACACAAACACAAATCATTACATGCCACTCTGTACTCAGGGTTCACAAAGAAAAATCTTTAACGCTTCTTTTTTAATCTTCAAGAAGAAAATTTCTGCCTATCTCCACCACTGACATGCTTTTTCTTCTACAGCATTTTTGAGCGATGGTTAAGAAGACACAGACCCATGCTAGAAGTTTACCCAGCAGCCAATGCACCCATTGGGCACAATCGAGAAAATTACATGGTCCCCTTTATCCCCCTTTACCGCAATGGAGAATTTTTTAAATCATCAAGAGAGCTGGGATATGACTATGAGTATCTGCAAGAACCAGGTAATGTTATTATTTTGGGTAAATGTCAAGTTTGTTGCCTATAACCTGGGATGTCTGTAAAATGAGAAGACACATTAAAATCCTTCTATTTCAGATACTTTCCTGATTATAGTCCCAATTTTTACCTGCTTATTTTCATGTTTCTGATCTAATGTAGAGTCAACGTGACACCATAAGAAAAGTTCCAACCAAGAATCAGTCACTACCATTAATGTTGTCTATCCTAGCCAATGTAAGATCAGAATCTGATCCAAATTGATCTAATGATTAGAAATGATCTAATGATTAGAAATGGAGAGAAAAAGTACCGGATTTCATCGCTGCCATTTGTCCAGCTCAGCTGTTACTTTGAAATACATATGGGAGGAACCTGTGGGATTTTCCAAATTCTGGTCATGGCTTAAAGGAGGGAAAATGCAAGGCTCTCTGATTTACAAATGTTATCTGATCTCTAAAATATTCAGAGCAAAATTCACCTTGGTACCAAAAGGCCAACAGCAGATCTGTGCAGCACTTAAAGCAGTGATCCATTGACTTTGTTCTTGCCTTATGGTTACTTGTACAGAACGCAACTGAATAATTCATAATGCTCATCTCATTTAATAGAATGATTTTTTCACTTTTTAGTGATGGTTTTGGTATGCATCATTGTTCAGAGGTAGTTTTGAGTAGGGCCTCTTGGCCATCCTCAGACAAAGGAAGGACAGAGGCCCATGGGGCTGTCGCTGCTGGAGTCCCAGGTCTTGTGCTCAGAGTTGCGGCATTCATAGTTTCTTGAGCAGTACAGGTTTCCTTGTTGTTTAAGAGAAGGGTTAAATCCTGTTACAAAGACAATGTTGCCTGGAAGTGTGGATTGCTCAGATACTTTGGCCCAACACTTTATAAAACTGGGCCATTGGAATTATCCAACACATCTCCTATGTTGAACACTATAAAAAGCTTTCCTGTCTGAAAACTCAGTGAATGCAGTTCTTCAGCTAAAAGGCAATCAAGAGCTAAAAGTCCAGTAGCTATACAGCAAAAGCACCAGGACATTTTACCAATGCTAGCATTCGCTAGTTTTTTATCTTTATCAAAACAATACCAGTTCTCAGGGAATCCCTGTTTTCCTGACAGAGTTTGCTTACTAATGGGGGTGTATGCTTCCTGCACACTTGATAAACTGTCCAATCATGCATTTAGCTTGTTTGTTCACTTCTCAAGCAAAATCTGGTTTCATTCACAGTCTCCTTATTGACTATTTTACGTGCAATGAAAGGAATCTTCAACTATCCTGCATAGCTGCTATGGCTGTTTTAATATTACAACCCAGAGACAAAAGTCAGTATTTCCCCCAACATGCCCTGAACAGTTTGGTCAAACCTAAGTACTCAGCCAGAAAATAAACTAATAAATGCTTCGAATGTAATCTCAAAATTATTACTTTTGGTCTCATTGGTAGTATTTTTGCCTTTTTATTAATGTTGCCATAATTCAATTCTTGATCAAGACCAAAAATATTTATACAGTTTTAATTAAAGCCACTAGTTTCCTAAATCCACATTATTCTTAGAATCATCTCACTAAAAAAAATGTGCCAAATGCCACTGTTGTCAGAAATACCAAGTCCTGAATTAGTTCTGCAAAAGGAAGAAAATGGTAAGCTGCTTATTATTAGTAATTCACTTCTGTTGCCTCCTGGTCTCTTCCCTTTTTTGGGGAGAACACCATCATCAGTAAATTAAATTCTTATTAAATTCTACGTATGTTTTTAACACAGAGGTAAGGAAAGTAGTTCCTTAATTATTTTGAAAGATCAACATAAAGAGTCAAGTTCAACCTCATTTAGAAAGCCTAGATAATCCTCAAATGTCACTCAATCCCTTGTTAATCTCACTGAGAAAAGAACTTAAGGTATTTCCTGTCTGAAGGGAAGAACTAGTTACAAATGGCTCGACTCTCAAAATGCAGATACAGACTTTTGTCAGTACTCTAGCATTTAACCTAGACTTTTCTCCAGACAGAAAGGCTGGATTCCTGTTCAGAGGAACATAGGAGTAAACAGGAACTTCTTGCTAGAGGAGCTGAAGCAGGAAAGCTTCCTGGTGCACCCTGAGAGCTCCTCAGAGGAGAAGAGAAAGTCTGTGACTAGCAGCCATGAGTTACTGGATAAATTGAAATTGAGTCATCATCCCTGGATGTGTTTAAAAGACAGGTAGATGAGATCCTTAGGGATATGGTTTAGCATTGGACAGGAACAGTTGGACTCGATCTCAAAGGTCTTTTCCAACCTACTGATTCTGTGAAATAGGAAAAAAAGTTAGAGGAAAAAAAAAACATAGCAGTGAAAATCTGGGTGTTTAGAAGAGGCTGCAATTCTTTAAATCTTCCAAATGAAGATGAAGAGGAGAGGCAGAGGAAGAGGACAGGACAGAATAAAGGATGAGTACACAAAACAGGACAACAGTTCTGAGTTACAGCACCACCAACCTGGTAGAGATGAAGCAGGACTACACAGAGCATGACAAGCATGGTTACAAGAAATAAAACTTGGAAAGAATCCAATGCCAAAATGGCATTTTAATGCTAAATTATATTGTTGCTGTTCCCTGGAGAAAAATCTGATGCCTGCAGCCCTGCTTTCCCCTGAAAAGCAAATCAGTGTGTGACAGTATGTGGTTATTTTAATTGCAGCTTCATTTATTTTTATACATGTGACCGCCCTGAAGCAGAAGTGGTCACAAACTGTGTGCATGGAAATCCATCCCTCAGGAATCAAAGACACATGTCAGAGCCTAGTTACTGCAGAACTGATCTGAGCAGAAATCGTAGCAGACACCCAGCTCTTCCTCACATGAGAACTGTGAACTGTAAAGCTACCAGAGCCCGCACAGCTTACTGAAAATGAGCATCAATAAAAAAGACTTGGAAGACTAATGGCACCACCTAGCAATAGCTGTCAAAACAATTTTATGTGGCAAGAGCTAGTCCAAACACTTAGATTTCAGGGCCTGGACTAAGTCTTTTCTATTTTATTTCTTTCTCTTCCAGAATGGGAACAGATAAACCCCTAGACAGAACATTGACTTTCCCCATGAAAATCTCCTTCTCTCAGTGGAAACAATTTGATGACCATGACATGTGTAGTCTGGTGATTAATATTTCCTTTTTGGAAAAGCAAGCAGTTGCCCCATTATAAACCCAAGAATCTAATCATCAGTTGCAATTTTTGGACACCTTAACTAATAACATATAATGATCTTTGACATTCAGTGCAAAGCAAGGGATAAAAGCATTGTGATTACAATGTAGAAGGCCAGATTACTTGTATATGTGATCAGGAAGATAGCTCAGATTCAGAATCTGACTGCAAGCACATTTTGGTTTCTGGCTCTTTAGTAATTTGGTTGCAAAATCACATCTGCTGAGTAGAAAATGTGGCAGCTGGCAAATATGGCACCACCATGGAGGGAATCTGCTGAGTCTCCTGACTCAGGAGCACACACTGTTGGCCATAAAGTGAATGGATGGTTATGCATAGAATCATAGAATCACTAGGTTGGAAAAGACCTTTGAGATCACTGTGTCCAATCATACCTGTCCTCTACCAAACTATATGCCTGAGCACCTTGTCTAGCTGTCTTTTAAACACATCCAGGGTTGGCTACTCAACTCCCTCCGTGGGCAGCCTGTTCCAGTGCCCAATAACCCTTTTGGTGCAGAATTTTTTCATAATGTCTAATCTGACCCTGCCCTGGCACAGCTTGAGGCCATTTCCCCTTGTCCTATCACCTGTCACTTGGGTGAAGAGACCATCACTCACCTTTCTACAACCTCCTTTCAGGTAATTGTAGGCAGTGATAAGGTCTCCCCTCAGCCTCTTCTTCTCCAGGCTGAACAACCCCAGTTTCCAGTTTCCTCAGCTGCTTCTCGTAAGGTTTGCTCTCCAGTCCCTTCCCCAACCTGGTTGCCCTTACCTGGACATGCTCCAGGACCT
Organism: Laterallus jamaicensis coturniculus; assembly: GCA_022605575.1. Classification (NCBI taxonomy): domain Eukaryota; kingdom Metazoa; phylum Chordata; class Aves; order Gruiformes; family Rallidae; genus Laterallus; species Laterallus jamaicensis. The sequence continues at coordinate 64,391 of JAKCOX010000251.1, forward strand.
CAATGTCTTTCTTGTAGTGAAGGTTTGGTTTTAATCCCTGGGATCCATTATAGCAATAATGTAGTTTGACTTTACTACAGAAGGAAGAACTCAAGATGCCAAGTAATAGACTTGCCACAGCAAATTCTTCATCAATCATCATGGAAAGTCCACCTTATTACTCATTGTTTCACCTTAAAATTGCACTGCTTTGGTTGCCTACCCTCTCAAAGACATTCAGCAACCCACACAAAATGGACTGCTTGTTTTTTTCAATTACATTTAAAAAGAATGATGTGATGTGTTAAGAGTAAGAAATGATTTGTTGCTGTTACCTAGAGCTAACACTCAACTTGAGAAGAAAGAGTATGTCAAGGGTTGAATGCTAAGACCATTGGCTAATGTCTCCCACAAAGCAGCTATGTGTCATTGTCCCCACTACCACTCCCTTGATATTTTTCCCAGGTAGTCATCAGAAAACACAGTTGTTGCACTTTTGGGCCTTTCACAGTTAGAGATTAAAGAATTATGGTAATGTAATATTGAAATCTGAGTTTGCATGATTTTGGCTGAGCAGCCAGTTCAGTCATAGGTTTACTGTTGTGTTAGAGTTAGAGATTAACAGATTATAGGGTGTCCTGGGGTGGTCCATCATCTGACACCCAACAGTTGTTATGGCAACCTTATGAGAGTAATTCCGAGCACTTTTTGTGTGGCAAAAGGAAAGAGGCAATAGATGCCAGGAGGTGGCTTTTGGCTTTGAGCTAATTACAGAATATGTACAGACAGAGGCTGAAAGCAAGAGAAGGGCATGGTTATCAGGCTATAATAAGGTAGATTTATCCCTTCCAAAAGGACCTGCCATGAAATGTAACACCTTATCATCTCAAAGTCATGTTATGTTTTACTGAGAAGAAGATAGCTCAGACCTCCAACTAGTTTTTATGGAGGAAAGAGATGGTTCAAGAATAAAGTACGAGTTTAAGACACCCCTTTGAAAACCTCCATACTCCATTGTGATAATTCTCTTTTTCCATAATATTAAAACAGTATCAAGTTCCTGTTACATATCAATTTTCTTTTATCATATCCATTCACCAGTTTAAATAGCCAGATTGTTTCTAATTTAGACATGTTTGCAAAATAAAGGTAGAGGAATCGAGTTAAAGTATATTAGAGTTGCAAAGTCAAGCACATAGAGTTAAGAAATGCCAGCATTATGGTTTATATGGCCATAACACACACTCCACTTCTACATACATGAACTGTATTTACCTACACACTACTTTTCCCCAGATCCTCACCTCATTCACTACATAGCATAGACAGCATTTGCAAAGAACCATATGTCCAATCCTTTCACAGAATCACAGAGTCACAAGGTGATTCTGTCTACTCCTTTTTTCTGCTCCATATTTTCCTTCTCTCAGTTAGGCAGCATGTAGCTTAATGTGTGATTTATTGAACACTTCTAAAACGCTATCCTGAAGATGTTTCCTCTAACACTTTATTTGGTGGTGATCACTACAACAGCTGAGTCCTGCAGAGATATTAATTTATATTCACAATACAAAGGATTCAGTGAGTGGTACTGCCCTCATTTGACAGACGAGAAATGAAGGACTGAAGAGATAATGTACCTCATACCCAGAGGTTTGTCAAGTTCAGTCTGAAGCATCAAGAACCTTTTTTACATGTAATTCTTAGTATTTATATATCTAATGAGAAGCAGAAGGTTAAACATGCAGAAATACAATCTCAGAATGTGGAGTTCAATTATTTGGAAAACAAGGACCAGAGAAATAGCAACAAAACATTCCCCAAAGTGAAGCTGAGTTGTAGGAACAAATAAATTATATTGAACCTAAACTTAGCCTAAATTGTAATTACATCTCAGGAAGTGATTCAGGCATCTAGTGATAAGGAAAACTTAACCTTAAAGGTGCTCCAAACCAAAAGCGTTTTTTGCAGAGCATGTTACAGCATCAGAAACACCATGATTGAAGAAGATATATGGGATTACTTTTCTGGACACCAGTGAAAATTCAAGATGTCAAGAAGACATTTATAGGCTTTGTGAGAGTATATCATACTGTGTGGTTGAGTCTAGATGGATGAATATTATTAAAAAATAAACTCTATAGAGGGTCTCAGATAGGTGTGCTATTTTTCCCTATAATAGGTAGTAATTACAGCTACTAATTGGGAGAAGTGGATTCCAAATCTTCCTTGACAAGGAGACACGTATTTCCATTTCTCAAATTCAAGGCAACAGGTTGTTGAGTGCATTATGACGAGGTCACTTTCCAACCACTACCATGAATTGAGATCCCTGTATAGCAGGGTTTAACCCATCAGGCCACAGTGAGAAAACCAGACAGAGATACACACATTTATAATGCAAAGCAAGAAGGCAGTTAATTATCTAACTGGTGAAAAGCTGCCCTGGATTCACCAAAGAAAGAGGGCTCCAATTCTTTAAGATGTTTTTGTGAGTCACCAGAGAGTAATTGTGTACTGCCTCTCCCTACACAAGGACTATCAAATGAAACAAGGAGGTTACAGGTTCAAAGTTAGCGAAAGGAAAGTTTTATTTTGTTACCCAACATGAAGTTAAGGCAAGGATCTCCTTGCTGTGAGTTGTGATAAAAGTTCAAAGAGTGGCTAGAAAAGCTGACAGAAGGAAAAAAATTCTCTAGTAAATACTATATACAGTGACACCACATCTGGTTCAGGAAATCCCTGAGCTGCAAATTGTTGGAAGCTGGTTAAGTATTTTCTGAAAAGATCATAATAGGGTTGACCTGTTCTTACACTCTTCCTAGCTGCTATTTTGGTTATTGATGCCAAAAGAACACTGAGCCAGCAGGACCTTTGACCATACTGTTTCAAACTTCTTGTGTTATAGTCTTACTGTTTTGTACAAAATCATAAAGAACACTGGAGACAGTGAATTCTGTTTCTTCCTTTAATATGAAGATTCAGAATGCGACTATAAGGGCTGAAGAGATTTTTTTTTAAAACAACTATTTGTGACCTTCAAACAGTTTCCACCAATGTAGTTTCTTTTTTCAATGAGCCTTCAAATATTTTCCATTATATAACCTTTATAAACTGACAGTATAATGCATAATTTTTCTTTTTTTTTTTTCCAGCACTTGATTCTTTCCAGGAGTTTCTAACACCCTACCTTGAGCAAGCCCGTCAGATCTGGGGTTGGTTGGTTGGAGCCGCTGTGATTGGAGGCATAGTTACTGCTCTGCTCACAGGGCTCATGGTGGTCTGCCGGAAGAAAAGAAGAGGTACTTCTTCAGAGGTCCAACCCTTGCTCATAGAAAGTGAAGACTACAACAATGTAACTTATCAGTCCAATTTCTAGAGGCCTCCAGTAACTCAGTGATATTACTAAGGTGCTAATCGAGCATGCAGTGTTTGATTTGTGTTTACAAATACCTTGTTGAAGTGTTCTGGATAGGCCGTCTTGATCCTCAAGCCTCTTGTAACCTCCAACTTTGTAGTATCTTATTGGACTGACTCCTACAAAGATCTCCCAGAGCCAACATAAGTTACCATGCCACCCAAAGAACACCGTAACATCATGTATTTCCTATGCTTGATTAAATAATGCTCATATGAAACCAGGTTAGCTCATGTGTTGGAAGCTTTATGTACAACTATCTGCTCCTTTATTTTCTCTTTTAAATCTGTAGGCTCCAAACTCAGAGCACAATGAATCCATGTGATTGGTGCATGGATTTAGTGAGAGGTGCCTGACCCGCACCATTGGTCTGACATTCACTTTGTGCTGGAATGTAAGAGCAGAAAGAGCCTTTTAGTTTAGTGAGAAAAATATGTGATGCCTCAGAGCAGAGTGAATGACCCATAGACACATATTTCTTCTAGGATAGAAATGTTTTCCTTCCAGCTCCCATAATGTCCTGTTTGTCTTTGATTGACTGCCATCAGCAGCAGTAAGCAGTCTCTCAGAAATCACTTCTTACTTGTCTCAAATGCTACAGTTAGCCACCTTCTACACTGTCTGGAATTCATCTGGGGAGCTGAGAGGTTTTAGGAGATGAAACCTGATCTCATAATGTCCACCTCTGTTCAGTTTGACGTAAAGATTGCTCATACCATGGTTTAATTTTGGTTGCTCAGTAGGCAGGTAGGTCAGGTACCCCCCAAAGCTGCTCTACCACTGTCCTCCTCAGATGGGCAGGGGAGAGAGAATATAACAAAAGGTTTGTGGTTTATGATAAGGACAGGGACAGGTCACTCACTGATTTCTGTCATGGGAAAAACGGACTCAACTCAGGGAAAACTTATTTCTTACCAATAAAATCAGAATAATGAGAAATAAAACCAAATATTCAAACACCTCCCCCCACCCCTCCCTTCTTCCCGGGCACAACTGCATTTCTCATTGCTCTCCCTTCTCCCACCCAGAAGCACAGGGGGATGGGGAATGGGGGTTGGGGTCAGTTCATCATACATTGTCTCTGCTGCTCCTTTCTCCTCAAGGGGAGGACTCCTCTCGCTCTGCCCCAGCTCCAGCCTGGGGTCCCTCCCATAGGAGACAGTCCTCCATGAATTTCTGCACCATGAGTCATTTCCACAGGCTGTTGTTCTTCATGAACTGGTTCAGCTTGGTCTCCTCTTTCCATAGACTGCAGGTCTGTCTGAGGAGCCCACTCCAGCACAGGCTTGCACGGGGTCAGTTTCCTGTGGGTACATCTACCTTCTCTGGCATGGGGTCATCCACAGACTGAAGTTGGATATTTGCTCAACCATCATCATCCATGGGCTGCAGGGGGAAATCCTGCCTCACCATGATCTTGAGCATTGGCTTTACTGGACATGGGGGAAGCTTCTGGCATCTTCTCATAGAAGCCACCCCTGTAGGCCCCTGACATCAAAGTCTTGCCACACAAACCAAATACACAAGGTATCTAATGGCATGACAAGCCTTAAAAGAAAAGATTCAATCCTTTTTTGGTGACTCCAAACAGCTTTTGATAGTTCCAAAGTTCACCTCCAGCCAAAAGCATAAGCTGTCCCAAAATGATCTGTACTGTTAGTCCATAAGATTCCTATCACACTTCTGTCTTCTAAAAAATGAACAGAACATGTCAGGGGCCATGGCTTTGGTGCTGGAAAAACGTGCTCTATTGATGGCGATGCTGCCATCTGGGTTTATTCCAGGTATTCAGAATAGTCTTGTGGTTAAAGTGATAGATTTCAGGAACTGCAGACAAGGCCACCTTGAAGACTGAAAGGACCACAGGAAGGTTCAGAGGGACTGTGAGAAAATTGAGGGAGGGACGGTGAGTGGGAAGGAAGGGATAACACTTCATCATCTGAAAACAGGGGAAACATACTTTAACCATTGGTCTGAGTGCTCTTTTCTAATTACAAATGCCACAGGACCTCTCAGATGAGCTTTCTTTTCTCACCGCTGCCTCCAGTGAACATTGTCATGGAACACTGACAGGTGTTATTTTGATGATAGTTTTCAACTGTCCAACACTCCAGTGAATTAATTTCCATTTCAGGTCAATTGCATTAGAATTGTCCTCTGAACTACAGAAATTATGGGTCTTTACACATCAGAGGAGACACAAAGCAGTAAGGGGCTTGTATGTCCTTTGGAGGGGTCCACCTAGAGCAGAAGTTTCTACAGGATTTCTGGTTTAGTTTTTTTCACATCAAAATGTTAATACCCATCTCCTGCTGTGGAAATCCCACTTTCAAGGAGCATACAAAGACATTAGCAGTCTTACAACTATACTTGACTGAATAGTAAGTCGCAAAAAAGGGCAAAATGGAAGGTGGGAATAAAACTGCCAGTGTATTCCACTAGCAATAGAAGGAAATGTGAACATCTACACCTTCAAATCCAACCATATCCCATTCCCAGGTACTAAGAGACTGACTGGTGCATGCTGATCTGCTCCATTGCCCTGATTAAGGAAGACATAGGCTAACATCTCCTCCGGCTCAGCAAAGTGTGGGGGTTTTGCTGAATGAAGCTGTTCTCCCACATGAAAGATTCCATTCTTAAAGCCGAAAGACCTGTCTCTATTCCTGTGGCTTCTGACTGATCATCTGAGATACTAGTAGATGAATGTTCTCCAGCACTTTTAGAAAGTACTAAAATCAAACGCAGTGCACTGGATTTTAAATGCTTCCTGGCACTGAAGCATAGGCATAAGGAATTATATTATGATAATATTTCTTGTGGTCAATTCAGTCATTTTTGGTTTATATTAACCAAAATGTTCTATTGGTAGAAATAAATGCTAGTGGGAGAGGACAACCATCCATAATTAAATTTTTACTTCAAAAAGTGTTGATTGATTTCAAAATCAGATAAGCGCAAACTTCTTTTATGCAGTCTATTTGAGGACTCCATTCAAATTCTACATCTACTAACTTGTTTAATTTCTCTGGAATACTTCAAATAGTTAAAACAGGAGGAAAAAATCCTCTAATAGGCATGCAGTGGAAAAACCGAAAAAATCCATCCCTTTTGCTCAGTGATTCTTCTAAAAATCTTGCTGCTTGTGCTCAATAATCATGGTTTGGCTAAATATATTTTAAATTGTTATGTAATTCTTAATTCCACAAATGTTCTTATTCTGAACAAATTTGAAACATGAAACAAAAGAACTTTGAAAAGAAAATATTTGGGGACATAGAAGAATAAAAAGTGCTTTTTAATCCATAACTGTTCACAGAAGCCTAAATTGCATGAATGCTTGTGAATCCTGGGCTTCCTGCTTCCACTCAGCTCCACTGGGCAGATGGAAAGCTGCAAGCACACAAGTAGTGGCTGTCACAGTGGAGATACAAAGACTCTTCTAGTTTATGGAGGGAGAGTGGAAATCCCTCAAGTTGCCAGCAGCTTTCCAGGCAGAGGTGTATCTTCTATGGCAGTCTGAAGCCAGTACGCTTTTGGGGTCCCCAGTCCTGGTGTTAGAATGTGCCAAGAAGACAACTCACGTGTTTCACTGGAAATTTGCTGAAAACAATGCCTTTTTGCAAAATAATTCATGTCAGTAAAGTGATATTGTCCTCTGAAAAGTTGTTGTGATAGAATAATCCTAACTATATTAAGTAATCTTATTTCAGCCTTTGCAATATTCCATGGGTATTTCACTAGTTCTGCTACATTTCACATCAATGAAGGCCATTTTTACCAAATGTACAAGGGACATCCAACAGTTCCATTCTGATTCAACTTATCTGACACTGTCTTCTCCACTGATCTTCACCAGTGTTCCCTGGGCCTCCCTGGCTTGGCCATGACAACACATCATCTGTGGAAGGATGATAGTGAAGCTTTGGCTCATCAAGCTTCTACATCCTACTTTTTGCCAGCTCTTGATCATCATCCCTTCTTCCCCAAAAGCATGGAATGCATAATTCATACCTTGTGACCGAACCTTGTGATCTATTAGTGAAAGTCTCTTATAGTCTTCTCAGAACATCTACCAGTTCCCAGGCAAGATTTTTCCTTTCCCTTTTCTTCAACAGAAGATTTAACAGCCTGTCCTTATCCCCCGAAGTTTCATCACAGAAACCTCAGCCTAGCTATAACTGATGAAAGGGAATGTGTATCCTCTACATGCTTGTAGGCATACCCCCAAGCACTTTTTCCCTTTAATTCCTACTCATCATATGACCTGGCCATCATGTCTGCTTTGAGAGAGAACAAAGGACACAGTAGCCCTGTTTCAAACAGTCAATGTGATCTGTGGCAGGAAATAGTACAGTATACATTAATCTTACTAACTAGGACACAATTGATACAAGCAACACATGCCAGTTCTCCCCAATGCTACAAACGCAATGGCATATCATTTTCCTTCTCAGAGACATGTTCAGGGTTGTGCTCACTGCTGTGCTCAGACAAATACCAGTTAAATGTTGAAGAACCTCATTTCGTCAGGTATGTTTCCTTAAGATGGCAGCTGGAGCTCCTGTGATGTTGTTTTGGCTTCTTTTTTTTTTTAATTGGGAATAATGCAATGCCATGTAATCTGAATCAGAGTGGGCAGTGCTTAAACACAACCCTGTCTTTACTTTTTCCCCTCTCTAGCCATGGTGACTTGAAACACGAAACTTCCCATTGGCATTAAGTAGGTGGTTTAGACTTGGGGAGTTCATTTGGACAGGATCAATTAAAAAAATGGGGCATTATAGTACTTGGTACCATAAAACTCTAGATCCTGTGTATGTAGACCATGCACACAGTGGGCATTGAATTTAGGCTTATCTGAAAGTACTTGTAGAATCACCAAATGGTTTGGGTTGGAAGGGACGCCAAAGCCCATCTAGTTCCAACCTGCTGCCACGGACAGGGACAACCTCCACTAGTCCAGGGTGCCCAAAGCCCCATCCAACCTGGCCTTGAATCCTGCCAGGGATCCAAGGGCAGCCACAGTTTCTCTAGGCAACCTGTGCCAGTGTCTCACCACCCTTACAATACAGATACTTGTAAAGTACTTGTTAGATGAGGATCCCACTGGCTTCAGCATCCAGGGGTACATTTGCAGTATCAGCACCATGTTGTTTCACACAATGAAACAAAAATACCCTATGGCTGATGTTCAGAAATCTTCTGCAGGATACCTAGTATCTTCATTGTAATGTCCTCAGTATTGTATGTCTCTGGCCTTTGCAGGACACTGTTACCTCTGTGAAGTCTTTTGTTTTCTCATCTGTTCTTTCTCCCCTGGACTTTTAAGAGGCTCATTTAGTCAAGGCAGGACAATGAGCAGCTGTCAGTCTGTTTCATTCTGTTCTCCCTCTCACATTTTCCCCAAATTTGTATTTTTAGCACCTGTTCTCTCCATTGAGTTAAATCTGTAATTCACCATCTGCGTATACACATGTGTGTAGGGATGCAAGTCATTTTGAATCAGTCTCCATAGTGAGCTGAAAATTGGCAGCAATGAGACCTTGTCATTAAAAATGGCCTTTTACTGTAATTTTTTGTAAAAAGCTCTGAATTAGATATGAAGTAGCTATTATAACTATAGAAAACCAACTTATTTCTGCACATCCATCTTGCATCCATTAGGCTTTCTGCTGCCCCATTTTATATAGGGACATTTCCCCAAGAGTCTGCCTGCTACCTCCTTCTCCCCAAGGCGCCTGGCATGCCTAATTCACACGGTGACAAAAAGAGTTCTGGAAATCTGCTGGATTAGTAACCTATGTGGAGAAATGGGTTTTTTCCCTGCATACAGACAACCCCCCTTCTGAAACAAGAACTTAGCAATAAACATAAATTCTGGACCTTAACTGTGGTCTGGCACTTTAGATCATCTTCCTTCACGCAACTTGATTCAGGCTTATGTGACTTCCCTCTCCTATCACCCCACAGTGCACTGGTTTCTCTCTCAGGAAAAGGAATTCTGGAAGCCTCAGCTGTTGGATTTGTCCCACGTTATTGAGGCTAGGATCATCAAGGCAGTGCAAAACAGTCGGCAGGGATGGCATTGTCACCACTGGTACCTGATGTATAAAAACATTGTTTTCCAGTAAAAGAAACATGCTCAGGCAGTAATAAGCAGTCAAGGCATTTTCAGGTCGATTACATGTTGTGGGCAGATATTCACACATTTTCTGCAATCAGAACAATGTTAAAAAGTTTCTGGTTTGAATTGTTTCTTGGAAAATTTCAGCACGACGATTTCATTGCACTACATTTTCAAAGTGCTGTGCATCTTTCTGAGCACTTCTGACAACAGTGCCATAAATACGAATAAAGGAGAGTAGTCTGCAGAGCCTTTTAGAGCAGAGCCATGCACCAGGCTTTTCTTGCTCTGCATACCAATACAACCCTTCTTGTAATCAGATTCTGGTTTTTCTCCACCGATGACTGATGCTGATGAGGTTTTTTGCAAGAGTAATGTCATTACTCACCTTCATTCCCCTGTGCAAGATACTGCAAATAAACAGTCCACACGCACCACAGAAGAAACTGTATTTCTGGGGTAAGTGCTAAAAGCTTAAGCTCTTTGCACATGACCCCCTCATGTAAAGACAAGAACATGATAAACATGTGCTGGATATTTTGTCGCAGAGCTGAATGTGTCAGGAAGATCTGCTAATAAAAACCTGAAGGCCTGGACTATCTTTTTATAAATTTACTGGGAAATTGGCAGAGTGGAAAATACTGGTCCATTAAATGGTGCTCTGCTAAATTTACTGTCAACTGATTTCATTGTCAGATGACCTGGCTGTATAGAATGATATATATATAACACCATAAATATATATTTATATATAGTTAGATAGTTGGAAAAATACAAAATGACCATGATCATGGAAGTATCGGTATACAGAATTATTTATTGCTGTAATTATGAGAAAATGTGATTTATTTATTTATTTTATTCAACCACAACATGTATCTTAGAATGACAGAACTACAGCTGTTAGCTGATAGCAAAATACATGTATTTATGGTAATTGAGAGGTGCTATATAACTGCATTTGCATTGTAGTAGTAAAAGTTGTACAAGGGGTTGTGTATATGTGTGTAGACAAGCCCTAGAAGGATTTTTCCTGCTCCTCTTTCATTACAATGAATTACAGACATTTATATCAAGAGCAAATGAATATATGATTTGTCAAGTTAGAACAGCAGCAATTTGTTTTAACTTTGATCATGTCAATGCCACAGTGACCGTGGAAAATACAGACCACCAGAGAATTTAGGCTCCATATCCTCTTTTTCACAGACCTGTTACTTTCAAATTCATTTTAGTCTTTTTATTACATAGCCTGTGGTCCCAATTATTTAATCCAGAGGGTTGACTTTCAAAGCATCAAGTTCCTATTAACATTCAGGGAGAATTAAGCTCTTGACAGCTCTCATGTAAGAGCCTAAATGAAAATGAGGCATTTCTGTCTTCCCTCCTGTTACCAGAAAAGGTGCTTGTCACTTTCAAAAATCAGATCACTTCTAGTCAGAAAGACTTCTCCCTTTCTGTGGAGCAAATACGCTTAAATCCACAAGTCAAGATACTGAGACTTGAAAAAGCTGTGGCTTCTTGCCTCATCCTAGGAGCCATGGCACTTCAGAGCACTACCAGGGATGTCTGCAGGGAGGCCCTCTCTTCGGAAATGGTGTTTGGAGGTCTGGATACGGATGACAGATTGGGGAATTACTGCAGTCATGATAATTAAGATGACATTCTTCTACAAGGAGACACACTACTGTAAAAAGTTACAGGAAGGCTCATTTGGAAAATTAATCTAGTGTGATCAGAAACTTTGGGCTAACGAAATTAACTTTCAGGAAAAGCAGAACAACAGTTTTGCAGCAGGAGACAGGACAAGTTGTTGGTTATTCAGACCATCAGATTAGGAAGTGCACTGTTACTGAGCTCAGTCTGATGCTGATGCATATGCTAAAGAAGACACCAGAAAGAGCAATGAAAAATCATGGAGCCATTAAATTAATGAGAATTAAATTTGCGAGGAGTTGGAAAAGGGGAATGGATGAGAAGTGCAGATTATTTTAAGTCATCTTGCATACATAAATGCTGATGGGTTTTCAGGAGAAACAATTCCAAGTTGTGTTGATTAGAAATTATTTCAATGTGCCACTCTTCAGCCCTCCTGTAACATCCATATGGCTGTAATGTGCTTCAGGGCACATTTAAGGCTAAGCATGAGGTTCCCTGCAGTGAACAAGGCTCTGACTGGATTGCGCAGCTGCTCCCCAGCTTTCTAGAGGCTGGTGGAACCAGCTATGGGGTACCTATTCCTTTTACCCACCAATGCAGAATCGGGAAAAGGTAAGGAACCACCTATGAGTACTCCTCAGATTACCTCAATTTTGTAACACACACTGCTTTTTCCGGTCGTTCTCCAGCAGAGATATTCTAGGACAGGGGAGCCAGCATTTGCAGCACATAACGTGCTGTGTTCTCCAAGTGTGTTCCCTATAGCATCAATGGAGGGGAAAAGGAGCTTTTGAAAGAGTTTTTTTATGATAAAACACAAAATTCCAAGTCAGGCAAATCAGATCTCCCTGGAGGTCTCCAGAGGCTTTCACATCTCCCCACTGATCATGTGGGAAAGGTGTTCATTTACTTAGGAGATCTGGTTCATTGAATAACTGAGATTCATGACAGGCTGGTGCCTAGAGCAGGCAGACAGCTGCTGCTGTTCAGCCCACGGCTGCTGTTTTTCTCTCCAGCAAGACTCATCTATTAGGGGAAGCAGTCTTTGCCGCCATTGCCCACCCTTCTGCTCACCTTGTTATCCAGAATTCATCATGATCAATGATGCCTATCCAGTGCTGAAGTGGGGAGGAGGAAGCACAGCTTTGCTGCTAGGAAAACAGCAGACCTCAATACTTTTCTTGCTGCCCGCTGGAGTAGAATTTATTTGCTTCAGTATTTTTAGCTGGATTTGCCAAAACTAATCCCCCCCTCCCCATTCTCCCTTTCCACTACTCTCCTTGTATGAACGAGAATTCCCTCTTGATCAAATGTATTTGTGAAATCATTTCCCATAAAAACCTCTTCAAGTATCAAACAGAAAATCAAAGCTCATGAGCCAAAACACGTTTTGCCAAACCTCGCTACTTGGCTGGGGAAGGTGAGTGGGAGAGGATATTCTTAATGAAAGACATCATAATAATTTTTGAAAATACAATTTTCTTCCCTCTGAAAGCTCTGCCCAGCATGTCACTGACCCTGTGTTAAATATAAATAAACACATTTTACATTTCCATAGCTCAGTAATTTTCTGCAGTGGAGACATTAACTTTCTGTGCATGTTTTTAACCTAATCACTAAAAGTAAATGAGAAGAAATATATAGGATTTTTAGAAAAATATTTTTCATCTTGCCACAGTTAAACTCATCCTGGAGGGATGGTACCTTTTGCCATCATTATATCAAAATGCCACTCTGGAATGAAAAAGCAAAAAATACAACTCTTGTGATTAATATATGCAGTTTGTGTATTCTTATTTCTCAAAACCAAATAATTGCCTAGAATTTTGACAGCAATTCTGAAAAAAATCAGAGAAATCTAAGCACATGTATTAATCCTCATTCCACATGGAATTTTCCTAAAAAAAAAAAAACCCAACCCTACAACCTCACAACCCTGACAACTGCAGAAATGATTAGGTGGCCATCTACTAGGACATTCATCTTGCAGAAAGATCAAATGGGTACTTCAGTCTGCAGCACTCCAGAAACACCTCTAACCACATTACTGGGAAGTGGACTATGAGTTGTGAAGCATGCAGGTGAAGCATGCTCTGAAACACTTTACCAGGCTGAGCAAACTGAAGGAAATGCCCAGATTTTGTTTCACTAAGTCAGGATTTCAAGTGGTCACTTTAAGTGGAAAGGATTTCTACAGACTTCTGGGATGGGAAGGAATTTTGTTCATCATTGGTTTTGGTGGGTTAGGGCCAGGCAGGTACTGTGTTTTGTTACCACTGTGCTCTAAACAAAACTCCCGAAGTGCAGAAGACACTGATGTTCCACGTTCCAGTGGCAGGATGACTCTGTATGAGAATGAGATACCTTTATTCTGCTGCTGAGATGGTCTTATAGTCAAAGACATTAAAAAAAAAATATTTGGTATAGTCCTTCATTTTGAATGATCTGGATTTGTCAGAAATTTCAAGAGAAGGCATACAAAGTAAGCATGTGCCAAACATTTTAAGTCAGAAAATCACTCTGGGTGTCTGCTACAATTTTTGTAGCTTAGTTATCCTACCTGGCCTCCTTCTCTTTTCCTACCCCTCCTTCCTGCTGTTGTTCCTGTTGTTTCCTGCAGCATACCTGTCAATCCTGTGTGGATGTTTCAGCTAGTACAGGGCAGCTGAAACAGCATTAGAGCCTCTGTTTAAGCAATGAAATCACAGAATACCCTGCCAGCAGTAATACATACGCACATATGCACATCAACAATGTTTCCATGATTAAAGCAGTGTGTCATTAATTAAAACCAGGTCACAAAAAGCAACTCAACCATGGTTTGTTCAGTCTTGGAATGGTTGTTTATTCCAAAGTCATGAAGCTTCCTGTAAAGTAAATACCTTGAGAGTACAGTGCCATAATTACATGATGAATAAATGTATGGTGCTCTGTCAAATACAATAAGAGACATACACTCACATTAGGGCATCCTGCTAATAAAAAAGAATGCAAAATAACATCTGAATAGCAACAGAACTCAGCAGCAAAGTATTTCACTTCTCAGGATTGCCATCAAGATAAAATGGCTAACTCAGCCTCACATTTTTGGAAGGAAGCATCCTTTTCATAATATAACAAGGATTTTGCAATTTAACTAAATAAGTTTGAAATTAAAAAATATATGCCAGGCAAATCCTTAAAAGTTTTTTCAGGTATAACTGTCCCTATTTTGCAGGTAGGCAAAAATAACATGGGATTCTAGAAAGAAGCTTAATGCAGTTAGGTATTAAAACCTGAATTCTCTATGTTACTTTGAAAATCCTAAGCAGAGTGACTGGTTTATAAGAAAACTGTACAGCGATGTGGACTCCTTCCTATCCAATTCTTTTTTAGCCAATGGTTTGCACCTACTCCTGCAACACTATAATTAAGAAAGGGACACTACAGGAAAATAAATACTGCACATGAAAAAGAAAAGGAAAAAAAAACCCTCAAATGACTCAGGAAAAAGAATGGAAAACCCCAAATGAAAACCCCAAAGTTTGGGGGTTTTTTGGATCAGTTTATTAGCTCTGCCTTACTATACATCTAACTGGTAAAATTTTTTCTTCATCTGATGGGAATTATCAGTGTCAAAGCTTACTGCTTACTCTTTGAAGATTTATGAGGCACGCAACTGTAATAGTGACCTGTTTAAATCCTCCCAGCCAGTGGAACATAGCTCTTCTGCTGTGTTGAGGGGTGCGGGGCAGCAAGTTGAAGCTACAAAATGGGCTGTTTCATATGACAAGAGTATGACGGGTAGGAAGCCACTAAGTACTATTCTCATTCTTACAGTCAAGCCTGGGGGAAAAAATTAAAAATGAAAGTTCAGAACAAATTTTGCTTTCTGTTCCACTTGGAAACTAAGCAGACATTTCTCTTCAAAGAACTCTACCACATCCTGATCTATAAAAACGTAGGAACAGATTGAAATTACATTAATGTAAACAGGCATCTCTGAAAAGAACATTGAGTACTCAAAATTGTGGACGTTTGTGCCAGTGTTTTCCAAAAACTGCTATCTTGCACATTGTATAGAGAGAAAAAAGTAAATGCCGCCTTCCTTTTTAATACATTATTTTTTTATTTGAGCTCTAGTGGGGAAAAAAATTATATATAATTACAGAACTGGAAATTCAGAACAAGTCTTCTGGCCTCTTGCATTCTGGGACAGGAGTGAGTGAGGGAAGAATGTGGTCATTAGTGAAAAAGTCACAACCTTAAACGATAGGGCATTCATATTCTACATGTTAACAGAGATAACTAACGCCAAGACTTATTGTTTAAAAGACAAATTGGAAAGTTGGACTAGTTTATTCCTTTTTCTGAATTTTAGGGATGGCAACAATTTCATCTGGGGTCCATATCTTCCTTCGTGAGATTGGATTTTGATCAGTTATTTTCTGTCTGCGCAGTACTCTGGTTTAAAGACCTTTTACTAGTAGGATCACAGGCCAAGGTCTTCTCAGGATACTCATGCTCACGAGTGTGCCGAGTTCTTGGACATTTGCTGTATCAAACCCTCACACAGCTTCTGAGCCCCAAATAACTATCCATAGTAATATTAAAAATGGATGACTTTTTCTTTTCCAAGAGAATTCCCACCTCTATATCCTTGTCACCTCAGAAAACATTGTGAGATAACATAAGCTGTGGCTAAAGAAGAGTAAATGCCTCCTGTCCTCCCTGACCTCGAGACACAGCTCTCTCATGGGAGGACTCGTATGTGCCCAGAAGTCCACTGAGCCCCCCGCAGCTGGGGGCTCAATTTAGGGAGCGACCCAAGTCTAAACCCACTGTAGATACTACCTTGAAGGTTCAGATGACAGTGTAGACTAGATTCAAAGCTCAGACAGTGGTAGCATTGCTTAGTTTGAACAGTACTTCTCATCATTGAATTATGGAAAGGAAAAAAACCCAAAAGATGCTTTGCTATTAGGAAATAACAGTTTTTACAAGTTGTTTGTGCTCTCCTTAAAACATCTTGGAAGAATTATTTTAAAAACAGACATGTTTTGAACACGTTAACATTTGCCAAGTAAAAAGATGCTTGGGGCGGGGGGGCATTTGTTCTGCTTTCAGCTGGGATAGTTAATTTTCTTCCTTGTAGCTGGTGCAGTTTTGTGTTTTGGATTCAATATGAGAATAATGGTGATAACACACGGATGTTTTTAATTGCTGCTAAGAAGTGTTTACAGCAAGTCAGAGACTTTTCAGCTTCTCATACTGCTCCACTAGCAAGCAGGCTGGAGGTGCACAAGAAGCTGGGAGGGGACACAGCCAGGTCACAAAGGGGACAGCTGACCCAAGCTGACCAGTGGGATATTCCATGGGATATGACTTCATGCTGAGAAAAAAAACCAACAAACAACTGGGGGGAGTATTCTTAGGGGGCAATGGCTGATGCTCAGGAACTGCCTGGGCATTGGTCACTGGATGGTGAGAAATTGCACTGTGCATCACTTGTCTTATATATTCTGGTTTGGGTTTTTTTTGTCTTCATTTATTTCCCTTTCCTTTTCTTTCCTGTTAAACTGTCTTTATCTCAACACAAGAGTTGTAACTCCCCCACCCCCCCAATGTCTCTCCCCCATCCCAGTGTGCGCACACACACACACACTCACACACACACAGAGATGGCTGCGTGGTGCTAAGTTCCTGGCAGGGGTTAAACCCCAACAGTCCTTTTTGGTAACCAACGTAAGGACTGAAGCATTGAGATAATGACAGATCTTACCAGAGTGTGTTAAACAAAATCTGTTGTAAGTGTTCATCATATGACTGTAGTGGTCACAATGCTGATTTATTTGCTCTTAGAATTGTTGTCCTTGTTCTCAGAGGTGTGTTATGTTAACACCTTACTTAGTCCAGAATCCTGAAAAAGTAGTAAAATATTTTGAAAAAGTGCTCTGTCTCCCCAGGAATTCCAGAGACACAAATCAATGCAACATGTTGGGGATTGGCCCATGCCCACAGAATCCTGTTTAAGGCTATTCTGTACCCTCAAGGGGAAGAGTGTGTTTCTAGATCTGATGACAAAAAGCACTGTAGCACTACCCCCAGTTCCAGTGTCAAACCAGAGAATGTGAAAAAAACCCAAACAACCATATGCATACGGAACTGATGCACTGGCCCAGTCAAAATATCTGTTTTGGATATCAGTTTGAGGAAAAAAATCATCACAATTATTACTTTTCGGCTTAACTATCACAGACCACAACAACCATTTCTTACCCAAATGTGCTTCATCAAATTTGCTCTTGCGAGTGATTAGAAGGAATACAAGGACAGAAAAAAACTCAATGGGATTAAGGCTTTCACAACCTGACGCGTATGGGCTAAGGCTACTTGGCACAAAAAAAAAGCTAATTAATAAGCCCAGAGCTTCATCAAATATGAATCCTGGAAGAGGGTCTTGCCCCTGTGCAGCCCAGCAGCATCAGTGCCTCCTTCTCAAAGATGCAGAGCAGAACATATGTGTTGGGAGTTGTCTGCTTAACAGCACAATACTTCTTCTTTCCCTTTATAAACAATGAGCTCTCAAGCTCCCTGAAGCTAAGAAACCAAGCGAGAAAATATTTAATCAGTGAAAGGAGGAATTTATATGCAGTTGATAAACTAGGGGCTGTATGGAAATAGAGAATGTAATTGAAAAATGCAACCCTTTCCATCACTGCCCATTGTCCTGAAATGCCTACGTGAGAAAGCAGAAACATGACTTAATTTCAGTGAGGGCCACAAAAAACAAATCACTGATTCTCATTCAAAAGATGACATAATCTTTGCTATGATGAGTTTTCCCAATTTTCTACACAGCTGTCCTTGTTGGCACTGCCCCATCTCCCATTCTAAAAATCATTTCCAAGACTGGGGTGCTGCAACCCATCACCTTCCTAAAGCTAATCAAAGCTACAATATCCCCACTGGACTCTGCACACGAGGAGCTCTAGAAAGGCTAAGTTATGGTATGATTAAAACTGAGGACCTCTGCTTATACCACAGTGGTGTTTTCTTGATTTAAGGGAAGCCTCTTGACGCAACATGTGCTATGGAGAGAGGAAGAACACAAAAGCAGGACTACATCACACATGGATAAGGCTGTTTCCAGTGATCCGAAGGTTAGAGCACATCTCTGGATAAAGGCTGAGGTTATGCAGAGAGGAAGAGATAGACCTGAAAGCCCAGCTCCAATGAATCTTCCACACAGAGGGAACAGACTGAGATTAATGAAAGCACCAATGCATCCAGCTCCCACAGACATGATACTTCACTATCAGGTGGAGAGAGACCCTTTGCCAAGTTGTATCTCAGCCATGATTTTAAGCTCTGCCTGGGGACATTATGCTTTTCTCAGAAATTGTGTATCAAACAGTTACAAGTACTTAAAGCCATCAAAAAGAATAATGCCGTAGCCTAATCTTCACATCCTTATCAAATATTTTAACAGCTATTTATGTTGCTCTGACACAATAAAGGAAAAACACATCACTTGTATCTTTTCCACAGAGATTTTGCAATTTATTCCTCATGAACACTAGCACAAATATGTTCAGGATATATTGTCACTGGAAGCTGGCATTCACCATCCACATCTGTTCTGGACAGTACACGCTTCCAAACATCTCATACCTAACGAGGTACAATAACATGCCCCACTCCCCAGTCCCTGAACAACGGGGCTTCTACAAAGCTACAGAATTACAAAGATGTCCATACCCTCAGCTAACCACACTGAGACTGCTCTCAAGAGTCAGACTGGCTTCTCATCTACAGAACTCACCTCGGACATGACAGGTCTGAGCTCCAAGCTAGAAAGCGCACACAGGCGGCTCGCCCGGCTGCACTGAAACCTGCTTTCATCTCACACTGCAGACTCGATGTTCCATGGTCCCTGGTGCCAAACTGTACCTTTAGGATAGGCTCTGAATCAGCACCATTCAAAGACAGGAAGGCCACTGTTGTGACATGGCCTGCTTCTGACTACAGCTCATGTATCACTGCTGTGCTTCCCTTTAAACAGTTGTTTTCCTCCTTGCCTTAAACCTCGCCTCTTCCCAGCAGCTTGCAGAGTTTCTGCACAGCATCCCTAACCAGGCTGCACCGAGTGCAGCTCAGGACACAGTCCACTCAATATGCTCTCTGGTATTTTGCATTTCTCCTGATTATTAAATGGAGAAGGAAGCTCAGAGATGTTATTTATTCAATTCAGAAGGAACCCGTTATCACTGTGTTACATTTCTAACATGCAAACACCACTACACAGCACTAGGAGATAAACTGTTATCCTTGGAAAAGAAATGACATGCTCTTTTAAAAGCAAAAGAAATGCCCTGCTGTCGATGAATATATTCCTGGTTACAGCACAAGGAGGAAGTTTTTGCTGTTCCTCCCCCACCCCTCATACCAATTTCTTCCCTAGGGTTGCAGAGTGTGAGATGAGCAGCGCGACCTTGCAATGACAGAATTTTAATGTGCGACTGGTGCACCAGAAGCAATGCAGTAGTGTCTCTCTTCTCAGTGTTGCTATGTACACTAGACATTTATGTAATGCCGCTTCTCATCCTCAAGGCTGTCCTTACCTAGGGTCAGCAGCAATGAACACAGAATTTATTTAGTCAACTGTCAAAGCTACTTAGAGTGAGCACTGAGCGCGGTGCTTGGTAGAGTTCTGGTGAAAGGGAGTTACCAGGTAAAGCCTTTCCCAACCCTGAAGATGCAAAACAGATGCTTTTAGAAACAGGTTACCTGAAAAGAGTCAATGGTGCCTCTTTTTCAAACAAATTGCTCATTTGCAAGGTGATTAGTAAAATATCCTGATTTTATTCTGTACTTTAGCACTGAGTTGTGCAAAGAAAGGCTATGTCTTCACATATATTAGGACTAAAACCCCAGGGAGACTGGATGTACATCCAGACAATGGGGCTTGCTTGGAATTTTGAGAGTTGAGGAGCCAGGAGAAATGTCTCAACCTTTACTCACAGTTTTGAAATATTTCATCCTATTAATTTCTGGCATTCATCATGCTCTCCTGTCCTCCTTGGTTTACTGCTCAATTGACAGCAGTTTACCTGAAGCTTCAGGAGCTACTCTTGGCTTCCCCTTCCTGATTTAATGGTACAGATCATTAGGAAAAGGGTGCAGATTTTGGACTGTGGGCTGGACAGGCTTTGTCCAGATGAAGAAGAAACCGTACATACATATTTTCTGCAAGGGCTGACATCCTCAGAAAGCTAAGGGTTCTGTTAAGAGGCAATCTACAACTGGGATAGATGGCTTTCTCCAGCTTTCTCTCCATGCCCCTGTAACAATGGGACAGATCCACTGCTGTTGGTATGGTTACAGCAGCTGTCTCTTACAAATATGTTCCTTCTAGGAAACATAACAGTTCAGGCATGGCAAACCTTGAGCATCCACAGCAAGTCTGGAGATGTTCATACTCTCAGTATGTACACAGCATTCTACCATACAAAAACTATTCTCAGCCCCCCTTACAACATGGGTGGTACAATTAGCAGGACACTAAAGCTTCACAAATACTCATCCAGCCCTCTAAGGAGCAGCATTGTTGCTCTAAATGTTTGTGTCAGAGTTTTTGTTTTACATGTCAGCCCAGTACAGGACTCAGGGTTCAGTCCTAAAAGATGACAGGCAATTAAACTACTGTACCTACAAAGGAAATTCCAGAGTTCCTGAGATTTACTAAACTCAGTACAGGCACTAAAATATCAGACTCTTTGTGGAAATGAAGAGTCTCATTTCAGCTCCACGCACTTCATCAGTGTATTACTACAGTGGTCTTAATGAAGTGCATCAGCAGCAGAAACAATGCAAACCCCAATCACCAGAGTTGAGTCCGCTTCGTTAAAACAATAAAAAATGGTTCTGTGTGCGAGGGGTGGGAAATCTGCAGACAAACCAGGTGCATAATCCAGAGAAGATCAGATCCAGCCTGTCTTAAATCACATTGGCATGTCCGTGAAATGACTGCCAGGCTGAAATGAAAATTAATCTCCCTAGAAGCCCTTTTATTTTTTAAGCAAGTAAACATTGTGTTTTGCTAACAGTGTCTCGTCTCTGACTTACAGGGCTTGAACTACTGTAGACAATGACTAGTTAGCCTCTTGCCTGCTTCTCTAAGCAACATCTTGTCGCTTGAAACTGCAACCTGGGACATTTGTGTGGAGTAGAGGCTTTTCTCTTAGGCAGCCATTCTAAAAGCTTATTTCTTACCAAGCCATTACTTCTCCCCTTCTTTAGGCTGCTGTATCTGTACTGCTGTTCCCAACATGGCTCGTTTGCCATTTGCATTATCTGCCCCTTCTCAGCCATCTCCAAAGCACTTTCTCACCTATGTTCTAGAAGCATTAGAAGCAAAGGGATGACTCTACACTTGCCTGCATTGCACTGTGCTTATGTCAGACCCTATGCATGGATGCAAGCATATGTAGCATATACATCTCTCACCTTCAAAGCACATCTGCTAACAAGGCAGGTACAGATCTGCAACCAAGGGAAGAGATGGGGCTTCAGTGCTGAGGGAGAAAGCCTGCCTTCAGGGTGAGCTGTGTGAGCAGCACATTGCAGGGGGAAGCTGAGTCTGTGCAGTGCTTTCATACGTATCTTCCCGTCAGGCATGTGTGGGCAGGAGTCTTTAGAGAGAGGCTTTATCTCTTTTTCCTTTACAGCAACTGTGCTTTAGTCTTTTGTGGCAGAATGATCAGCATTTTGCAGAAAATGGATTTGACTTAAAATTTCTACCTTAAGCAGAGCAGTCACTGACTGTCTGTGGTACACACTGGTGTCCTCTTCCCAGACCAGGTTCAAGGTTATCTGTTGTGATCTCTCATACTCTTTTCAGTCCTATCTCCTAGTAGAGCAGATAAAAGTCCAAAGAATACCTCATGTGCTATTAGAACCATATGCTGAAATAAGGATGTGTTGCTCCAAACTCAGGACTGGAATAATCTTCATAGGACAGGCAGTCCTGAAGACTCCAGAGACAAAGGTGACTTCTCATCAGGCCTTTCCAGGCTCCATCAGGGCTCACCCCTCCAGCTCCTTCCCACAAAAGTGCAATCTCTATGCTATAGGAATAGAACTGCTTGGGTAAATCTGGTGAGTCCAGCTGTTTGCTGGGTAAAGTCCCAAGCCTCACACTGCTGTATGAGATGGATGGACTCCCATTGCAGAGAAAGGGCTTGGTTTCCACCACGGCATGAAAACACTTCAGTTTTAAAGTCCCAAAACATTTACGATGAATAAACCACAAAGATCCTGCTGAGCAAACACTGAGGAGTCTGAAGTGAGAAGTGGCAGAATACATGGTGGGATCCTTATGAGGAGAGGCTGAGGGAGCTGGGACTCTTTAGCTTGAAGAAGAGGAGGCTGAGGGGTGACCTGAGTAATGTTTATAAATATGCAAAGGGCGAGAGTCAGGAGGATGAAGTCAGGCTCTTCTCAGTGATGGCCAGCGACAGGACAAGGGGCAATGGGTGCAAGCTGGAGCATATGAAGTTCCATGTGAACATAAGGAGGAACCTTTTCACTTTGAGGGTGAAGGAGCACTGGAACAGGCTGCCCAGAGAGGTTGTGGAGTCTTCTTCTCTGGAGACAATCAAACCTTGCCTGGATGCGTTCCTGTGTTATTTAGTCTGGGTGATCCTGCTCTGCCCAGTGGGGTTGGACTAGATGATCTTTCAAGATCCCTTCCAAACCCTAATGTTCTGTGCTTTTGTGATACTCCCCCTGCCAGCAGACTCACAGGACTCAGTTTAAAGAGACATTGAATTACATAAATCCGGTTGATCTGTAAGGGCTGTCAGCTTTCACTAGCGTGCCTGGCACGGAGTTATATTTTCATGTATGCCTGGCTTACCGATAAAAAAAGCTATGGAGTTTAAGAGG
Organism: Laterallus jamaicensis coturniculus; assembly: GCA_022605575.1. NCBI lineage: Eukaryota > Metazoa > Chordata > Aves > Gruiformes > Rallidae > Laterallus > Laterallus jamaicensis. Next base: position 87,502 of record JAKCOX010000251.1, read on the forward strand.
GCTTGGCTCAGTTTTGCAAGCTGGAGGTGCACACTCAGAAGCAGCAAGGTCAATGTAGCCCTTAGAAAGGCCACGTTTATCAATAACATTTGCCACTCCCGAAGTCAAGTCACAGTCGCTAACCCTTAAATTTTTCGCCCCTCTAAAGAGCAGAGCTCAAGGAAATGGAGAAAAGGAATTGAAGCTTTTAGGCTGTCCCCAAACTCACCCTCACCCGGTCTCACAATTACCTATATCACAAAGATTTGCACAAAGTAAAACACAAGTAGAGCTCCATAGCAATTAGGCAGACCTTTTCTCTGTGGGTGCACTGAAGTGACCCCAAAACATGAATTAAGCCTCGCAACACCCCAGAAAGGTTGATGGTTCTGAGTCTGTTGTACAGGTGGGTCAGGTGAGGTTGGTGCAGGGCAGAAAGAGGAGGGAGAGAATGGCTTTGCCCGCACCTTGCTCTGACAGCACTGCCGAACTAACAACAGGCATTTCACGTGCCTGCACTCAGCGTCAGCTCCACTACAATGCAGAACAAGAGCACATTACTAGTATTATAATTTTAATTTCAAAGTGCTACCTATAGAAGAGCTAAGCCAGAAAAACATAATCTGTTGCAGCACAGAGCTAACTACAAAACTAGCTGCTCATTATACAGTAATGGAACCAATATCCACCAGAGAGAAAACATGAAACCACAAACAACATGGTAAGTAGATGACTCTAAACTGTATTTAAAAACCATTAGATACTAGATCCTAAAACAAGAGGAGAAAGATCACCGTCCAGTTGTGGGTGTTAGATGCAGTGGTGATTTCACTCATGCTCCCAGCTAACTGCCAGCCAACAAAGAAGCCTGCAGTATTGGCAATATCCCATATCTATGCATTTTGCCATCAGTGTTGTGCTTATTATAAAACCCACACAGGCAGCATTAGAAATTAATCTTCATTATTAAAAGGGATGTAATAATTTTCTGCATACTTCCAGTTTTACAGTGATGGATAGATGACATGCAATGGGAAAATAATGGCTACTCTAGCTCCTCTCTAGGCTACTCTGAGAATTCTCATCAGTTGGATTAAGTCCATCTCTGGCTCTTCCCTTCCCCCACTGAATTTCAAATTGCGCAGAGCCGGAGATGGGAACCAGACTCTGATGAACATGTCCCCATAAGGCTTCACTGCTGCACCTCCACCCTGCTGCAGCTGAGGTCAGCTCCCGAGGAGAAGCTGCCAAGGCAAAGTCCAAACTCATTTTCACTGGTTACACATACAACATGCCTGTACAACACCTACAAGAAAAACGCTTCCCTCTGAACATCAGCACTTGTAGAGCTCTGTGTAGAGGTTCTGCTGTCAGATGAAAATTGGTGTCTCCCTTACTAAAATAACAAAGCTCTCCACTGGGAAAGATGGAAACCAAATCAAATGCTAGTTACAGGTGAACCACAGGCATGAGAGATGCGGAGCTATCTTAAAGCGATGCACTGCAAACAGTACAGGGTGTTGTGGAAGATTAAGGGCCAGGATTTCAGCATGTGTAAAGTGATGCTCCCCTATTTAGATGCAACAGAAGGATGCATATTTATACCAGATAAGTGTGTGATGGCTGCTTAAATGGCCTCAGCAAAATAGCGTAAAGGGGGTAAAGAAGAAATAAAGTTGGATGGAGAAGAAAAAAAAGTTGCTCCTCAGAAAGAAGAAGTTTCTAAAGTGCCCATTTCAACCTCTAGCCCTGCCATGGCAACTACAAGCAGACTGGAAAATGGCTGTGGGGAGGAAGAAAAGCAGAGCTTAAATTTGGATGTTTCAGGTCCTCCCCTTTGGGATATAGTGGAACCATACTGCAGCTCCTGCAAGGTTTCAGTCTCCACACATGAAACAAAGTGCCACAGTAATGAGGGCTGTGTTCTCCCTCTGCTGTAGATCTGTCCTGATCCTGCTTTTGATGACTTCAGTGCGATCAAGTGTGACTCCAGTGAAGGTACTCAAAAGGATCACAGTCAATCAAACATACTGGGGAACCTCTAAGATTGGATTTCAACCTGCTGCATTGTAAAATTATCAGTACGATCATCTGAATGATCAAAGTATTTGGCATTCAAGGCATGTGAGTGCAGAATGAGTGCAACTTCCCCATTGAGTGTGTGGTGTAATAAAACATCATATCCTGTCTTCTCCTGTTAAACACTTTTCTTGCTCCATCTTTCTGGCTGCATAAATCACACTTACTTTGCAAACTTACTGTGTGCTGAATCGATGCAAGATAAAAGAGTTCTCTACATAGAGCTGTTTGCTTGCCAAAAGGCTGTGATTTACATGATGGCGGAGCCTGCCCACAGGTACTACACAGTTATGCTCACTTTTCCATAGGATAACTTACGTCTTCCCCCATACTCTGCCCTCTCCTCCATCCAGAGTGGGAATACTCACATCCATTACAGAAATAGACTAGCACGAGTAACACTCTGTATTTTAAATGCAGAATCCCAGTTCTGCAATGTATTCATTTTTAATGCGGAGTGTTTCCACCCCAAAGCCATGAGATCTGTATACCAACAAAAGCAATAGGTCCTTGTCATACACAATATTTTGCCATTTGGATTTGTCTGGGGTTTGGTTTACTGATCCAGCTTCAGAGGACTGAAGTGGAAGAAGTTCAAACATTCCACAGACTCTTCTTTAATCAGCTTTTAAAGCAACTGTGTCTCTCCCCAGCTTCTGTGCTTTTTAATTAACAGAAACAGCTCCGAAGAATCATTGCTGACACAAATATTGTGTGAGCACATTTGGCTTTGAGCATAAGCACTTATTATTTGTTGGTATACTGCTGCATCCATCAATTTCCAAAGTCTTAAATAATCATAAATAAGAAAATCTGTGCTATTCTTTGGTACAATTCTTTCTGTTTAAACCACAGATGAAGTTTTGAGTTGTACAAGCAAAAAAAATTGCACTTTTATCTTCTAGAGAGTCTTGCTAGTCCAACAGACCTTCAGCTGAAGGATTCTTTATTATACTCAAACCTTGTCCCATAAGAGTTGCTGTTGTTGCTCAGTTTATGAAGTATCTTAGAGATTTTGTTTGGTCCACAACAGAAAACTCCAATGGTCTTCCTGTAAAAAAAAAAAAAAAAAAAAAAAAAAGGAAAAAAGTTATGCCAATGATGATAGTAACTTCTAACAACAGACAGAACTTGACTCTGGCCTGACTGTGTTACGCATAAGCTAATTATGTACAGATCTTAAGGTGAGAACAGCTCCCTAGATCACCTGGTTAGTCTTACTAAAGCCAGAAGATCTCTCCTAAGTTTCCCTGCAAGTCCCACCACTTTTTCATTTGACTACGACCCCTAGAAAACAGTACCTCATCTTAGTCTCAACACACCGAGTGATGAAAAATTACTACTTCCCACTCCAATTTTTTCCATGATTAATCATTTTTTTCTTGTTAAAAATGTGCCTCACTGTAACAACTTCATTAGTGTAACTCATGATTTACAACGGCAGGAGATCTAGTCACTAACGGTGATTCGCTACACTAATGAAAACAGAGCACTACTAACCCATGATTATTTCTGGCAGCAGCAGAATAACTTTACTGCTTTAGTTTCACATTAGCATGCAATCTTTCCTTCAGCAGCCGTATCAGAAAGCCTTACAAAAAGCCAAACACCGAATACGATCCTTGTTTGTCACCCACAGCTATCAACCTGGGTTCGTTAATTAACCTGACCTGACTTTCACGTCCCTCCACCAAAGAGTGTTCTGATCTCTGGTCACCATAAACACAGGTTGTAAGTCAGACTCACGGTCACACACCACCTGAGGGCTCAGAACAGTAGCCAGCATCACAACAGGGCACATCCTCAACAGTGTGGCTCAGGTACTCATGATATTCATCATCCCCATTTTTTTTGGAAAGATGAGGGGAAAGGAAAGGAAGAAGCAGCAAAAGAGGATGTGCTGCTTTCTCTTCTGTATCATGAAAATCAAATTTCCTCATCTTCCTGATGAAACTGTGCCACTACAGAGAAAGATCTTAAAGATTTAGTGGGATAGAGAGAGAATGAGCACACAGGGTGGGACATGGCTCTAACTGTTGTGATCTATGGCACTCACCAAGAGGCTGGAGACTTGAGTTCTGCTCCCAGCTTCCAGGACTGCTTCAGGATTTTATGCAGTAGTGATTTAATATAAAATATCTCAGCACATGCAGGATAATCAAATGCGCAGTTCAAAGCTGCCCAGGTATGAGTTTGGTGAGAGGAGGGAATTAACACATATAAGAAATCTTTGATGCATACTGTCAAGTGCATGTGACAAATGTCAGGCAGCAGCTCATGTAGCATGGCAGGTACATGCTGTACCTGTGCACAGCAGCACTGGCATCACACAACTGAGGACCTGAATATCAGAAATGATCACAACGTTATGCTGGTAGTTGCAATGGTGTCCTTGCACAGTCATCTCACAACAGCTTCAATTACATCACCTCTCACATAAACCCATAGCAAGTATTCCTAACTGCTGGTTTTGGCTGGGATAATGTTAATTTTCTTCACAGTAGGGCTGTGCAGTTGTGGTTTGGTTTTGTGATGGATGCTGTTGATAACACAGGGATATTTTGGTTACTGCTGAGGAGTGCTTGCATAGAGCCGAGGCCTTTTTGGTGAGTGGGCTAGGGGTGTTCAGGAGGTTGGGAGGGGACACAGCTGGGACAGCTGACCCTAACTGACTAAAGGGATATCCGATACCGTATGACAGCATGCTCAGAATACAGAGCTGAGAGAAGAAGGAGGAAGCAGGAGGTGGCATTCGGAGTGATGGCGTTTGTCTTGCCAAGTCACCGTTAGGCATGATGGCGCCCTGCTCTCCTGGAGATGGCTGAACACCTGCCTGCGCATGGGGAGTGAGGAATGAATTCCTCAGTTTGCTTTGCTTGTGTGTGGTTTTTGCTTTACCTATTAATCTGTCTTTACCTCAACCCACGTGTTTTCTTGCTTTTACCCTTCTGATTCTCTCCCCCATCCCACTGGGGCTGTGAGTGAGCAGTTGCGTGGGGCTTAGTTGTTGGCCAGGATTAAATCACAACAATAACTTGTGCTTTTCTCACCCTCATGTGTATCTATTAAACTTTCCTGTTGTGGCGGGAACTCCTTTTAATGGTAAGGGGTGCTGTGTTGGTGGCTGGATTTGCAGAAATAATGAGAACACTATTGCTCGATGCTCTCAAATAAGATTCCTTGGCATTTGCAGAACGTGAACACTGGTCTGTGCACAGTGGAGAAAAATACTCCATGAGCTACCAGCAAGAATCAGTCTTCTACCGTGTATTTAATTGACAGAATTAATGTTGTTGGATTTTTTATTAGTCAAATTAGTACAGGCAACTGATAAATAAAACCTAATGTGTTCATTTGTCTCTCTCTTTTCATTCCACATATATATCTAGACCCCAAAAACACAGGCATGTCTAAGAAGCATATACTGCCAATCTATTCTCATCCTAGCAACATCCTTCCAAGGTACACAGAATTTTTGGCTAAGAAACAGAATCACAGAAAAGTTAAATGAACTTCCTAAGGTCACACAAGAGACCTAACAAGGTTTCCTGAAACCCAGCTGAGCCTCTGCCCTGCACAGTGAGCCAAAGTCTCTCGAACTTCCTTGCTGGGATAGATTCCTCACCATCAGCATTTAATCTGGACCATTTACATCCCACAGTTCACAGTCCACGCCTTCACTCACCTACACCCCCCACTTCCCAGCTTGCTGATACCTTCCTCCCCACCTCATTTGGCTCGTGCCTGTTTGCTGTGATGTGAGCAGGTAGGCAGCTGAAAGCAGCCACTACATGGTGCAGCACACGACTAAGCCAAGCTGATGGGCTTTCACTGCATCTCTCTTGTTTAGGTCAGTGGCTCACCTTTCATCTTGTGAAGCCGAGAACAGGCAGCTAGGTATTGCCAAGGCAAAACGTCGGAGAATCCCATCAGTACTACTGACACGTTTACTACTAGGGTAACTGTGTCACAGGCCATTCTTTGTAATAATTATAAACATTAATATCAGATTTTACTCAGTCAGAGCACTAAGCAAGCTACTCCTCAGTGTTCCTATGGGATGAGGAGGTCAGCACATAGTCTTACAGCCATTTTATGAATAGCGGGAGGTGAGGGAGAGGTGAAATACTGAGCTACCTAGAGAGAGTAGAGTCAGGACTCCAAATGTTCCAGTTTTAAATCCCACATTCATTCCTAGAGAGAGGTTTCTCCTTTACAGTGCATGAGAAATGTATCACAGTGTTCCATGCCTTTCTCTCCTACAGATATTCATGTCTTTATCTAGGTCAGTCTCCATCTGTCAAAAAGCACGTGTCCATTTGACCTGAGCAGAATTGAGAGAGCGTGGCAGCCAAGGCATGGTGTAAGCTTTTCATCCAGGAGACAACTGAACAGAAACACGGTTGCTGCTTCGTTCCCAAAGACAGAGCGTGAAAAACAAGACCAGTAATTTATTACCATCCCAGTCCACATCCTTGGGACTGCGGGTGTCATATAAAATACCAACAGTAGATGGCATGCGTCCGCTCCTATTAGTCCAGAAGAAAGACTCCGGAGCCTGCTGCTGGGCTGTCCCATGTCACACTCTGAAGGTCTGAAAAAGCTCAAACCCTTACAAACACACTTTGCTCATTTGAGACCCAAACAGCAACAATTCACAAACCACAAACCAATCACATGTCTAAACCGATGAGAGGTTTGCCAGCTGCATGTTTATTTATGTGCAGCTTTTACTAAAATCACAAGACAAAAAGTGCAAAATATCTTGGCTGCCCATAAACTAGCCCAAGGGGATGATTGCAAATACATGAGAAAGCCTGAACACTGGCACCAGATGTTGGAAACAACTCTGTTGCCCTGCTTTGTTTTGAGCTTTTTGGGTATTTTGTTTTGGGTTGCTTTTGTTGGTTTGTTTTACTTTTTTTTGGTCTCCATATTGCAGCATGGTTGCTTAGGTGGAAAGTTACTGAGAAATAAGAACTGAAATTAAGTTAGTGGGAGACCAGGAAATTTGGACTGTAGAGAAAAATGGAAGTTCCCGTCTCATCCAGGAAAACAAGGAGAGCATCCACATACCACAGGATGAGGGGTAATGGTTTTAAACTAGAAAAGGGGAGATTTAGGTTGGCTATTAGGAAAATACCTATAAGGTAGGAAAATACACTATGAGGGAGGTAGATCAACTGGAACAGGTTGCCCAGAGAAGTGCTGGAGGCCCCACACCTGGAGATGTTCAAGGTCAGGCTTGATGGGACTCTGAATGACCTGATTTAGTGAAGATGTCCCTGCTTACTGCAGGGGAGTTGGACTATATGGCCTTTAAAGGTCCCTTCCAACCTTACACATTCTATGATTCTGTAACAGTGACATCTCTGTGGGATTGCTGTGTTACCGGTAGCACTACTGTCTATCATGTATTATGTAACTAAATTTATAGATATAGACCTTTATCTATAATCCCTGATAAAGGGGTGCCAAAGGGTGAGGAAGCCTGCATCTTAGCAACTGCAGGATATTCAAAAGAGTCAGAACCTTATTTAGGTACTAAAAGATACCTTGTTTAGAAATGGTGGCACAATTTAAAGGTCTCATGTGGAAACGCAGAGGAAATGGTACTTGAAGTCTAATTAGGAGTAATGTGATGGAAAGCACAAAAGAAAAAGCAAGTATGACTACCACTAATAGTTTCATCTATATTATGTGCACTGACTGCCTAGCAAGAAATTGGCAGAAACCTCATCAATTCAATATTTTAAAACTGGATTCACACAGTTAAACAGAAAACACATTAGAACGGAGCATAAAAGGTCAGTGGTCCTCTATGCAGAGGAGTCTGAGCCAGAGCGTCAACTTGCTCCTTTGACCACTCTATTTTCCTTTCTTTACCATGATACTTTACAACAAAGACCTTCTAAAAGTAATAAACATTTGACCATTGTGAGAATCCTACTCGGGATGTCCTTCTGCAGCAGCCTTTGGAGCTTGTCTACGAGAACCTCAAGGTCCTGAACCCAAGATACATACTGTCAGCAGCTTATGCTGCCGGGGAATTGCACCTAAGGGGTTCAAACCACAGGTGCCTGCTTATCAGCTATGCAAACATTGTAGATGGAGATCCCCAATGTTTGCAGGAGAAGCAGCTAAAGGCAGGAGTCTTATAGCAGCAGGACGGCCCTTTTTTAGCTAGAAACTGCATAATAAACAGACAGTTTCTACACAGAATCTTGAAGGTTACAGTGCCCAGAGTGAGATCGTTCGCTTCATTACAGAATCACAGAATCACAGAATCGTAGGGGTTGGAAGGGACCTCGAGAGATCATCAGGTCCAAACCCCCTGCCAAAGCAGGCTCCCTAGCTCATACTACACAGATAGGCGTCCAGAAGAGTCTTGAATATCTCCAGAGAAGGAGACTCCACCACCTCCCTGGGCAGCCTATTCCAGGGCTCTGTCATCCTCACTGTGAAAAAGTTCCTCTGCATGTTGGTGCGGAACTTCCTGTGCTCCAATTTGCAGCCATTGACCCTTGTCCTATCTCCACAGACCAAAGAAAAGGGGCAGGCCAATTCCCCCTGCACCCCATACTTAAGATATTTGTAAACATTGATTAGGTTCCCCCTCAGCCTTCTTTTCTCCAGGCTGAACAGCCCCAGCTCTCTCAGCCTTTCCAGGCCCTTAATCATCTTCATAGCCCTTCTCTGGACTCTCTCTAGGAGATCCCTGTCCTTTTTATACCAGGGAGCCCAGAACTGGACACAATACTCCAGGTGGGGCCTGACCAGGGCACAGTAAAGGGGGAGGATCACCTCCTTCGACCTCCTGGCCACACTCCTCCTGCTGCACCCCAGGATCCCATTGGCTCTCTTAGCCACCAGGGCACACTGCTGGCTCATAGCCAACCTATTGTCAACCAGGACCTCCAGGTCCTTCTCCACAGAGCTCTTCTCCAGCAGGTCATCCCCCAGCCTGTACTGATACATGCAGTTGTTCCTCCCCAGGCGCCAGACTTCACACTTGCACTTGTTGAATTTCATCTGGTTTCTCCCTGCCCAGCTCTCCAGCCTGTCCAGGTCTCTGGATGGCAGCGCAGTGTTCCTGCGTGTCAGCCACCCCTCCCAGCTTTGTATCATCAGCACTTGCTGAGGGTGGATGCTATTCCCTCATCAAGGTCGTCAATGAAGATATGAAACAGGACTGGACCCAACACTGAGCCCTGGGGAACACCGCTAGTCACAGGCCTCCAGCCTGACTCTGCTCCACTGATCACAACCCTCTAAGCTCGGTCCGACAGCCAGTTCTTGACCCATCTCACTGTCCACTCATCTATCCCATACTCTCTCAGCTTTTCTATCAGGATGTCATGGGAGACAGTATCGAAAGCCTTGCTGAAGTCAAGGTAGATGACATCCACTGCTCTCCCTCCATCCACCCAGCTGATGATGAGATCATAGAAGGCTGTGAGATTGGTCGAGCATGATCTTCCCTTGGTGAATCCATGCTGACTACTCCTCATGACCTTCTTCTCTTCCAGTTGCTTGGTGATGGCATCCAGAACAAGTTGTACCATCACTTTTCCAGGGACAGAAGTGAGGCTGACTGGCCTATAGTTGCTAGGATCCTCCCTCTTGCCCTTTTTAAAGACTGGAGTGATATTGGCTATCCTCCAATCTTCAGGCACTTCTCTTGTTCTCCAAGACCTGTCGAAGATGATAGAGAGCGGCTCCGCAATCACTTCCACCAGCTCCCTCAGCACACGTGGACGCATGCCATCCAGACCCATGGATTTGTGTGCATTTATCCCTTTGAGCCACTCCTGGACCTCCCCTACCTCAACTAGAGGGAAGATCTTCGTTCCCCAAACACTCCTATTTTCATCCAGGATCTGTGGATCCCGAGGGGCCTTTGGAGTGTTAATATTAAAGTTGACACCCCTAAATATGGTAATAAGCCAAATGCAGTACATGCTAACATATGACTATAGTATTCAACTCTCCACCCAAGTCATGTTATACATCACCCCTGGGAGGAAACGGCTAAGATTAGGGCATAAAGGGTGTTGAGGAAGGTTCCCCATGAAGCAGGGGAAGAAGAAATTGAAGACCCTGAAGAGGCAATTGATGGGCTGTGCTCCTTCTCCTCCATCCAAGATGGGGACGCCTTCCCTTCTAAGTAAGCACTTATGATTTCATCCTTTTGGTGAGAATACCCAGGAAAGTATTTTGCTAGCATTTTAGTTATAATCACAATGATGTATTAGTGCTACTGCAGTAAGTGCATTTATCAAGGGCGGTCCTTTTTTATATCTGTCATTTAATAAACTTCCTGTTAGTCTCAACTCTGTGAAACTGTTTCAGTGAAAGTCCTTCAGGGGCTCTGACAGGCAACAATGCTTCTGATATGTGGTTTTATATATACACTTTTAGACATAAATCGAGTCTTGGACTAGGACTGGACCTAGCTGTACCTAGGTTCCTCTCTGAGATGTTTAGAAAACAAAGGGGTCTTTCTGAATCTTATGACTCAACACAAGGGCCTCCCTCAGCCACACAACAGGCTCTTAACCTTTATGTGATGACTGCCAGTAGTGAAACATACTGGCACTGAGTATTTCTCAAGAGCCAAAGCTCAGTGTCCCCTAGTCACATCCAGCCTCAGAAGAGTCAATAAGCCATTGGCAGATGTTCAGTGCAAAAGAACACAAAGTTCGTGAGAGAATGTTCTGCAGGTGACTGTGAGAGCATCTCTGAACCTGGCGCGCACAGATTACTATCAACAGCTAGCAGGGGTGGTCACGCTGCTGACTTTGCCAGAAGTGGATCAGGGAAGATTCACATAATCCTTTCTACCAGATCCAGTTCTGAGGCATTAAACTGCCAGTGGGCAGATAAAACAACCAACAAAGTCTGATCGGGACAAAGACATTCCAGTCTAATTGCATGTCTTCTCTGGTTTACAATTGTCTTGTTTTTGACTGTAACACTTGCCTAGCATTGTAAGAAGGCATTGCCAGGTCTTAACAAAGAATAAAAAGTGCCAGGAATCTCCAAAGACAATATATCCTCTGAATAAAAACAATGCAGGGCAGTCAGATTCTTCCTTGAGCATTCTGTTTATAAAGCAGTACTATAAATCATGAAAATTATAGCAGAAGTCAACAATCTTAAAAAATGTAACTTTATATATAAAACCAGGATATATTGCAAGTAAGATATTGCCACGTACAAAAACATATGTAATCTCTGAGCGGTGAGATGGAAATCTATTACTTTTATTTTCTGGGCTGCTGAACATCCCAGGTGCATGAAAAGATGAACTGTTCTGAGTGTTAAAAAAAAAAAGAAGTTTCAGTTTGTACAGGCTATCCCTCACAGCACAACATCAGCTAATCTCCACATCAGCTGCTTAAACATTACACTCTGAGATAAAACGCAGAAATATTTCCATACAAACATAGCTGGGAAGAGGTAACATCTCCACCCTTCAAACTGTGGCATCCTTTCAGCAGACTGGTACTCACCGCCTGTTACACTTTGCAATTTCATCAAAAAGGAGTTTCCACCGGGGTCGTCCAATCAAAAGCCTTGAGTTTAAAGCCTGATATTTTTCACCAATTATTTTCTGCAAGAAACAAAAAAATTTCCATTCTGCCTGATTTGCAAATTGTCTTGCATCACCCAGGGCTCCCACTTCTGACATTGGCTGACTTACTGTATTGCTGAGGTGTAAAACTGAGCACAAGTATCAGGCAGTTGTGATTAAAACTGCAGCCATTTCATGCACCGATACCTCCACCAATGGCTCTCCTTGGTGTTCGTTATACATTGTTCCTCATGCAGCTGCTCATTAATCTCCTCATTACTTTTAAACCAATTTATTTAAGCCATAAAACAATAACCACACTCCTATTATTCATTCCCTCATTGGCTTTTAATGCTAAGTTGGAAGAAACACTGTTTATGCAAAAATCATATTTCTGTCTGAAGCCCTTTTTTTCACGTCGTACAAGTAGCTATTAAGATGACTAGGCCTGAAAAAGTAACAAGGCAAATTTTACATTTCTCCCTGAGAGTAGCTTGCCAGCTGTTCTGAGCTGCTGTAACAGCAGAAAGCAGCCAAAACTGCTCCCTGGGTGTATCCCAACTCATTCCAGCAGTGCTAACTCACCAGAATTTCGATAAGGTCAAATACCCTTCAATGGCAGGGCATTCCCTTTCTCTGGTTCTCTGTCCTGATCAGACAGGAAGGCAGAGAGAAGTTTCATCTCATCTAGGTTCCCACATTCACTGCTGAATGACCTGAAATGTTGCTTATACCAGAGCAAACACCGAGCCTCATCCTCCATTGGCCTTTTGCATTCAAGAGGAGGCATTTGTTGAAGGATGAGCTTGGGTCCCTGTTGTCACAGAGGCACGTTACTTCTGAGTGAAAGGAGCATGAAGGGAAAGTGCCCCAATTTTGGCAGCAACCAGCACTTTGGACTAACATCAGTGAACACATAAGCTGTGAGGCAATAGAGAATTGAGTTTAACTCTCCCTTGAGAAATCATGAGGTATGGTTCATGCCAGCTTTGTTCAACATCCATAAAAGAAAAGCGACCTTAAAGAAAGACTTAAAGTTGACTTCATTAAATTCAATAGCTGCTTGAAACACAGAATTAGAAAACTTGCTTCAAATTGTCTATTATCACTGTTTTGCTGTGTCACTGCGACAAAGTTCTCTTTGGGTTTTAATTTTAACCTAGCAGTTACATACCAAGTTCATCAATCAGGTATTTTCAAGCAACCCATTCCAATTGACATATGTCATTCAGGCATTAAATCTGTGGAGCATTATTCATATCTACTGTAGGTACCACATCATTTCGACTACTGGGTAGTGTTCTTATCAGAGCTGTGAACGTTACGCTACGTCCACCTAATACCAGTCAGATCAAAATCCTTTGGGCATGGTATCTCACTATATTTCATGTTAGGCTTGGTTCTGGACCCACTGCAGTCCATGGAAAGCTTACAGATGCAGTGGGGTAAAGAATCAGGCCTAGGCTTGTGTGCTAACTAATGCAAAATGAAGACAGTCAGTGTAAATAGCTACGGGAGATGCCAAGAATTGGGGAATTAGTCCAGCTTTGGAGTTGGTAATACATGACAATTGACAGTTCAGTGTAATTTCCAGTCTCACACACCAGGAAATCTCTAACTTCTGTCTATATTTGAGGCAAAAAAATAAAAAATCTTTAAAAATAGCTATTTTCTCTCAAAATATTTATCTGAAAAGAGGATTTGAGCTTGCAAGGTCCTAGACTTACTATATTCTGATTCTTAGCCTAGAAATGAAGCATATTTCCCATCAAACACAGCCAACTGTCTGGTCTGGGGCCTGGCCTGGAAGAACCTCTTTCCTAGAAAAGGAAGATATGGATTTGTGCCCACATCTAATCAAGTTACGGCTTCTTGTCTAGATTCTCTTAATGCTGTGGGGACGGACTTGCTCTCTTGCCCTAGTAATGAATCAGTCATTTGAGTTTATGACCTCATTTCCTGCTTTTACCATCTGCAGTAATTCCCTTTTGCCTCTGACTGACAGTTTGCATTGTCTACTACCCCAAGGTCTAGTTAGGTTTATAAACAGCATTTAGCCACATACCTGTATTCCATCTGTTTGACTGAGGTACAGCTGGATATTTATATAGTCTGGTCGATTCTCCTGCCAAAGCTGGGAAGATGATAAAAACAGCAAGTGAAATAATATCCCTTCTCTTAATGTAAGCGTAAAGTCACTTCTGCCTACTGTCCTGAAGGACGTGGGTTTCAGCATCAGCAAAGTAATCTTTTTAATGAAAAAGAGACACTTGCATAGCACATCTCTGCGTACTCCAGAATGTTGTGCATCATGCTGCATACAAAATGCTATTTTAGGAAGCTACAATGCTATTAAAATCTACCTGAAATTCTAAGTTCCTCTCCCTTCTCAAGCTGTCTACTAGCCAAACGGCTAGAGGCGACTCAGATTCCCCAATCTGCACGTTCTTCTTCCATCTCATAAATTTCACAGGCAAGTATACAGACTACTGGTGGATGGCAACACTGTACAATGAAATACCAGTGAGAGTGGTTTGTGCAGCTGCAAGCACAAAAGGAGTCTGGGTCAGGTAGCCGAAGCAGAGGTACTGCTGAAGGTCTCTTGCTTCAAGTAATGCTGCCTTTCTCTGTCACATGCCAGTTATGATGTGGTGTGGACATACCCTGTGTTTATTAAATTGTCAGCATCCCTTCAAGAAACACCCATTACCTTGTGATGCAACATACAGAGCAGATCTGCAAACCAGCGGAAAGATTCAATGTCCCTGCACACCCAAATGAAGTAGAGTCTTCTGAGCTTGTAGCATTTCCAGCCGTCACTTGAAAACAAAATGCTTGGGTAATTAAAAATTGTCATTTAAAAAGGAAACATTAATTAACATGCTTTCATTAGTAGAAATATTAATTTCCATTAGAAGCCAACGGCTAAGCTGTTCTTCATCCTATGACACATCAGACACTGAAATGGCCAAGGCAACCCATTAGGATGATCCTGAGAATATTAAATCTCCAGCACAGAGCTAACACCCTTCACAGACACTGCTTCTGCATTAGGAAGTTGTCAGCTGTAGAGATGATATGGGCTGCAAATATGGATTCATGCATCATCATCAAACTTTTATTTCAAAGCAATTCGGACATTCTGAGTTCAAGTGTTTTATGTCAATTCTTTATTAGGTTTACAAAGCAAGCCATAAGAGAAAAATATTGACAAATGCAATAATGTCAGGACTTAATTCTGCCTTTATATGTGAAAGGCTCTGGTTGATTATAATTAATACTCTAGTAAAATCACAAAGACTAAATCAAATCAGTGCTCCATTGTGTTAGGGAACTGTGTGATATATTACAGTCCTCAGAAAACGCTGGTGAGGGAAGTGCAGTCATGGGCAGATTCGAGCATTGCATTTAGAAAAACAGGACTCGTGTCAGATTTTTAATGCAAATAAAACACAAATATAGAACAAAGGAAGGATTGGAACAAACTGGGACAGAAAACAGAAGTGAAAATATCTTGATGATTAATGAGTGCAAACAAAGCATAAATAACTAGGAAGTGTCTTCTTAGCTGGCCAATGTTGTTTACTGTTGTTCTGATTACTGAAATAGCCAGTGCATTGCTTGTTTCCTCTTTTTCCTCCTAAAATAACTTTCAGATAGAAAAGGCCATAGCCTGTCAACTTCAAACACTATTCGCAGAGCCAACCCTAGTAGAAAAGTTTCATCTCATCATACCCACTGTGCATTATTTCAAACTCTAAGGTTGCTGGCATATCCATCAAAGGTATTGCAATAATAGAGCTCCAACCACTGCCTTGCCTCAACATACCCCTAACTGTATAAGTCTGAGGAGCAAGGATGGAGATATTCTCAAGCAGCTTGTAAGGACTGAGAACTCACCTTCAGTGTAAACAACCCCCAGAGAAAAAAAGTGCTGTAAGACTGGAGAGTACACTGTCTTTTAAATTGTGATTTCAGCTTTTTTATTTGTGAACTGTTGACCCACCAAGCAGGATTTCCTCCATAGCTTTTTTTTCTGACTGCCTATACTAAGACAAGTCCATAGAAAGGGCCACAATCTGATCAGATGTGACAGGATAACTATGAGCAGGAAAATAAGTGTCTCTTGCCATAAAAAGGGATAAAAGAAGAGAAAAATGTAAGGCATTTTGTATCTCACTAACAAAACGCTGCTCTCAGGGATGAAACATTGCAGCTGGATGAAGAGGCTGGACTGTGAGACTTTGCAGCCCCCTGGTAAAGGGGCTGGAGGGTAAATCCTATGAGGAGTGGCTGAGGGAGCTGGGGATGTTTAGCCTGGAGAAGAGGAGGCTGAGGGGAGACCTTATCACTGCCTACAACTACCTGAAAGGAGGTTGTAGAGCAGTGGGCAATGGTCTCTTCAGCCAGGTGACAGGTGATAGGACAAGGGGAAATAGCAGGAAGCTGCACCAGGGCAGGGTCAGATTAGATATTAGAAAAAAATTTTTTACTGAGAGTTGTTGGGACTTGGAACAGGCTGCCCAGGGAGGGGGTTGAGTCACCATCCCTGGATGTGTTTTAAAAGAGGTAGATGAGGTACTTAGGGATATGGTTTAGCACAGGACGGGAATGGTTGGACTTGATCTTAAAGGTATTTTCCAACCTTGTGATTCTATGAAGTCAAACACAGATTTAAAATAGCATCTCAGGTACATATGCCTGGGTCTACCTCCAACAGTATATATTATGCAAGAAAGGTGCTATCCCCCTTTACAACTAAACCTACACGTAGATAACGCTTCTTGTGCATTTCTGTGTTACCACTGCCCATAATAACAGACCCTTCTGCAGGACAGCCACTTGCTTTCCTTAATGTAAGTTATTTTCTTAAAAACAGGGCATAGCGTTCAACAGCTAAGCAGAGGAAAGGGTGGGACCAGGAATTAAATTATGTACATACAACAGGAACACAACTGAGCGGGAAACAAATGACTACCACGACAGGCTTTTGATCTGTTTTGTCCTTGACACAACAGGACTGCTCTGCAGCACTGGCATGTAAAGCAGTTTGCATGTTACTTCCTGCTAATTTCTGCTTCTAAGCCAGGACAAAGACAACAGACAGATAACAGTCAGTGCTTTGTGGATGGTTAAATACTGAGAAGGAAAGCAGGCTAAAGCTGCAATCCTTCCCACCAAATCACAGAACTTCCCCTGTATATTGTAGAGGGCCCAAGGGGAAGATTGGGTGCAAAGGCAGGTTGTGGGATTGGCTGCTTGGAAGCCAATTTATAGCTTTATCCAGATAAATGGATATGCAAAAAAGCTTTTGGACACTAACCTTCTATGACAATGTCTAGGCAAGTTCCTAGAGCCTCTGATAGCACACTGGTAGAGGCAAACATTACCTGCTGTTGGCCCACCATTATGATCTGTGACATTTTTGCTAAGCACTGTAAGGATAATCCATCACAAGGAAAACAGCCATCTTATCCACCTGGGACTCAGGCTTTCAGCCAAAATAGACCCATGTTTCACATTCCTTCAGGAAAAGAAAATGAAGGAGGCCAAGTTGGTCTTTGAAGAGTGTAGCACTATGAGATAGGTGGGGCTGACAATTTTCAGAAGTGCTCAGCACTGGCAGGTCTGGCCCAGATCAAGGCCAGAAGAATGTGTGCAGCATCTAAATTCCAGGCTTTAACTTCACTTTGGAGCTAAGGCCATCGGCATGTTCATCTCAGAACAAATGCTTCAGTTGCATATTATAAAACCTTCCCAAAGCCAGCTAGCCTTTCAACACTTTAAGGAAGGCTTGCTGCTTTGATTGTCTCTTTACACTGTGCCTATGAAACAGGGGTGCTTAACCTGTGAGTGGAGCTCTTAGCAACACTTAAGCAAACCCCCCCCCCCAACCCACAATAAAAAAATCAATAGCAATCATAAAAACAAGCATATTTCACACAGCCCACTATTTTGTAGGAACCATGTTGCCAGACAGAAAATAAAAGGCGAAAGGTTCTGACTGAAGAGAATGTCAAAGGCTTTAGATTTTAAAAAAAAGGCAAGCAAAAGAATAAAAAAAAACAAGCCTCAAATAAAAAGGCATACCTACAATTTAAACTTTTCAAATGGAGTTAAACATCCAAATGCTATCTGAATCCAAGTTGATCCCTTTCCCTTACAACTTTAAGCTTACAGTTACAAAAGCCATGCAGACCAGGTAAGCTGGCCTGCATTTCCAGTAGAAAGACTGTCACAACTTCTTGACTCTCAAAAACTCACTATCATAGACCACTGCCTATCTAAGCTGGGCCTAGAGGAACAAGTCTACCTGAAGAGCTGTTTTTATATTAATCACAGGCTAAGCATGCGGCAAGATATAAAAGCCAGCGACACTATCCCAGCTCTGGCACAACTCTGCCACAACTCCTTGGATTACAAAGCCTGTATGAGATGATTTATGCTCTTTGGCAGACATCTCAGTCCCTCTCTCTTACATCTCTCCCAGGAATGAGGTTCAACAAGGCCAAGTGGAAGGTCCTGCACACGGGTCGGGGCAATCTTCCTCATCAATACAGGCTGGGAGATGATGTGATAGAAATCAGCCCTGCAGAGAAGCACTTAATGGTGCTGACAGATAAGCTTGACATGAGCTGACAATGCATGCTCGCAGCCAGAAGGCCAACTGTATCCTGGGCTACATCAAAAGGAGTGTGGCCTGCAGGTCCAGGGAGGTGATTCTCCCCTTCTACTCTGCTCTCATGAGACCCCCACTTCCAGTACTGTGTCCAGTTCTGGAGTCCCCAATGTAAGAAGGACATGGAACTGTTGGAATGAGTCCAAAGGAGGCCACAAAGATGATCAGAGGGAGGGTGCATCTCTCCTATGAAGACAAGTTGAGAGAGTTGGGCTTGTTCAGCCTGGAGAAGTGAAGGCTCTGGGGAGATCTTACAGGGCCTACAAGAAAGCTGGGAAGGGACTTTTTAGAAGGGTATGGAGTGATAGGACAAGGGGGAATGGTTTTAAATTGGAAGGGGGTAGATTTAGACTGTATATTAGGAAGAAATTCTTCACTATGAGGGTGGTAGATCACTGGTGGTAGATCCCCGGTTGCCCAGGGAAGTGGTGGCTGCCCCCTCTCTGGAGGTGTTTAAGGCTAGGTTGGATGGGGCCTTGAGCAGCCTGGTCAAGTTAGAGGTGTCTCTGTCCATGGCAGAGGGGTTGGAACTTGATGGTCTTTAATGCCCCTTCCAGCCCAGAACCAATCTATGATTCTGTGAACCACTCATGTTTTGTTAATTGAATTTTTTTAATAGCCTGAAAGTCTTTCTAACATGCACTACTATGGTAAATTGGGGGCAGGGGGAATGGCTTTAAAAGGCTTAAGCTCACTTACAGCAGTGTGTTGAGTATTGATGCAAATGGTGTAACTCCAATACCTCCAGCCACACACAGGCTGACCTCATAGTTCAAGGACTCCTCAAAGGGACTTCCAAAAGGTCCATCCACATACAGCCTGCAGAAAAAGAAAAAAAAAGAACACTTTCAGAGAAAGCTGCTAAAATCTGAAAGAGGAAAAGAAAAACATACTGGACTTAAAACCCTACAAATAATTTATTTCAATTTTATATTAGTTTTAGGATGCAAAATGTGAAGATCTTTTTCCTGGAAAGCAGATAAAAACTGTACAGGTGGTATGAAAAACTGTTACATACAAATCTCTTGGCACACTCCATGATTAGACATGCTATTTTTTAATCAAACAAGTGGAGGTGACTACATTATGACTGCCCATTGTGTCTGGTATTAGAGGGCAAAGAAAGTGCTGCATGGGAAACAATAACAACTTGGTGGGTCAAACACAGGAAGAAAAAAAGACTTTGGCTAGACTGGCCAAGGAGGTTCATCTCGTGAACATCAGAAACAGTTGAGATGGACAAAGGGTTAAAAAAAATTTCCAAGGGCCTCCAGAAAATGAATAGGTGACACATACCTCTTCTGCAGTGCTCAAGAAGAACAAATTAACTTGTGTTTACATGACTTTCAGGCACTCAGAAATGTGATCTACTCCAGTCATAAAGGATAGAGTGGTGAGGTCCTGGAACAGGCTGCCCAGAGAGGTGGTGGATGCCCCATCCCTGGAAGTGTTCAAGGCCAGGTTGGATGGGGCCCTGGGCAACCTTGTGTAGATCCAGGCCTGAGGTTGGTGGCCCTGCCTGTGGCAGGGGGGTTGGAGCTTTATGATCCTTGGGGTCCCTTCCAACCCTTGCCATTCTATGATTCTATGATTCTATGATACATGAAGAGCAGGAAAATCAGTGTGTTGCACCCCTTTGACTCATGCCTCTCCTAACAGTTTTGTCTATCTGCTTTTGAAGATCATTTAGAAGACTGAGTTCCATTTCCAAACCATTCGGAAAATTTCAGGGACTGACAGGAGGTGAGTTGACTGTAATTTAAGAATAGGGTCTTTTTCTACACTGATGCAAGTCTTATCAAGGTCATCCATAGACAGCTGAAAATGTATGGGCTGTGATTTTTCTAGTAAGATTCACATAGCCCCTGCTATACCAACTGCATATCTTAACTTCAACAATAGATTCACCGTTACAGACTATTATGAAGAGGACTTGAACAGCACATGTAGTCAGGGTCCATTCTGTGTATGAGTGGATCACTGCATTTTCGGTAATTGCTGAAAAATTTTGTGGGACCAGCACTCTGTTCAGTAGCTCAGTAACTAGATATTTTCTCATAGAGAGGCTGACTGAGATCAACCTTTGGCCTGAGTCCACAAAAAAAATCTCCAACATGTATTAGTTTTATAAACACACATAATGGTACTATTACACAACTAAGCTAGGCATAATTTACATCTAACGAAAAGGCATAAGCTTCTTCTTCATAACATCAGGCAGAGAATTAAAGGCAGTAGAGATGTCTCTTTTTCCAGACAAAGCCTTCCAACCCTAACCCAATTCCTCCCTTTTGAGGACTGGATCTGAGCCATAACTCAGTATCTCACTCTGATCACATTTCTTTTCGGTTTTGTGGTCTGAACCTTGGCATCTTGCCAGTCAAGACAACGTCTCATCTGTGTGCCCTTGGCCAATATAGTCCTTTCTAGGAAATGTCTTGAGGACCTCTGCTATTGCTGACAGCTTTTGCAGCTAGAGGGAGGACTGAGAAGATGTAAGAAACCTTGCAGAAACCAAGGTCAGTGAAGAAGGAGGGGATGGAGGTGCTCCAGGCACTGGAGCAGAGATTCCTCTGCAGCCCTGGAGGGACCCCAGGTAGAGCAGGGGTCGAATGTGACGAGTTCTCCCCTGAGGAGAAGGAGCGGCAGAGACAACAGGTGATGAATTGAACTAGATCCCCATTCCCTGTTCCCTTGGGGGTAGGAGCTAGATAAGTCATGAATGAAGTGGAGCCTGGGAAGAAAGGAGGTGTGGGGGGAAAGGCGTTTTTGAGATTTGTTCTCATTTCTCATTGCTCTACTCTGTTTTACTTGGTAATAAATTAGATTATTTTTTTGAGTCTGTTTTGCCTGACAATTGGTGAGTGACATCTCCTTGTCCTTATTTTGACCCACAAGCCTTTCATTGTATTTTCTCTCCCCTGCCCAGCTGAGGACGGCAGTGATAAAGCGGCTTGGGGGGGCACCTGGCCTCCAGCCTGGGTCAACCCATCACACTCACTGTTATACATTATTAATAAACCTGCAACCTAAATATGCATATTCTAATTTCTGTCTTTGTATTCTGAAGTCATTGCAGTAGCCTAAGAATGTTCTCTTGGAGGATCTCATAGCTTTGCAGTATCAAGGACGCTACTACCAACATGATGAGAATATTAAAAAAACCACTATTCTCCTTAGTTAGGACAGATAAATTCTTTTGCACAATGGGGACAAGAAAAATTTAACCAGACATGTGCATACAGCATAAACAGAAATTCAAGTATGTTATCATTAAATCATTATACAAAATTCGCTTAAAAAGGGTTTATTTTCAACTAATGAAAGGATACCACTGCTGGTGCAGAGTGCAGCAGGAGCTGCTGTAAGAGATCTTCTATGCACTGCGCTATGATTTGACTGAGGAGGTAAAGGGGCGTCTCTTTTTAAGCAGGTAACTGGGGACATGTAGAGAAGTGGCTCATTACTTTGAAAGGAATCTGGTCCAGAGGACATTTTGAGAGAATTCAACAAATGTCATAGGTCTCAAATACATATCTTAACAGAAATCCAATTTTAGGATATAAGTGGAAGGCAAAAAGAAAAAAAAACCCAAAACAATACCGGATAAGAAACACCAGCAACTGAAGTCCATTGTCATTCCTGGCATATCTCTTCTACATGTTACCCTAATCAGATCCTGCCTTGCTGGTAAAACCTAGAGAACAGCTCCTCAAGGTATGAAGGCTGTAAACCCAGGCCTGAAGGAAATTCCTTGCATTTTGCACATAGAGTGGTAACTTTTACTTGGACACACAAACTTACAGGCAACATTTTTGGAAGAAAACACAAGCAAACAAAGAAAAAGCAAACTAGCAAAGCAGATTTTTCCAGAAATGACCACAGTGGATGTGACAATAGTCATACACTGTAGGGGTGCCACTCAGCAAAACTGCTGGAAGCCACGTGCTCCTCAAACCTGCTCCATCACTCCCCTCCCCTTTTTGCTTTTTCTTTGTTTTTGTGCACAGCCTTTTTTCCCCCCTGTATTAAACTGCCTTTGTCTTGACCCATGAGTTTGGGGTTGTTGGTTTTGGTTTTTTTTCTTTGCCTTTTCTCCCCTCCTGGTCCTACTGAGAAAGGGACTGATAGAATGGCTTGGTAGGCACCTCACATTCGGTATTGGTTAAGCCACAACACTGGTTGAGGACTATCTGAAGCATGCTTGTAAATCTTATCTCTAAAGGGATTAAGCAATTTTTGGAAAGACTGAGTGCTGCTGAATACCACTGACATGATCAGGAGTTGAAACATGCAAAACTAGATCTGGTCACCACAAACCAGTCAAGGGCAGTGCATAATTCCATGCCAGAAATTCAAGAAACAGTCTTTAATTAAATATGCATTTTGGTCAGATTGCTCCAGTTTGCGGCCCATTAGCCCCTGCCCCATCTGGCCTGCTATTTCTATTGCCCACTGGATCTTCCTCTGAGGCGGTAAGGAGCAGTTGTCAGGACAGAAAATTCAGTGAGAGGAGCCAAAAGCCTCCTGCTGTGCCTGCATGTGGCCCAGCACAGAACAGCCAGAAGTCACCGCTTCCAAGTGTGAGAAATGGAGGAAAAGCTGGAGAAATACTGCCACTGCATTAACCCACTCCAGAAGACTGCCTGAAAAGACTGATTCCAGGGATAACATCATCTCCCTGGAAGATTTTGTTGGATGTCATAAACACGCACTATTTAATCGCATTACAGAGATAATTTATAACTAAAAGAAGTTTTGATGCCTCGATAGAAGCAGCCAATTAGGAACTGATCCTTCTTTCATTCAAGTCAGCGGAAGAAAGAAACCTCCTGATGCTGTATCAGGGCTGTGATGAACAGAGAAGCAATTCAGTCATGGACTTTTGCAGAGATTGTGCAACTTTCACTTCCTGTCAACATGTCCCTCCTTTCGTTTGGTAGCGGGGAAAAGGTTTTTGCATGAAAGCAGTTCATTATTGTAAATGAAATCTCATAGCACTCAATAAAAAGACAGACAAGCCAAGGGGGGTAAATGACTTTTTGTTTCTTGAGTTGTGCTCCAGATATATCAGATGATGATACCACGCTCTTCTATCCCCCCCAGCTTTAATTTAATTAACATGAAGGAAGGGAATGGAATTTTACTAAAAGTTTAGAAATCCCCCCTTCAGGCTAACTTATTCAAATAACAAGTCGTTCTTTTCACATGTATTCATTTCTAGTCTTAGGAGTGCTGCTCTCAGTTATTCTGGCACAATTTCTTAGCCCACAAACAGGGGGAAAAAAAAAAGCTCCTTAAAGTAGAACCTGTCACAAAAAAATACCAGAGCACACTATTAAAAAGCATCTTTCAGATAGGTGGTGAGCATATTTTCTATTTAAAGCATGCTTATGTTCTGCAGTATGGTGGTAGAGAAATTTTCCAGCAAGCACCAAGACAGCTAGTTCCAGTGCTGGGCAATGCAACTGCACTAACATGGGGCTGTCCCTACACTAAGAGATGCTGTCCCGACACTAAGGGATGCTGTTTCAGGGATGCAGACAGCTGTACAGCTTTGAAGACCTGAGTTTTTATTGTCCATAAGGAACTGCACAGTGATGTGTGGAGACACCCTCCCACATCTCTGTTGGACTTGGACCTCAGTGTCACGCTTTACTGCAGGGTGTAGGTGCCCTTAAAAAAATTTAATGCTTATCTTGTACTTCACTAACCAACTGTAAATGCTTATATTATACGGCAGCTTTTTTCCTAGGCTCTTTGGGAGCTACTGTGAGACATTATCAGGGATATTAGTGGAATAACAGATGGGTAGGGGAGTTAATTCAAGAGCTTGTAGGAAATTTTAATTAAAGAAGTATCAGCACTTGCAAGCTGAACAAAATGCTTGGACAGAAATACTGCATAGAGCACAGAAAATGAAGTCCTAGTCTAACTGTAGTTTGTGGCAAAACTCTTACCAATGTCAAGAGAGTAAGGATTTCACCCAGCAGTATGAGATTTTATATCCTTGGAGCAGTGTTCAGTTTGTTACTGAGATCCAGGTGTAGGTGTCTTTGTGTGAGCATACTGATTAAGTCCCTGATACAGTCAAGAGATGTAGTCAATACAGTTAATGGAGCTTAGAGAGAGTTTCAGGATGTGATGAATTGCCCTCTATATCTACAGACTGTACTGACTCAATTAACAGGTCCGTAGAGATTGGTGTCTCTCTGGAACAGCTGAAGGCCAAGCAGAACTGAAGTGGCATTAGGCACCTAGCCTGAGGAATCCAAATCCAGATCTGTATCTCCACTGAGAAAACAGGACCTTGGTACCTAGCTCACACACAGCCACCTACATTTAGACATCTCTAGCTAGCACTGAATCCCTTCCATGACATCCTATGAAAAGCCCATGCCAGTGACTTCACCGGGGTTTGGATCAAATTCTCCAAAATCAAAAGAGTAAACAGCTTTTCCCCACACTTGTTCTTCGTTGTAACTTGTCCTACTAAAACCACATGTATCCATGATGGATACAGCCTGAGAACTCCACAGAACCAACTGCCTGATGACTGCAACACTCTTCTTAGGCTCTTCTGCTTCTCTAATTCTCATGCACCAGAAAGATGCCATCACCTCCCTCTGATAAACCACAACACAAGCTTCCACCCCCACACTATAAATATTCAAACAAGTGCCTTCATGTTCCTCCCACACTGCCCTTCATGCCTGGGAAGAAATCTCTGTAAACATCTGCAGAGCTATTTCATTATATCCCTTCAAATTGCTTTTTAAGACTCCTTTTCCCTCTAATAGCTGAAAAAAACAACAAACCAGAAGTTGGCAGTACTTGGGCAACTGATGTTCTTGCTGTTGCTCAGTTATATTCTGGCCCAGTACTGTCTCACCAATTCCCTGAATTTTCCTGTCTGATTGTATCTGTCTGTTATCTCCTGTTCTTTTAATTTAAGTTGGTTTGGTGAGGACAGTCTCTGTGCTCTGTGATTGTGTGTATCAGGTTGGCGTCCTGATGCATGACTGGTTCTTCAGGGTGCTAAGATAATACTGAAGAATAAAGAATTACTGGAAACCATCCAAATCTGAAACTTATATCAAAGGCAACCTTTCATATAGTAGGCTTGCAAAAAGCAAACTGAGCACAGAAGTGTTCCAGACCACTCTGGAGTCCAAAGCTCAATACACAGTTTTCAATAAAAACCTAGCTGCAACAAATTACATGATTTTTATTTTTCACAGAAGCTGCATTTACTACTATCGAAGATTTTAAACTATTTTTCTGCAGCAAAAATCAGGACAGCGACTTCATCTTTTGAAGTCAACACATGTCGTTATTTAAACCTTAGTTAATGAGTGTACACTCTGACACTATTGTTCCAGAAGGAGTGTGATTGCTGACAGCCTTTTACAGATGAAGAACCACCACTGAACAAAGCACATCATCCTTGGTTTATATGGATTTCCAAAACTTTAATGGCTTTCAAAGTTTAAAAGTCTAAAAAAATGTGACATTTGGCATGTGAGATGAGAGCTTCCCATGTGGTCCTCTGACACTGTGAAGGATGATGTTTTCATTAAAGAAAACAGCAGCCCCTTAGACACGTAAGCTTGCAAAACCCAGTGTGTCCAATTAACTTTATATACTATTTTGTGCAAGATCGCAAAGTGTTATGTTTCCAACTCAGATTTCATTAGGCATCCTCTCTTTTTTTAACAGTCTGAGTTTATTTTCTGATTATTTGTATTTTTCCCCTTTCAAAATCAAATATATTCTTACAATAAGTACCAGAGTTTGTAGAAGTTTCCTTCTCCCTTCTACAGAAGTTGCTTCCTTTATCAGCTAGTGAAACATCCAATTATAACAATGCTGATGGCTCAAAACCCCATAAAATCAATTAGCATCAGATTTTCCTCTCATAGAAACATGCCAAATTATCATTATTTGAAAAATTTTAGAAAAGTCATTGTTTTTAGTGCATCCGAGTTCCACTTATTTCTCTCTGGCTGGGCCAAACAAAGCAAAATCACCTGCTCTTCAGCTTATTATACTCTCAAGGTCCCAGAGATGACTGAAGGTGAATTTCATCCTTAGCAAGAGAAAATATGTTGAAGGCATGATAACAAGAGCAAGAAAGCAGAAAAGCCGAGCAGGCAACTGCATTTTCATAGATACAGCTCTTTCTATAAACCCCATCATTTTGTATGAGCCACAGTGACCCACTATGGGTTCATGATATCCCACTGGAGTAGGGGGAAACACGACAGCAGTAAAAGTTGTACAACTACCTATGGAGAGGGGGACTTGTAGCAAAGAAGTGTGGAGGATGGAGGAGGAAAAAAACCAAGCAAACTATGAATGAAAATTTTAAAAGCGTAGAGATAGAACTTCCACTGGAAGCAACAGAAAAAAGATTTGTACAACTGGCAGACACCCCTATGAGCAGGGCTCTTCCCTGTTCAGGAGTCCTACAGCAACCTGAAGACAATCTCTCAGGCCAAGATAATTTTCCTCAGAACTGAACTACACGGTCTAAATATTGCCTAAAGTATTTATGGAGAACCCATATTTCTTATTTCTTAGTGCTATCAGAGAAGAGAACCAACAGTTCGGACCATTCACTTAATGAAAAAAGTCTGTAAAACCACCATGAGAACTACAGGCAAGTATAATTATGCATTCAGACAACTTTGTTCTCTGAAAGTATATGTGCTTTCTGGGGTCAATATTATTAATTAATGCTTTATTAATTCTTCTCCATGGCAGCCTTTGTGCATTCATTTTTATGAAATGTTTCTAAAATATATTCCTTTGATTAAAGATCACACATGATTTAATTTTACTGTAAAAAGAAATCCAATTTCCCACTTATTTCCTTACCAATTACATTATCTATTTTGTGAAGTGATGTGCCTCTCTGTAAACTCATTTTCTACCAATTTTGCCTAAGTGAAGAAAGTCAAAGAAGAGTATTTTTCACAATTGTACCACCTCTTGTAACTCACATTTTGAAAATTTAGCTTGTTACCTCGTTAAGCGGTAAGGTGCTGCAGATCAACAAGAAGTACATTGAGCGTGTTGGCCATGTATCTCCACAGCTCATTTGCTGGCAGAGTGGTTACCTGCCCACCTCACAGCAAACAGCATTTCTGCTTCAGAGGAGTTCACTTCCATATTTTAATTTTTATTTATTTTTGCATTTACAGGAAGCTTTTTCTTTTCTATACTATTCCCTTTGGTGGTCATCTCAGAGTTGCCATGCATCCATCTCAAAAGCAGTGCTGATATTAGCACTGAGCCTTCTGCCTCACTCAGCAAATCATACTCACCGAGACAGGATACCCCATGTCCCCGTGTCAGTGGAAATACCTGTAGCATCAGTACCTTAGGGTTCTATGGGATACCTGAAGCAACTGAAACATACCTGTGCAACATATTAACCAGAGCTGGAAGTCTAACATAGGTATTTTACAGTTAAGTAAAAAGTCTACATGGGAGTCCAGAGTTGAGGAAAGCCTGACAGTTAGCACATACAGCAGTGGGATGTGTAGTAGTCCTCAACCCCTGGAAGCTGCTTTGCACTTACAAATACAGTTGGGGGAGCATATTATGCCAAAGGTCAAAATACATATTTTTTTAATGAGTAGACTGGGGGAAGACAATGACCACTCTAACTAGACATCCACACTGCCAGCAGGCTTTCCCAGTCAAGCTCCAATACACCTTAGAGCTTGGGAAAGAAAAGTTGGAACCAGCTGCCACATACCAAGGAAGACAATTGTGATGAAATACCAAGGAAGACAAATGAAAATCCCAGCTAGGTATCTGTAGAAACAAAAGGGGAGGAGAGAAAAAGCTGACTAGAGTGCTTGAAGATGTAGTTGGCAGCAGGTCAATATGAAGACAAAGCCAGGCAACTACACAAGCAGCCTTTTCAGGCTAAGACTAGGACGCTTTTGACTAGACTAAGTAGCGACAAAGAATTCAAAATTAAGAGAGTAAGAGGGAAAAATCACAAAAAGACAAATTGGACAAGAAAAAAAGTTCTGCAGCTGAAATGAAGTAGTCAATCCTACAATAAAATGGGATCCCAAATATACAGTAAATCTAAGAACAAATATGCTACCTAAAATATAATAACTTCCCCAAGAAAGAATTGTCATGTCTCATTGCTGACTCTTTTCTGTCTTAAGGAGTACATTTGGGAAAGCAAAGTGACCTAGTTCAATCACAAGCCCATCTCTTCTCTGGAAAACTCACTTTGGAAGGAAATGTCTCTCACTGCTACACCTCCTTTAAAGCAAGGTGCTCTTCATGAGCCTGACATCTTACACAGGACAGTGAATGTGCGTATAGGACTAAGTTCCCTTTGGGGCAGCTTCATGAAGCAAATAATTACTGGTCTGGGGGGTTGTAAAACATCTTTGCTTCAACTTAGTTGCCAGGAAGTCTAGAAAGAAATTGTCTAAAAATTGCTCAGTTGAAGAGTGACGTATGCAAGATAATGAAAAGGCAACTTCAAATGCCTTCCAGATGTTCCATGATTGTCAGACAAGCTCATTTACTTAGGCAGACAGTCTCTTATCTGGAAAGGGATACAGAAAATTGGCAAGGCCAAAATGGAAAGAAAGAACACCTGCCAAACGCCAGAGTAAACCATACATAGTTGCAGTAAAATGGCAGATTAGGGATGAGATCATTCAAGTTGGAGAATTAATTTCGGAATTGAATTTAAGCTTATACATGAGTCTGCATATAGATCCACAGGATGAAGCTTATCAAGCTACTAGAGAATACCCTGCATTACATCATAGATGAGTTTAATGTGCCTTGACCTCTTCCACCGGTTTCCTCTGAATATGCTCCAACTTCTAATTTCTGGGGTTTTAGAGTGGATGAACCATTTTGTCTGCAGTATTTCAATTTCAGTCCTGCCAAGGCTCTATATAACAGCATCGTTATTCGTAGGTGATGGTGTAATTATTATTACCTTTGTAGACATACAGCACTCCAGCCCCTTCAGTCGTTCAAAACAAAGAATTTTTCATCCCTAGAATTTTTTAATTTCTTCAAGTTCTTACCTTTCTACGTGCTGTAAGAGTATCCAGAATAACAGAGAGAGTCTTTATTTTTTACATCTCTCTGAGTTTTAAGAAGCTGTGACAGAACAAGTGAACCCGAACAACAGAAATGAGCAAGCGACTTGGTGAGAGACACAGAGAAGGGAGTACTGTTTAAGTACTTCAGATATGTAATTCCTCTCATAACCCTTCCTACCCTAATTTTTCAGAAGTGTCCTGAGGGTTCCAGCCCACTGGGTTTGAGACACCGCTGTAAGGCAAGGTGTTAGTGTAAGGCACTGGAGAGAACAGAGGCTGGACAACCCAGCAAAATAGATCGGGCAGAGTCACAGTTTAAGCTGAAGGGGCTCTTCCAGTAGGTCCAATACCAGTCCCAATTGACCAAATATCCTGAAGTTGCTCTGCAAATGTACAGAGAAAACACACTGTGTGGCACTAGTCTCATTACTCTAGAGAGACACAGTAAGTCACAGTAAGTTCGACTTGTGGGACTTCATGCAGAAAATCAGTGTCCTGCAGCTCCACACTGGTCAAGTTGAACCCCATCATATTTGTTGTCATTGCAAAATGCAAATCACAGGACTGTGCCCCAGGTCCAAACTCAAACACCAGTTTTGATCGGTCAGAGAGGCAGAGAAGCCCTGCCTTTTAATCCCATCTCCCTCACATCGATCCAGTGTCATTTACATCCTCAGCTACGCTCTTCCTTTTGGTGAAACCGGGTAGCAATACCTTCTCAGACCCCTCTATAATATTGGGAATGATATTTCTTAACAGCTATAACACTCTGATAAATGCACCCAAAAGGCTGCTATAAAGCATTAAGTATGGTCCTAACACTTCTCCCGCAGACCCATGTCATTGCTGATGATAATAATTGCTCTTCTGTGAACTGTCTGACATTTCTGCTATTCCAACTCAAGTCCTTTTTCTTACACCCACCTCTTAAAATTTGCCATATCATTCAGAAATTTCAATCTCTGAAATATACCATCCTTCCCAATCCAATATCATTCAAGGATTTAATTAACTTGGTGTTTACATCTCCTTCCTTGTTACTCATTACTTGTTATACTGAAAAGAACAAGTTCCAAGATGGACTGCTGCATATTTGATACCTCATCCCTTTTAAAACTGTCAACTTAAGAAATATTTGCTGTTTACTACTGGTCAGCACTGACTTTATTTATTTATTTGTTTGATTATTTATTTTTAATACACTGTGCTATATTTAGACATTACTCTGCTAGAATCTCTATGGGGAAAAAAAAAAAATCTGATTCCAGGACAAATAAAATGGCAAAAATATCACTGATTTCTGTAATATCAGGATTTAACTATGGAGGCCTGAAAGGCATATTGCCAAGCAGGTATCCATTGTACCATATGTGAGCATATCTAGATATATATGCACACAATATATATATATATACATATATATGTATACACACATATACCTAGCCTACATTTTACTGTTTTCCTATTGTGGAACACACCAGGATACAGAGAACACATGACAGATGAAATCCCAGTTCTCTAAATTTTGTGTATTTACCAAACGTCACATTTTTCAAGAACTCACTCTGTATCCATCAGCTGTGATCAGTGGTTTAGGTGTCCCACATACCATCTACTTTCTTTCTGTTCCCTTATTAACTGGATTTAAACAAACTGTAAAGTACAAATTGGGCTGATAGGGAATACTTTCTGGTTCTTCCTTTCTGAAAACTGTGGGTTTGTTTTTCCTAATGATTTCAGTCATCAACCATTTGCTAAACAACACCATATGTATTACTGCCACATATACTGTGGAAGTGGTCAAGGTGTTTTCCCCACTGTAGTGAGGTTTACAAAGAGTACCAGGAGGAAGAATGCATGTAGCAGTGCAGGTACTGTGCTGGGATTCAACCTGTTCTCTGCCATCCCCCCCCTCCTCGGGCAAGTCAGTGCAACAACTTGTGAGAGCATCTGTCCGTTACATGGGAACAATTATATTTCTCAAACAGAGAAAAGCATTGCAATGATGGCTTCATTAAAAGGCCATGAGGTCCACAGATACATCTGTAATGGTGGTCATAAACACCATCAATACACGGATCACAATCCTTAAAAAGTGAATAAAAGGAAAGGAAGGACAACATTACATGAAGGAGTGTTTCTAGAAATACACTGGATCATGGTTTACTCTGTGTAACTGATGTTTTTTATCTGCAGACCTGACTAATACACAGTTTAAAAAAGCATAAGTGATAGCTTCATATCTCTTTGGAGAAGTCTTGCCAAGACAAACAAGTTAAAGGAAAGGTGAAGATGACTGTGGATAAAGGCACCAGCCCTGTTATTTCCCTGTTAATCCTATTTCATCACTTTGGTAAACCTTACATGACAGCACTCACACTTGACTGCACAGAGATTTTTTTAAAACAAGTGACACGATAATAAAAGCATACATGATTTAGAAGCACTTTTAATATCTCTTTTCCTATGAAGAAGTTTTATAGTGCAATGCCTTGAACTTTGATCCTTAAGTGCAGAGAAAAACAGACCCATCTAGAGAGCAAAATCAAGACACCCTTTTTCATTTTCTTTTTTAAATAAAAAAGGTACCTGGCCTCTAGCCTGGTTCAACCCACCATACAGATGCTATTCTCTCATGTCACAATCTGAGTGCAGTGATAAATAACTAACAACAAAGTTAATCCAGTGAGGGGGGGTTCATCCTACCATGTAGAGCTGGCATAGCCAATGCAGAGATAAATGGATTTCTTAAGCTCCAGCTGTGCTCTTTAAAGCTGCTTGCAGCCAACCTGCTCTATTTTGCTATCAAAGTACTTGAGAGACCAAGCTCAAATTTTGATAACCACAGTTTGCTGCAATCACTTAAAGTGAATTCCTTAACTGTACCAAGAGATAAGAAAGGTTAACCATCAACCACTGTGCAGCTAGTTACTGCCATCTAATAACGTGAAAGCAAAATGCAGATAGACACACATACAGAAATGCAGTCAAACAGCAAAGTGCTGCTGCAGATGGAGCAGTGAAAGCTAGAAAAGTTTCCCACCTCAGAAGTGCTCCCTGGGCTGACCGTGAAAGATGAAAGTAGGGGCTGATTCCTGAGGGACAGCCCTTCTGCTGCAGTTAGGGCTTGAAATTAGAAGTGCTTACTAATGACACCGTGGGTGAAATAAGCCTTTGAGATGCCAAACTCGCAGCCTGTTTTCTCCTCGGGACATAGCAATCCACAAATAAATTAGCAAGACATTTCTTAAACCCTCCTCCCTAACAGGAGACAGAAGGAACTCAAGCTGTCTGTCAATACCAGCATCACTTGCGTGTCAGGGAAGAGCAGTGCCCAGAGGCTCTCATTACAATGCAGCTGAACAAGCTCGTGTTATTTTGCTTTGCTGAACCCATAAGGTAAACCTGTTCTTTTGAATTAAGGTATCCTTCTCCATGTAACGTGTAGACTGTGCACAAAACAGAAAGCTACAGCTGCCTTTTCTTCCTCCCTGCTCTTTTTCCCTCCCTCCATTTCTCCCTCCCTCCATCTCTCCCTCCCTCCATCTCTCCCTCCCTCCCTCCTTCTACCAATCAGACCACACCATGGTCTGCATCACTGGTCCCTTCCAAACCATTTAGAAACCAGAGAGGTTTTTCTTCAGTTCACCAGTATGACATAAGCGCTCATGTCCTCTTCTTGAAACAAAATTGGGCCAACGGAGAGGTTGGCATGGAATGATTGCCCTTCATAAAAAGTGTGTTCTTTCTGGAAAGAAATGCAGCATGGCATTTCACTGGAAGATAACTGAAATAGGTAAACAACTCTTCAGATCAGCTGTGATCCTTCAGGATAGTGCCCTTGCACTCAGAAACACTGGCACAGCCAGTGAATTGACTACTGTATCACCCTAACTAATGGATTTTGGTAGTTTCTGGTCTTTCTTGCAGCTTATACTAAAAAATTATGGAAAGCCTGTTCACAGGCAGAGTTCAGAACTCTGCCAGATTTTATCTTATACCAGCTTGAACAAAGTGCCAAAACAGCATTACATCTATGAGATCTGCCTCATCCAAATTGAAAATACACAGAAACATAGAATGCTTTGGGTTGGAAAGGACCGCAAAGATTTTTTTCCAACCCCCTGCCATGGGTAGGGACACTCTTTACTAGACCAGGTTGCCCAAAGCCCCATTCAACTAGCGTTAAACACTTCCAGGGATGGGGCATCCACAACCTCATAACCTGTTCCAGTGCCTCACTACCTTCATAGTAAAGAATTTCTTCCTAACATCTAATCTGAACATACCCTCTTTCAACTTGAAGCCATTATTCCTTGTCCTATCACTGTACACCCTGATGAACAGTCCCTCTCCCACTTTCCTGTAGGACCCCTTTAAGTATTGGTAGGCTGTAATTATGTCTCCACAGTGCCTTCTGTTCTCCAGGATGAACAAGCCCAACTCTCTCAGCCTATCTTCATAGGAGAGGTGCTCCAGCTCTCTGATCATCTTCGTGGGCTCGTCTGGACTCGTTCTAACAGCTCCATGTCCTTGGTGACTCCAGAACTGGATGCAGCACTCCAGGTGGGGTCTTACAAGCGTGGAGTAAAGGGAGAGAATCTTTTGAGAGGGGATGCAAATACTTTTAATATGGAGAAAACACTGGAAATAAATGCCTGCATTTCAAATATTGTTTAGGAAGCTTCATCTATCTATCTATTAAAACAATGACAATTTAATCTATTTTAAGAGTCTTCAGAATCGGGTTGGCAGAGGGAAATCAATATAATAAAGAAATTACATCTTTTGTGCTGATTTGCCTCAAATAGGCAAATATACATTCCAAGTTTAGAAATCACTGACAGTGATGTATCTAAAGAACTGTGTTATGCCTTAAAGACTTAGTACACTGTGAAGGGAAATACAAAGCTGTAATATTCTTAGGCAATATCTCAATGCAAAGGAAAGCAAGGTCCCAGTTCTCAGAAGTGGTCAGGCATTTGGCTTTAGTTAGGCACTTTTCAAGTATTTTTTTTTAAGAGTACTCTTGGAAACCAGAAAGAATAGAGAATACAGAGAACACTTATAGTGACAACTACATAGGCTGTAGTACAGGTTCCTGTTTCCATACCGGTCATGTGGATTTGGGGTAGGAGGACTGACCCCGCTCCCATGCATTTTTTGGGAGCATGGAACAATTTTGCCTTAGACAAGCTCCAAGAGGAATGAGGAACATTCCTTGCAGTGTTTTATTGGAAATGAGTTTCAACCACACACAAACTTAATTTAAACCTTGTATTACAAAGATACCTTGACAGCAATGGATAATTAAGTCATAAAGCAAAGTGTTATGTGAAAGCTATTAGGCTCTAAAGCAAATGATTTTACTATCTTTTCTTTCCGGTCGGTGCCTGTAACAATAGCTTCTGTCATTGCTTCGGGGAGAGAAAAACGTCACTACATTCATGATACCAAGGAAGAACATTGCTAGTCACCTCACTCGACTCAATGTAGTGCCTCATTTTAGGTCTAGATGCTTAGACTGGTAATTTTCCAACAAATCTGTAACTTACAAAATTCTCATATTAAAAAACAACAGCCAGGCACTCTGAATATCACCCAATTTATTTTCTCCATCCAACAACTCAGTACATACCTTTTGCCAAACAGGTTTTGTATTAGGTCTTATCAACTTCCACCTCCAATTCTGCTCATCAACAGCCACAGCTAGCTCATCAGGCAACATTCAGAAAGGATTTGGCAGCTAATATCATGGGCCATTGCTGTTTGTCATCTGCTAGCTGTCTGGCTGTTCAAAAGCACTTGTGATTCTTAAAAACCACTTGCTGTGGTAATAAAAGACCTTTCCTTGGGGCTAGGCGTGGGCCACTGGGTACAATCTCCCAGCAGCGAACTCCCATCCCCATGACTGATGATAATTAATAGCTGGAATAACATACTATAGGATGGGAGGAATTTATACCACTATCAGTTTTTCAGACTTGTTAGCTACTTCTGAGCTACATTCTAGCCTAGATGCTGAGATATCTTCCTCCACAAAATGTGGTTGATGTACATATTGGTGATGCTCAATTCAGGGTTGTCCATCTGGCTTCTGACAGCGCAGATCTCTTACCCACTTCTCATAAGAGACAGGGAGTGGCTGTTAGATCAACATGGACCTTTTGTGGTCCCTGACTGTCACCAAGAGGTTAAATCCCAACTTGTTGCATGAAAAAGAAATGTGAAGTGTCTCCCTCAGATTAACTAAAGAACCTGGCACTCAGAATTGAACCACTCCACCCCGCTGAAAGCTTGATAGAACTGCAATGTAGGCTCAGGCCCTGCTGAGAACAAGTCATCCTTGCCCATTTTATGCCAAAGTAGAACACCTTGACTGTCTCCTTTGGCTTGAAGGTTTGTGCTCCCCTCTGCTAATACACAGAACATATACTTGCTGTTACCCTGGGGAAAGCAGCAGTGCATGTGGATTTCTGGCATGAAGAGGGACTTGGGGTACAGCTCAGGCATTCGTTGAACAGTTTTCCTGCTTCCTCAAACCTTGTTTGGGGAATGACCAGAGAGCCATGAATATTGCTAGACTTCTGCCCTCCTTAAAGAACAGGAAATTAAGGTTTTATATGTCTTACGTGAAATATAAAGATTTGGTAGCCAAATCCTTTTTCTCTCCCAGTTTCTTTCATATATTCAGGGGTATAATACTGTCCATTTTCTCCTTTATTCTAGCTGGAATCTTCCTTCTCTCCTTTTTTCACCACAACTCACTAATAAAACACCAACTAAAGATGCTGCCTCCTTTAATAGGTTCTATGAAAGAAAACAGCCTCCAGGGTCCCACATTGAAAGCATGGGGCCAGAAATTAAATTGCTAATGTGCAGGTAGGTGTACAGGAGAGAATGAATGATGCTGTTCCCTTTTATCCATAGAATCAAGGAGGAAGTCAATACTGTCAACAAGCACAACTCTTCAGCACTTGCTTTTCCTTTTCAGGAGCCTGGTGCTTAGATTTCTGTAACTATGGTAATTGTGAAACTATTTTTTAAACTAATACAAGTCATTACTTTTACAATGTTAAAACTGGATATAAGGCCATAAGGGATCACTGTAACTCTCTCTTGCATAATGAATCAAAGAACTTCACTAATAACTTCTGCATCAAACTGCTAAAAATTGTGCTTGTGATGTTCAAAAAAAAACATCCCTCAAGGCACCTCATGGCAGGTAGTTTCCCACAGTCTCACACTGTTGCTCAACAGAAGACAGGTATGTATCAATTAAATCGACAGGCTTTATCAAGAACCATAGTGCTGCTCCAAAATACTAGGATGAAAAGCAGTCTTAACGTTTGAACTGACACCATTCACTTTGAACAAAGCAATGATTTCATCCTCCAAACATTTTGAGACATTGAAGCATCTTTTATTTTTATTCATCCCTTTCCCCTTCTCAATGGAGAGTATTGCAACGATTTTGTATAAAACAGTTCACGACTGCGGATGAGCTGCAACTGTGCTATGATAAACAGAGTTAAGTTAAACCCATATTCGAGATTGCCTGGCACTTTGTAACCAGGGCTTCAATTCTGCATGTACATCGCTGCACAAATCTCTCAGGACACAGTTTTTCTCCCCACATTTTACTTCAACTGGACAGGATAGAGGGTTTTCCCCCACATCTCTCTACATCTGAAAGACTTGCACTTGTTTCTTCAAACTTCTTTATGTTTTGGGTCTGAGCCTCATTGAAATTAGTGGCAAAATTCCCTTCAACTTTAAGGGGACCGGTTTACTCTGTGGTGTTGGTACTGGAACTCAAGGTCTTTGGAAACAGAACAAAAGAGTCTTTGTTTTGTACTAGAAGTTACTGGGGCATTGCACTGATACTCTAAACAAATATAGCCTCTGTCTCGAGGAATTTATGATCCCATTTGAGTTTAATGGGCAGTCCTAAATATTTCAAGATATTGACTTGGCCTAGTTTGGTATTATGTGGATGTGTCCACACAGGTTTTTATAGGATCTGAACCCAAACATGTTTTTTATACTCTTTCTTCCCATTTTCATCATGGTTTCAACAAAATCTAGATCCAACACTTGCATTTTCAGGGACATGATTACTCCTACAACATGACTGCTGTTTTTTATAAATAGCTACCATCCTTTACCCATTGTCACTGTTGTTCTTACGATTTGGTAAAAATCTCAAATGACAGGAAAATGCCCTTTATTTATAGTGGAAGTTTTACTGTCATGGAGTTTAACCCTGCACTGTTCTGAAAACTCTACAGGGTGATCTGATACCACATTCAAAACAACAAAAAAAAAAAGAAAAATAGAGACAAAATCCCAAACAACTAAGAACTACTCTAAACATTCTTCCCTATAAACAGCTTTGGTTTCTTTTAAATGTCATTACTGATTCCTCAAGCAGGTATCACTTCTTTTTTATCAAGTAATCAAAATTCTCTGAGACTCAGGTTCTTGTGGGGGCTCGGTGCTGCTGGGGAGACAGCTTCTAGCCTGCGTTTTGAAATAAATCTTGGAGCACTTCAAACCCAGTAATTTTCATGCTTAATGTACAGTGCTACACAAAGCATTTAAAGTGCCTGTGTGGGCACTTCTGAAAGGCTCCCTCGTTTGGCACTTTCCCATCTGATTGCAGCAACATGGGCAGGCCACGTGTTTTTGCAGTGGAAAACAGGATAGATGTTATTTTAGATGAGAGAGCCAATTGCACAGAGTTGAAAGGACTGTGGAAGACCTAATTTCTATTCCTGGCATTGTCCCCAGGAGAGTCACTCCCGGGTGACACTGGTAACTCACATCAGAGACTTGTGCCTCAGTTTCTTCTCCAAAACAAGAGAACATCTTTTGTAAAGCACTTCACAGAAAGCCTTTTATAGAAAATCGCTCCACTGAAGTTCTCCACCACTTTTTAAAGTTAAAGGCTTCCTTGCCTTTACAATGAAGACTGACAAACACATAGGTCCTGATTTTCCCCCTTGTTGAACACCAAGGAAGATATTGCCTTTGTTTCTAGTGTAAACTGAACCAGGTTTCTGGGCTATGACCCCGCTAGCTGTTCTGGTGCATGCTTACATCTGGAATTCAGGGAGAATCTCAGTGGATGCACTGTACTGGAATCCTCACTTCAAGACTTTCTCTACTCTGAGATTTGAACACAAATTATGTTCCTCTAAAAAGAAAAATGTTCTGTTCTCACAATAGTTACAAATAATATAAAAGTTTTGTTAACAGGGGTATTATTTATGAAATATTATCAGTTTCTTGGCTTGGCTCTTACGCTGTAGTAAACTGGCCTGGATCCATTACAGATCTATTATCATTAAAATGAGTAGCAATAGGAAACCAGATGGCACAATGGTTTAGGGCACTAACTTTCTGCCGTCTATTTGTCTAGACTACTCCATGATGAGAATCAAATAACACCATTTGGCTTTGTTTGAGCTGAAACTTTCAGCAGCTTTTCAAAATGACCTTCAAAAATATGTATTTGAAGATACATGCATATATATAAAAATCAAGATCCTGGTTTTTTAATTTTTTGTCACAGGAAAATGACCAGGACTTCCATGCATACGCAAAAAACCTACCATAATTTACTAAGAATACATGCCAAAGAAAGGTTTGTAACTTTATGACTGATGGAAAACAAATGTATTTGCAATACTCTGTTATTTCATGACATCTGCTAGGTTCTAAGTTCATTTATTTTTCTCCTAAGTTCAAGACTTTGTTGTTCCATTTAAAAATAAGACAGTGTTCAATTTATATTGCCTCCCTGTTCAACTCCAAAAAATGCTGTTATTTCTCTGTATGCACATTATGGAAAGAGTCACCAAAATACTTTCTTAATTCCTGCCCATGACTTTTTTTGTTTGTTTGTTTGGGGTTTTTTTGTTGCTTTGCTGTTTTTTGTTTGGCGGTTGGGGTTTTTTTTCCTGTTTATTTGGGGTTTGTTTTAAAGAATACTTTGGAAAAAAATTTAAAAGAAAAAATTAGTTATTAGAATGAGACCTTTCAGATAAGCCTTACCCTGAGAGAAAGTTTTAATTTATTTAATTTGTCCAAGAGAAGGGTAAGTTTTTTAATGACCTCCAAACTCTTGTCATTTCAGATCATAGAGGACTTCCTTGTTTAGCAGAAAATGATATGGTGATATGGCAGAGACTGGAACTTGAAGCTAAAGAAATCAATGTTAAACATTCCTGCAGTAATTAACAATTGAAACAAGCTGATCTAATGGATCAGTTGGAGAATAAATGTTATGAGGAGTGGCTGAGGGAACTGGGGGTGTTTAGTCTGGAGGAGGTTGAGGGGAAACCTAATAGTGCTTCACAACTACCTGAAAGGAGGTTGTGGAGAGGCAGGGGCTTACCTTTTCTCCCTAGTGACAAGAGATAGGATAAGAGAAAATGGCATCAAGTTATGCCAGGGGAGATTTAGATTGGATGTTAGGAAAGACTTCTTCCCAGAGAGGATTGTTAGGCATTGGAATGGGCTGCCCAGGCAAGTGGTGGAATCTCCATCTCAGATGTGTAGTACTGAGGGACATTGTTAAGTGGTGGTTGGCAGGTTAGGGTGATGGTTGGATTTGATGATCTAAAGGGTCCCTTCCAACCAAGACAATTCTATCATTCTATGATTCTAATGGCTTGTGAATTTTCTGGGTTTTAACATCTCAATTTAAAGACTGGATGTCTTTCTAAATTCATGCTCCAGTGGAACCACAAGCTTGCTGCAGGGATTATCAGGTAATGCTCTATGGCTTATGTTAAGCAGGGACTCAAATTAGCTGGAACATAACAGCTCCTTCTGTTCTTAAAATCTGTGAATCATCCAAGAACGTTTACACCAAACCCACAGAAGATAAGAATGAAAACTGCAAATATTTCTGAAGGGGAAAAAAAAAAAGCAAATAATCCATCTAACAACCTCACATATATATTTGAGGATTTCAGCAATATCTTTAAGTACAGCTCAACTCTCAACTCATTTGTATAGAGGGAAATTTGCTAACAAGCTGTAACTCCACTAGGACTTATTGTGCATCCCTCTCAAGTGCAGCCAGCCTCTCTCCTGCCTTTTTTACCCACCAATCTAATTCCTCACTCTCACACTTCTTTTACCCCTTCTCTTATCATTCTGTGCTTTGGGGATTTGTTTTCTTTTTTTTAACACTATCAAGACCCCACTATAGGAGACACTTCTCTCTGGTCTTGCAAGGCAATTGTTCATCCTTCCCTTGCACAAACAATACAGATGGCCAGGAGCGGAACACAGTCAACAGGAAAAGACCAAAAGACACTGGCCAAATGGAGCACCAAAACACCCTGTCACACACTGGACCCTACAGCCCAACTGCTGAACAGAGTAGTGTCTTCTTCAGAAGCAATACTCTGTAGCCTGTGTCAGCACTTCAACAGTTCTTGCTTTTTATGAGTAAATCTGCATGATAAAACAGTAGGAACATCGTTAGCAAAGTGGGCGAGCAAGGAAAGTATGAGCTTGGTACCAACATGAGAAAAGCTCCTGCAGAAATATGCTAAGTGTGAAACTCCAAAAATTTCTTTATGAGAAGAGCCCTAATAATCATTGGCAAAGTAATCACTCAGGATAAGACTCATTGCATCAAGTTTAGTTTGTTGCCAGGTCCGATCACATTGGCATAATTTTTACCTCAGTGACTTCAGCATGCTCATGGAGTAAGGGGGAAAAAGAACAAGCTGCAAGTATGTCTGTGGTTTGACTTGAGGTGCAGAGGCTCTACCCATGTGG
Organism: Laterallus jamaicensis coturniculus; assembly: GCA_022605575.1. NCBI lineage: Eukaryota > Metazoa > Chordata > Aves > Gruiformes > Rallidae > Laterallus > Laterallus jamaicensis. Next base: position 128,717 of record JAKCOX010000251.1, read on the forward strand.
GTACACTTGGAGGCTGCTATGCACCCCAACCCATTTGGCTGCCCACAGCTGCAGGTTTATTCTTAGTTTCAGGAATGAAAATCCTCACAGATATGGTGATGGCTTCATGATAGCTAGGAGACAGATCTTCTCAAAATATTTTTACGGATGGATGGATGGATGGATGGATGGATGGATGGATGCCCACCTGAGGTGGATGAGGGGGGTCTAGTGATGTCCAATTTCTGAGCCACACACTTCACATTGACAATCACTTGCGTATCAAAAAGACTGACCTGGATTAGACTGGTCAGCTGTGACTACACACAGTGCCATATGTTTCCTTAAGAGATTCCACTGTAAAAATTTATGGGAGAACATACTTCCACATTCCTTCCCCAATAAGTAAATTTTTCCCAAGACACAGGTACATTGTCATGTGAGTGAAGCGTAAGACAAAGCCAAACTCATTCTGCTCTGCAATATTGTAAAGAAAAGTGAGAGGACACATGCAGCAGGTTGGGCTGACTGAATAGATGCTGTACTCGTGCTGGCAGAGCACTGTGTCTCAGCCCACAGGCCTTGATTAGAACTGGTGCTCATGATGACACGCTATTTGTGGACGCTCAGTGATAAGTCAAGGAAGCACTGTGATGTGCCGTGTGGCTTTACAAGCCTGAACCTTTGTAAACTCAGTCTTCTCTATAATCTCCTCCACGTGTCAGATTGGGTATTTGCTCCTCAGCCAAGGCAAGACCAGTAGAATAAGCTCAGGTAAATGTGAGGACCATGAAAATATTCCGCATTTCTCCTTGCATCAACCGGGAATGCATTCTTTGACACATTTACCCCAGCAAATCCATAACAATTTGCATACATATTCTTGACAAACTCTTCCAGCCATCCCAGCACACAGACAACTTCTCTGAGAACAAGCACGTACTCAAAATTACCCTGATGCTCCACATGAAGGAGTTCAGGTCTTAATATAACAAACGTATAACAACATAGTTCAAGTCAGAACATCAAGGTTTCTGAGTTTCAAAAAGCAGTGGATTACAGCTTGCTCATTTAGCCTTTAATATTTATTACTAAGACTGACTACTCTGAGATACTCGGGACATCTTCCTTTCTAATCTCCCTCCGTTCGATATATGTCTCAAGTATATGCAAGCTTTTGTCCTTCCTACCTACTAAGCCCTGTTTAGCCAAGCTATTCAAGTTATTACTAAAATTACTCTATTTTAACTTTCCATATTCTTAGGATTTCCTTAAGCATTACAAGCTCCTGCTTGTGCCCCATGACAACATCTCATTAAAACAACCTTACTACTCAGATCCTTATGTAGCACAAGCAGACACTGCTCAGACAAAGTTAATGAAGGAAAACTGATTTGTGAGATGTGTCTATTCATTATCTTCATTTCTGTTAACTGACCTTTCAATGAAAACAGCGTAGGGAAGGGAAAAAATTGGCATGGGAATAAGATAAAATATATTACAAAGATTAACAGGTTTTCCACCTCCTTGAACACAAGTATTTCACTTGAAAGACAATCCCTAGGGAAATCAGGACTTGTCAACAGCCTTCAACCAGTTTCTAACTCATAGAATCATAGAATCGCTTAGGCTAGAAAAGGCCTTTAAGATCATCGAGTCCAACCATTAACCTAGCACTGACAAATCCACCACGAAACCATGTCCCTAGGCTATAATAAATGAAACATTTCTGCAACAAGAATAGATTTTCACCAATTAGTGATGCTATTAACAGAAATCTTTTAAGTAAGAATCACAGGATGACTAGGTTAGAAAAGACCTTTAAGATTATCAAGTCCAACCATTCCTGTCCTATGTTAAAACCATACCCCTAAGTACCTCATCTACCCATCTTTTAAACACATCCAGGGATGGTGACTCAACCCCTCCCTGGGCAGCCTGTTCCAGGCCCTGACAACTCTTTCAGTGGTTTCTTTTTTTTCCTAACATCTAATCTGAACCTGCCCTGGCACAGCTTTGTGCCATTTCCCCTTGTCCTATCACCTGTCACCTGGCTGAAGAGACTATCACCCACCTCTCTACAACTTCCTTTCAGGTAATGGTAGGCAGTGATAAGGTCTCCCCTCAGCCTCCTCTTCTCCAGGCTAAACATTCCCAGCTCCCTCAGCCGCTCAGAATGCAAACTTCTCTTTCAATTAGTTGAAAAGTTTGGCTGATTTTGAGTATTAGAGTGATCAGTCAATCTTGCCAGGCTGAAAACATGTATCATTTTGTGATACAAGGACACTACTACTTCAAATTGCAATCCATACTCCATAGTATGAGCTAGGTGTTGCATGATCTTCAAAGAGCTGAAGTTTCTGTTAAACAGAAGACAACAGGCATTCATTGACCCACAAATCTGACAGTGGGTACCACTGCTAGTAGACATTACTTGATAAGAATGATAGAAATAAATTTAATGTAAAATGGGAAGTCTGACTCCTCAGGAATGATTTAAATAGAGGGAAGTTTGTTCTTTGAGGAAGGACAATAAACTAGCTTCTCAGGACAGTCTGACAGTGTCCATATCATAAGTGAAAACATCTAAGCCAAGCAAATATTCAACTACTGTGGAAAAGCAACTGTTGCAGGACAGGGTGAGGACAAAGGAAGTCCTACTAACAGACCAGTCCATCAACATAAGCTGTATGCCAGTAAAACAGTGACAATGCATAAGACAAATAATCAATTCAGGGAGGTAATATCCTGTGTCCCTTGCAGTCAAGGCAAAATTTCAACATTTTCAAATTCAGAATTTCACCCCTAAGTGAAATTATTGAGTATTCACAGTGAGGGGGTGACTGGTTTACACATTCAGTCTTTCTATTTGTTGCTAGCTCTTTAAAAAAATAAAAAAAGCTGGATTTTAAGAACTGTATCTAAGACTTAGCTCCACTGGCTTCTTATGTATTCCAAGAACCTGCTAAGCATGAAAGTTTAAATAAATAACTTAGTTTATTTTCATTATGGTTGCTGGATTTGCTCCAGACATTCTTTCTTCCTTCTCATCCCTCTGTCCATCCTGCACTAGCCTTCTTTCACTGCTAACTGTGGCCATGATTAACATGAGGACTCTTTCTTTCTCTTCTTTCCCTTTCACCATTTCTTTCCAAGATTTAGCTGAAAGTGACTACTTCTCTTAATCAGTATTATATCAAGGAGCTTTTATTGTTTCATTCTGGTATGCCACTTGAGAGAAGAGAGAAGGTTTTGTCCGGGATACTCAATACATGCAAGACCTCCTAAACACACTACTCTTTTGGTTTGCCTATACATACATCCCTAAAAAGGGCAGAAAAACATATGTTTTCTAGTGCTTGCAGGCTTCCAGAGGGGAGCCTGTTAAAATCCAAGGGAATCTGTCACCATAAATGATGGAATCCTGCAAGACAAGCGTGGGGATTAGCCCAACAAAACATCTGCCCATGTCAACACAATGTCAAGCGAAACAAAGCTCCACTAGACACTGATCCAGACAACTTAGCGTCTATACTCCACCACCACCTCCCCGCTGACAGCTGGGCACACTTGCAAAGCATGTCTGCTTCTCCCTGACACCGCTGAAAGGCTGCAAAGCTAAGTGTGGCTCCCTGACAGCTCTGCTGTAGGACTTCACACCAAAAGCATGTACAGTGCTATAAATACTCCACTCTCCCTCACTGGAAATAGGTAAAGATTTTATTTCTCCCAAGAAGACCACCTTACTTACTTGGGATAGCGCCTCTGCTGAAAGATGGGCAGAATCTCTGTATCTTGATTTGAATGTAGAAGGAGTAAATCCCGAAATCTTTCTGTCAGGACAAAGAGAAAAAGAATAAAAGAAAAAAAACAAACCCAGACTGTGACTCTGCATTATAAGTTCAAGCCACAAGTAAGCAAGCAGTAATTTCAGTGAATTTTCTTCTCCGGTATTATTTACCAGAGCACAAAGCTAAGTTTATAGAGAATATAATATATATGTATCCACGCAAAACTGCTGCTAAGACTAGAAATCACTGTTTCTTGTAATCTTGCATTACTATTTTAAATTATGCCTTTTTTCAAACAATATTGAATGCTAGTAGTGCTTACAAGTTTCTGAGGTCTGCATACAGGTCTTCTGGGTACCATGAACAGACAGCCATAAACAGCCCCTGCCTTGACGAGCTTAGTCTAAACAGAAAGGAGGAGCAACTAAGAAGTCACTCAAGGATTACAGCAGTCTAAACAAAGATAGATTAAACTGTGGTGTAAGTCCTTGCACAACTGATTCATTGGCATTTTGAAGGATGGTTGGAAGACGGGATTGCTCTTGGTTCACTATTATTTATTTTAAAAACTGCATCATAGGATCATCTGCAGCAGGTAAAGTTTTCATCACTTAGCTTCACCGGGGCAGCTATGGATTGCTATGTAGCTGCCTTTGATGTCTTTCTCTAGAGGTGGCTAGACACAAAACATAAGCAGGAACTGTAGGAGCTTCTATCAGTACCAATTGTTCAGTATCTGGAAAATGAGAACCTCCTCAAAATTCACATGATTGATAGCCAGACTTGGACAGAAGGGAATTTCCCACCCAAGTCAAATTCCCTCATCATACCCTGTAGCTCTCCATAGCATGGGACATGCTCTGTCTCCTTCCTTCCATCACATGCAAATTTATTGTAAGAAGTCCTCCAGTGGCACAGAAACCTTAAGTCACTGGTGATGCCCTTCCCACCTTCACATCTCCTACTCTTCCTGAAACAACTTATAACTAGCTTGAAGTCTTCAACTACAGGTTTTACCCTTCATTTGCTAAACCGCAGTTTGCAGTCTATGTGTTAGATGTACTATGGGTTTCTCCAAACTATCTTTTCCATCCAAGTTTTTCCTTATGGGAACTGAAGCTGTGGATAAGTGAGTCCTCCCTCTGCTTCTATCCCTGTTTCTCAAAATATCCTCTGCTTCTGGGTTTAGAGATAAGGAAATCAAAGGACAGAAAATCAGCAAAGAAAAAAATCTGAATCTTCCAGCTCCAAAAATGAATCATGGCTGTTTTCTTAGTTCTTACAGGTTAGCAGTATATGATGGTTCTCTTAATCAGTTTTATGAACTGATATGTTATCATAACTAAACTCCATTAATCTGGACACAATTCTGCAATGCAGCCTCTAAAATGGGAAAAAACCCAAACCCAAACAAACCCAAAGCCATACTTCATGAAGTTAAAATACTTTGAAGAAACCATAGTAAATTGAGAAGAAAAACTCTCTTGTTAAGGGCTCAGTTTTAAAGGCCAGTTGTCTCAGATGGCCTGATCTTGTCTTTCACCAGATGGCTAAGATACACTGCAAACATCTCAGAGATTAAATCAGGATCTGCCAGTGAAGAAACAAGGACCGATACTTAGTATCCTCATTCATTTATTCCTACACTTCTTCAGATTCCACTTTGAAACAATCAAGCTCTTGTACCTAGAAAATTCTGCCTGCATCCTCACAATGTAATTTAGCTTTCCCTGTACAGAACTGGGACAGAGGCTGGATGTGGCCAAAACCAATAAATACCATGATGGAAGTGAAACTCCATGTGCTTCTTTCAGGGAACAGCCTTCTCATTGTTTTGACAAGAACCTTGCCATGACACCTACTTCCTGACCTCTTCTTGATTTTTAAGAAGATGCAGCAAATCACCTTTTTCTGTGTCTTTTTTTTCTGGTCTTCTGGTACATGGCAATATGCTGTATGTGAGCATGACCTGCCATCCTTGAAGATGATATGCTATGATCTTCAAATGCCACAAGAACTGAAAGGCATCAGCAAGCTTTCACTGTTGAAAACCACACAACTCTGTATCTGTAAGAGTGAGTATATTAACTTCAACCCCACCTCAGGATCACAGAATCATAGATTGTGTAAGCCTGGAAGGGGCCTTCAAAGATCATCTACTCCAAGACCCCTGCAGTAAGCAGGGACATCTTCACTAGAGCAGGTTGCTCAGAGCCCCATCAAGCCTGGCCTTGAGTGTCTCCAGGGATGGGGCCTCCAGTTATCATTCTGAGCAACCTGTCCAGTGATCCACCACCCTCATAGTGAAGAATTTTTTCCTAATATCCAATCTAAATCTCCCCATTTCTAGTTTAAAACTGTTGTCCTATTGATCCATGCCCTTGTGAACTGTTCTTCCCCAGCTTTCTTACAGGCACCTTTCAGACACTGGAAGGCTGCTATAAGCTCCTCCCAGACCCTTCTCTTCTCCAGCCTGTCTTCACAGGAGAGGCACTTCAACCCTTTGGTCATTTTTGTGGCTCTCCTCTGGACATGCCCCAGCAGGTCCATGTCCTCCTTGTGTGGAGAGCTCCAAAGCTGGATTCAGGACACCAGATGAGGTCTCACAAGAGCAGAGGGGTAGAATCCCCTCTCTCAGTCTGCTGGCCACACTTCTTTTGATGCAGCCCAGGATGCAGTTGGCCTTCTGAGCTGCAGATGCTTGTTGGTAGCTCATATCCAGCTTCTCAACCACAAGTACTCATGAGTCCTTTTCCTTAGAGCTGCTTTCAAGCACATAATCTCCTAACCTGTATGGATAACAGGGATTGTCCTGACCCAGGTGCAGGACCCTGCATTTGACTTTGTTGAACCACATGAGGTTGACCTGGGCCCACTTCTCCAGCCTGTCCAGGTCCCTCTGGATGACATCCCGTCTGTCTGGCACATTAACATCACCACTCAGCTTGGTGTCGTCAGGAAGCTTGCTGAGGGTGCACTCAATCCCACTGTCAGTATCATTAATAAAAATATTAAATAGCACTGGTCCCAGCACAGACTCTGGAGGAGCACCGCTTGTCATCATCTTCCATCTGGACTTGGAGCCACTGACCACCACCGTCTGGATATGACCATTGGGAATCTCCCAATGTAACTCAAGCTACTGGAACCCTTTATAAAAAAGCATTGAATGAACAAAAGCCTTTGTGTGTAGCTGGTGGAGGAACGAGACAAAGTTTTCAATGACAAACACTGAACAATAGCACTTCCCTCCATGACTTCACAGTTTTCACCTCCAGAACATGGTGCGTGTCACAGTGATTAAGGTTTTGTCATACAATCACAGAGTGGTTTGAGTTGGAAGGAACCTCAAAGCCCACCTAGTTCCAAGCCCCCTGACATGGGCAAGAACAACCTCCACTAGCCCAGGTTGCTCAAAGCCCCATGTAACCTGGCCTTGAACACTGCCAGAGACGCAGGGGCAGAAGCAGCTTCTCTGGGAAACCTGCACCAGGGCCTCACCACCCTTACTGTAAAGAATTTCTTCCTAATAGCTGATCTAAATCTATGCTCCTTCAGTTTAAACTTACTACCCCTCATCCTATCACTACACTCCATTATTAACAGTCCCTCTCAGTCTTTCCTGTAGGCTTCATCAGGTCCTGGAAGGCTGCTCTAAGATCTCCCCAGAGCCTTCTCTTCTCCAGGATGAACAAGCACAACTCTCTTAGCATGTCTTCAGAGCAGAGGCGCTCCAGCCCTCAGACCATCTTTGTGGCCTCCTCTAGACTCACTCCAGCAGCTCCATGTCCTTCTTGTACTGGGGATTCCAGAGCTGGATGTAGGACTTCAGGTAGGGTCTCATGAGAGCAGAGTGAGGGGCAGAACCACCCCTCTGGACCTGCTGGCCGCACTGCTTTTCATGCAGCCCAGGACACAGTTGGTTTTCTGGGCTGCAAGTGCACATTGCCAGTTCATGTTGCTTCTCATCCACCAACACCCCCAAATCCTTCTCCTCAAGGCTGTTCACAATTCAGTCTCTGCCCAGCTTGTAGTTATATTTGGGATAGTGCTGACACATGTGCAGGACACTGCACTTGACCTTTTTGACCTTCATGAATTTTGCATAGTCCTACCTCTCAAGCCTGTCAAGGTTCCTCTGGATGGTATCCCTTCCCTCCAGCATGTTGACTGCACCATACATCTTGGTCCCATCAGCAGACCTGCTGAGGGTGCACTCAGTGTTATCTTTGGAGTATTCTGATTTATTTTTTTTAGGACATACAAACAGGTGTAACAGCAGAGCAAACCACGGGGAAACATGCTTGTCTTCAGATCTATACTGTGTGACACTACATTACATGTAAGTGAGTGAGGCTGGTTTGGCAGACCTTGCACCCGAACACATCTCAGGGAGAGTGCAGATCTGTCCCACTCCATTGTTCTATCTGAGATGGACAGCACCCAAGCAGTCAGCCAAATTCCATCTCTAACCGCTACTCCGTGACTCTACTGCTACCCTTTCCCATTGATCCAGGCCACCTGGCTGCACTCCAGGACTCAATCCAACAAGCCGTGATCTTGAAGGTATTTTGAATAGTAATGTGACAGGACTGGCCTGTACTGGAGTGAAAGCAGCCAAGTTATGGCATCTGAAATTGGCCCAAACAGCTTCACTACTGGATCTTGTTTTAGTTAACGTCAACTTTTGTGTGTTTTTTTCCCCACACTATGGCAAATTTCCCAGGCAGATGTATTTTCACCATATGACTTTACTCATTTTTCCATGGCAACACGCTATATGGTAGTGCTCCACCTCATCTCACACGCATCCTACGACTCCTCCAGCACGTGTAGCCTCCACATCCCATAAATCCTCTTAAGAGAAATGGCAAACTGAACAGAAGCCATTAGGATTAATTTGTCCCACAAGACCATTAGGTACATGCTGCACCCTTCAGGTCTGTACTATTCTCATATTACATGTATGTTTGCACAGTACAAGTCATACTTGTGCAAATGACACTATTGCCTTTAAGGACTTTCCAGCAAGGTGATGAGGGAGGTGATGAGAGCTTTGGCAGCTACTGACAGAATACAGGTAATTTTGGTGCTCTTACAAAAGTGAGTATCAGAAGCTTGATTTTTGACATGAGAAAGCTTTTCAATTTGCAAGAAAATAAAATCACAATGTTACTTTCCAGGAGGAGAATTTATATTTTTTTAAAGACTAATATTTTCTTCTAATTCACACTACAACAATAAATGTAGAACTTAAGAACTGATTAAACTAATCATTTGAGCATTTTTACGTAATTTTGATTTGCAATCACTGCTTGATCAGGAGAACCTGTCCTGGGTTTGCTTAGAATAGGGTTAATGTTCACCAGAAGCTGGGAGGCAACGCAGCCAGGACAGGTGACCCAAACCATGGTATTCCATACCATGACATCATGCTCAGTATAACAGGGAGTTTATAGGGGACAGATGGTGCGGCTCCAGGACATGTGCCTTGGGACTGGGCTGAGTTGTACAGCTGTCAGTGAGAAACTACACTGTGTATCACCAGTTTTGTGTATTCTGTTTTAAGTCCTGTTGTTGTTCTCCTCTCCCTGTGCTGTCCCAGTAAACTGTCCTCATCCCAACTCACAGGGTTTGCCTTTGTCTCCCTCTTCTCCTCTCCATCCTGCCGCGGTGGGGATGGTGGTGAGCAAGCGGCCCCATGATGCTGAGCTGCCAGCTGGCGCTGGACCATGACAGAACCAAAACAAGTCACAGAATCACAGAATGTTAGGAGTTGGAAGAGACCTAGAAACACCATCTAGTCCAACCCCACATCCCCACCAGAGCAGGATCACCTAGACTAAATCATACAGGAACGCATCCAGGTGGGGTTTGAATGTCTCCAGAGAAGGAGACTCCACAACCTCTCTGGGCAGTCTGTCCCAGTGCTCCGTCACCCTCACAGTGAAAATCTTCTGCCTTATATTCACATGGAATTTCCTATGCTCCAGCTTGCACCCGTTGCCCCTTGTCCTATCGCTGGCCATCACTGAGAAGAGCCTGGCTCCATCCTCCTGACTCTTGCCCTTTACATATTTATATACATTACTCAGGTCACCCCTCAGTCTCCTCTTCTCCAAGCTAAAGAGGCCCAGCTCCCTCAGCCTGTTCTCATAAGGAAGGTGTTCCACTCCTTTCATCATCTTGGTGGCCCTACACTGGGCTCTTTTAAGGAGTCCTATGTCCTTCTTGAACTGAGGAGCCCAGAACTGGACACGATATTTCGGGTGTGGTCTCACCAGGGTGGTGGTCTCAAGTCACAAACAATCGTATCATTACTTGGATCACTTTAGAGGACATCTCCCAAAATCAAGTTTTTCCAGCACCTCTTACAGCTTAGTAATTAAAATATGATGCTTTTTGTATAGGTTTTGCTCTGGTGTGTTTATAAAACACAAACAACATTTACTTAGCCAAGTTTTAAAGGGCTTAATTCTGAAAATCTGCAATTATCTTCTCTGTCCCTCATTCTATCCCTGCAATTAGCTGTACTAGCTGGCCTCCCAGTGATTTTTTTTACATTGTTCTGAGATCAATTATGCCATCGATTGTTTTGTCACTCTGCTGAGTGTGAAACAGCCGCCGTTGTCTCACTGGCTCTCCCACAAATCTACCCCCAGGATGAAGTTCTCACGGACCACACTAATGGTTGAATAGTCACGTCTTATATTCAAAATTCTCCTTCTCACATGCTGAGTGTCTCCACTTTTCCCTGGCTTTCATTTTAAGCATATGGTTCCCTCCAATTCCTTGATCAGGGAGAAGTCATCAGTTAAATGTAGGCAGTCTCACTGGGATCATGTATGTTTAGCTAAAAGTGTAGCACAGTTACCTGTGATGACTAGGGGATTGTAATAACAATCTTACATCCTGTCCTCCTAAAACAGGAAGGTTATAGACTACAAAGAAGAAGAGAAAATTTGTCATAGATAGCTTTACAGACTTAACGTTTCCTCTCACCTAAACCTCTCTTCCCTCTCATCTGACTTTTCTTCCCTCTTTGTCACCCTTTGTTCCTCCCTCCTCCTCCCAGCTCATGCAAGTCAGCCAGTGGACTCTCAGTATAAATGCCCACTAACATCTTTACACCATCTGTTCTGACAAAACAATTACCAATTTACAATGACAGAGGTATGCATATCAAGGGAGATTTCTCCCTTAAAATACATACAGGTCACTGTTGTTATCGAGTAATAATGGGGCTGTGCTCAGTATAGTGACTAATGAAAATGCCAGAAAAATATGAGGAAGAGCAGCACTGAAGCCCATTCAAACTGGTGAAGGATACACTACTAGAGAGCTTGAGAGACAAAAGGAAATTTTAACATAGCATTTTACTAGCCGGGGCTCTCAAAGCAAAGAAAAATAATTTTATAGAAGAACCCTGTGTATTATTCACACACTGTTGAAAGAGGTACCATGGCACAGGGAGTGCTGGCCTTGTTTTTCAAAGCTGCGACCCCTCTGATACCCTTATGAGCTAGGGAGCCTGCTTTGGCAGGGGGGTTGGACCCAATGATCTCTCGAGGTCCCTTCCAACCCCTACAACTCTGTGATTCTGTGAAGCTCTTACTGTTTTAGCACTTCAAAGATGATGCCAAAATGATATGCCAAATGTCACAGACTGTGGTTTTCCAGATCAAGTACAGAATCACAGAATCTTAGGTGCTGGAAGGGACCTTTGGAGATCTAGTCCAGCCCCCTGCCAGAACAGGATCACCTTGAGCAGGCTGCACAGAATCACAGAATTGTAGGGGTTGGAAGGGACCTCAGGAGATCATCAACTCCAACCTGAGGATCACATGCAGGCAGGTTTTGAGTCTCTCCAGAGAAGGAGACTCTGCAACTGCTTTAGGCAGCCAGTGCCCGTGCTCTGTCACACTCAGAAGTGTAGACTTTTTTCCTCATATTGATATGGGGCTTCCTGTGTTCCAGTTAGTGCCTGTTGCCCCTAGTCCTGTCACTGGGCACCACTGAAGTGATTCTGGCCCCATCCTCTTGACACTCCCCCTTCAGATACTTATAAGCATTGATCAGATCTCCTCTCAGTCTCCCCCAGGCTAAACAGCCCCAGCTTTCTCAGCCTTTCCTCATAAGAGAGATACTCCAGTCCCCTAATCATCTTTGTAGCCCTCCACTGGACTCTCTCCAGTAGCTCCCGGTCCTTCTTGAACTTGGGGAAGCCAGAACTAGATGCAGTAACACAGATGTGGCCTTACCAGGACAGAGTAGAGGGGAGGAGAACCTCCCTCAACCTGCTGGCCACAGTTTTCTTCATGCACCACAGGACACCATTGGCCTTTTTGGCCATCAGGGTACATTTCTGGCTCATGGAGAGCTTCTTGTCCAGCAGGACTCCCAGGTCCTTCTCCGCAGTGCTGCTTCCCAGCAGGTTAACCCCTGACCTGTACTGGTGCTTGGGATTATTCCTCCCCAGGTGCAGGACCCTATACTTTCCCTTGTTGAATCTCATTTGGTTCCTCTCCACTCAACTCTCTGAGTTCCAAGGGTCATGAGTAATCAAATTCCTGCTCTTTCAGAGTCTGATGGGTCTGTACAAATGTGGCCATAGCAGTATGTAACTAAGTCTGAGATATCACTGTTTTGTTTATCCTAAGCATGTTTTACCCAGCAGCTTCAGACCACTCTGAACCTCTAATAAAAACAGGTTGAATTGCATCCAATCGACTCAATTAAGAGCACTGTAAAACTAATGACAATTGCTTTTAATTGGATATTTTTTTTTAATATGAGTTTTATGGATTATTTTTTAAATCATAATTTGTAAGAATAAATAGAAATGTGATTAGAAAGCAACCAGAGAACGGGGGATCAGGATGGCATCATCAGTTATAAAGTACAGAGCACCGTGGTCCCGAAGCCTTGTTGTCTACCTATCCATAGGGTCACTCATGAGTTTGGATATTTCACAATCATGTTACTGTAATTACAAGCAGCCCTTCTGCAATCATTGAGACATACATCTCAGTTCCATGTTTTACTAAATGGACACAATCCCTGTAAATAAAAATCTGACTGGTTCTATACAAAACGCAGACTGGTCCTGAGCACCTTCTGTGTCATGAATTGCTCCTCGGCCCCTTGCAATCATTTGAAACACAAATTAAAAATTAAATCATCTTTCTTTAAATTGCAACGGGTATTTGAGACCCATTAATCTGACTTGTTTTCAAACTCTGTAAATTTGAAAATGCTGTCATAAGTGGTTCCTAAGTGCCTTGTAAAAAGAAAAAGCATTTAGGAGGAAGTCTTTGCCAGTTATGGGCTATAAAACTATGATGAGCAATGAGATGGCATAAAACTGAAATGTCTAATATTTTAGTTTGATCTGTGGCTCATTAATAGCCCAAGATTTTTAAGGTAAGGAAGTATAGCTTCTCTCTTCCTGAAGAATCAGTGCTACATCAGATTAAAAGGGGAGGAACCAAAATGATGAGGTGATGTTGATGAGCCTAAAGTTCCAAAATTGTTACATCGCAAGCCTTGGGATTCCTCTAAAATATATATATTTTGCTGATACAAGCAGATAGGCTTTCTGAATAGTTTGAACTTCCACATTCCCCAGTCCATCAAGCCTCAGGGAGTTAAATTCTTCTGTTTTTTCACCACCATTTTATGCCCTCCTGATCAGTTATTTGAAAGACTAATTAGAGCCCACCATTTACACAGCAAGTAAAAACTCAGAAAGTTGAAAACTACATTAAAAACCTTTGCTGTTTATATTAATTTAAGCAAGATAGAGAAACTTTTACAAAAATCAACTGGTCTTTTCATTTTATACTCCAGGTAAATAAACAGCTATCACCCTTCTGTTCAACATTTCCTTTTGCAGGAGTTTATTTAGGCAAAAAGAAAAAAATTAAGGAAACCAACTGGTCATTACACAGGTCAGCAGTAAACTTTTCAGTCACTCTCAGCCTCTGCAGGGCTGCACTTTCTTTGAAGAAAGCCTCTGTACATCTTGCTTTCTCTCCTAACCCACATTTGTTTCCTAAAAAGTAGTCAGCGCCTTCTCTTTCTCTAGCTGTGTGCTCAGCAGCTGGAAATCATTCTCCTTCCCTGATTCTGGCATCAGCACATCCTTTCCCCACTGGAACACTAGGTGCTTCCTTATGTTTTTAAAATGCTCCACCAACTATGGCAAAATTAGCTTGGACAGATTTATATTCAACTGGACCTCCCTGACTCGTACTGCAATCACACATACTGCATGATTTATGTGTGTATGCCCATCTATCAGCCAACAAAGAAACTCTAAAAGGCAGTTCCTTGTACAAGGTGCCTTAAAAGGTTCGAAGATGAGCAACAGGAAGTAAAAAGCATTATGTTTTGTTTCACCACAGGGAAAGAGAGATGCTGAGGACCATATTCAGGCTGCATTTTGCGCATTTAACTTTATAAAACATCAGTGAGTGACACAGACTGCCTGTTAGCCACACTGCCAGATTGACGATCCCTATGCAGCCAGTGAAGAGAGGAGAGCATAACACCAAAGTGCAGCCCTGATGCTCAAGAGAATTCCTTCTGTTGCAACTCCCCTGCAGAACTCGGGAGCAACTAGACTGCTGGAGTTCAAACCCAATGTCTTAATCAAGGAACTTTTTTTTTTTTTTCTCAGATGTATTTGCTGAAGCCTCTTTCTGCCATGACAGAAGGAACTCTTCTCTTCCAAAACTCAACACTTACAAAGTGCAGCAGTTAAAACAGGGTTTGGAAACAGCACCAAATGCTAACTTTAACTTTAAAAAATATCCTTGCACATACATGCTCTGAAGCAAATGTTATTTATGAGGATTTTTTAAGCACTGAGTTCTAAAACTGCTGTCTTTGGCCATGAAGGGCCGTACTTGGCTGTATGGGACATCGAAGGGAAGATCAACTACCATTTTCTTTGCTTGTGATGTATTTTCCTCTTTCATAACATGTTGGAAGAAATTACAAGGCATTGGTATATCCATTTTTGGTTTTAAGGTAAAGTTGTGACACTTGATGTAAAAAGTCCTTACATTCACCAAAAAACCCCCAAAACCCCCTAAGATTATGCAAGGGGGGGATGCAACTGGTTCTGCCTTTGTAACTGGTAATCTGATACAGAAACCAGAGAAAGCTCAACCTTTCAAAAGCTACGTGGGATTTTATGGCTGTAATGGAGCCACTATTCAGCTGTGTGATTACTGCAATACTATCCAGCACTGCAGAGCTTGAGGGTGTGCCTCTACAAAGCCCAGCAACGGCGCCATTTGTCAAGCTGCACTGAGTCACACTAAGGGCCCTTCAACCCCCAAATATCTCGCTTCACATGCTGCACCTATGGAAGCAGATCCTCCTGCTGGCATTTTCCCAGCCTCCAACCATTTCTATTTCAGCAGATGTCCGAGCCTAAATCAGTTTGTCTATTAAGAAATGCCCTGACTTCTCCTTAAAGCACTTGCCCAGCCCTGCATGTAAACCTCTTAATCTATCCCATGTCCTCTGACAAGCAGTTTGGCCCGAAGCAGTCTTGCTGACTGTATCTGTTGGCCTAAAGTTCTCATGCTGGCAGAAACCATGAATAGTCCAGCTCTGCCCACTCACTCTTGCAGTGCTATACATGATTTTGTAGACCACTGCTATATTCCCTCAATTTATATCCTTTCCAGGCTAAAGAGCCTCTGCATACTCAGCTGTCCCATGTTTAGAACCCCTTCCATGCTTTTGATCATCTTTTTCATTTCTTCCTGAACACTGTCCAGCATCCTGTCAGGGATGAGGACCAGACCTGCACGCAGGCTTCAAGTCCTGAGAACACCACAGAAACTGCATAGTGACCTCTTCTGCTTTATTCGCTACCCTTCTAGTAATTTTTCTCTTTGTTGCTGCTGAGAACTCTGCTGATACTTTCATGGAAATAATTACCACAACTCCAAAGTGTTATTCTTGGGCTGTCACAGTCACATCATCTCCAGCCATGTGCCTTAATTTGTCACCAAATATATCAAACATCAGTATGTACCCAAATGCATACATGCACTGGTATTTTTAGCCAGGTCTATAAATAGATTCATAAGTGTAATATATTTTATACATGTGAACAAGCAACAAGAACTTTTCCCTAAACATATTTAAATGGCAGACACAAAAATAATAGTGTTAATCCAATCCAAGACAAGAGTTCTGTATCGTAACAAAACCACCACTGGTCACTGGAAACTCATTCGTGGGATTTTGCCTCTTCATATTTGGTCTCGTTTTAGACCATAAGCATGGGATCATTTCACACACTTACTAATACAGACATGGTTTCATTGGTACACTCGAACATGTAAATGAATTACTGTATCATAACACTGCAGAATCTTGGAATAGTTGAGAGTCGAAGAGCTCTCTGGAGAACACTTAGTCCAATCCCCATGCTCTGAATGGGGTCAGCAAGAGTAGGTTGTTCACAGCCATGTTCAGCTGAGTTTTCAGTTATTTACACAGATGGAGACTCCAAAACCTCATTGAGCAACCTGTTACTGTGCCTGACCACTGTCCAAGTAGAAATGCTTTTTTCTTATACTTAAACAAAATTTCCTGTATTTAAATCTACACCTATTTTCTCTTGTCCTGTCTTTGGTCACCACTGAGAAGATAGTGGATCCATCTGCTTTACTCCCTCCCAAGCGAAAGCAGATAGGACAGTAATTTTGAAGAGAACAATACAGGCTGGGGGATGATGAGAGCAGCCCTGTGGAAGGACTTGGGGAAAATGATGGACAGAAAGCTGGACACAAGCCAAGAATGTGCACTTGCAGCCCAGAAGGCCAATCACATCCTGGGCTGCATCACAAGAAGTATGGCCAGCAGATCATGAGAAGTGATTCTGTCCATCTACTCTGCTCTATTGAGACCTCACCTCAAGTGACTGTGTCCAGCTTGGGAGCCCTCAGCACAAGAAGGACATGGACCTTTGGAGCGGGTCCAGAGGGGGTTACAAGGAAGATCAGAGGACTGATACACATCTCCTAGGAAGACAGGTTGAGAGAGTTGGGCTTGTTCTGCCTGAAGAAGGGTTGGAGAGACCTTAGAGCAGCCGTTCAGGACCAGAAGGGGACCTACAAGAAAGTTGGGGAAGGACTGTTTGTAAGGACATGCAGTGATAGGACAAGAGGCAATGGTTTTAAACTCGAGCAAGCTAGGTTTATATTAGACAGTAGGAAGGAGTTTTTACTCTGAGGATGGTGAGACACTGGAACAGACTTCCCAGAGAGGTGGTGGAGGCCCAGTCCCTGGAGACATTCAAAGTCAGGCTTGATGAAGCTGTGAGCAACCTGATCTAGTGAAGATGTCCCGGTTTACTGCAGAGGGGTTGGACTGATGGCCTTTAAAGGCCCCTTCCACCCTAACAGATTCTATGATGCCATATGACTTGGATTCAGGATCTAATGAACCTTTCCCTGTGCAGCATAAGGAGCTACGTAAAGCTGAACAGACTGCATTTTATCTTCAGCCATTGTTTTTGGGGATAGGTGATGTACAAAACACTTTGTAAACCCAAAACACACAACAGACCAGCCCTGTACAAAGCACTCCTAAAACAGGAGGTGAACACTATGTGATTTGGGCCTAGCAAAGGATTTGGCTATAGACACTGCCCTACAACGACAGCTGTGCATGATGTTGCTATCACCGAGGTTTAACTAATGTTTGTAAGGTGATTAAGCATAACTTTTACTTTCTTACAGTAAGTTACGTGAATACCTATATTGAAGACACTAAGTTGTTTTCAGGGTCTGTGCAGAGAGCCAGAGGAAGAGCTGAAATACACCAAAATACTTAGTGAACAGGGCTCAGATAAAACAGTGCTGATATACACCCTGTGGGAGAAAAGCCTGCCCAGACAACCACTTAGCTAAAATAAAAGGCTGGAAATAACAGCAACAAGTCTCCAAATAAGAAACAAAAAAAGAAATAAAGTATTAAGGGACTCTACTTATAAATAAAAATAATTTCTCCTGTGTTTTCAGCTGCCTGTGTCTTTCAGAGAACACATACAAGTTCTTCTCTAAAAGCACGCCAAGTACTAGTTGCACTGAAGTATAACACAGGATAAAGTGATCAGAGCTCAGCTGGATCCTATTTTCCATATAAATTTTGCTAGACAACTGGGGATGATCCATCCAAAAATGCACATTTTTTCCAGAGATATAATCACATCTGAGGCTCCATTTCTTATAACATCTCTCAAAGGGCAGTATCAAAACCTTAGCAGGAAATAATTTGAATGACTGGTAAATTAAATGAGTCATTAGATATTACTTTTTTTTTTTTGATAGGTGATAAACATAATACACAAAAGTGTATCAAGAACTGCATTAAACTTTTGGTTTAATTCCACCCTGCTGTGACCAATTCTGTTATTTCTTTTTACATCTGAATTAGATAAGTTGTTCCTGAGACTTAAACCAGACCACTTCCTGAATATAAGCTACTATATATAACCTAGTCTGGGTAGCTTTCATTTACTGTCAATTAATAATTTCTTTAAATACATATATTTATTGACTTAGCAATAGCTCTCCTTAAAATACGCTGCAGGATTTTCTACCAGTTTGTCATCTCCATCTTTCAACTACCACTATGTTATGAACCTAATGAAATACTAAATAGACACAACGGTTTTGGGTGGGAAAGGACCTCAAAGCCCATCTAGTTCCAAACCCCCTGCTACGGGCAGGGACACCATCCACTAGACTCATCCAACTGGGTCTTGAGCCCTGCCAGGGATCCAGGGGCAGCCACAGCTTCTCTGGGCACCCTGTGCCATGGTTTGCATGTACTTTTCTGACAGAAATAATTTTGCCAATTATCTATCAGGAAGCTGTCACTAGATACCTATCTTTTTATTCTTTCTGTTCTCAGTCACGAGCTGGCATATAGCAATGCATCGATGTACTGTCACTAATCCAGCAACACAAGATGGCACAGAAATGATAAAAAACTCCCCATGCACAAACAGCACATGCTGGTGTCAAGGAGTATGAAAGAGTTTTATAGAAACTTATTTTCTAAACATTTTTTTAATTATTAATGAGATGCTGCTTTATTTGGAAACTACACTAAGAAAATTTTGTTTGCCATGCTTGTTAATGATCGGACACAATTAACATAAACCCCTCAACCCATTAAAAATGCAAACATCAAATAACAGAAATCATAAATATGTCTTCCTTTAATTATACATTTTGCCTCTTTTAAACTAAATTCAAGAGACACTCAGCTCACACGGTGTAAGTAAAATCCTTGAGGGAAAGTCCTATGCCATCAGGCTGGCACCAGCCTCCTGGCAAAGCACAGCAAATCATCACAGCTTCAGCTTTGAAAATCCACGTGGGTGTCTGCGGCATTTTCCTTGAGGAAACAGCACTTATGGAATGTTTAATGAATAAGAGAATGTGTTAAATTCATGGGAAGAGATAGTCCTTAAAACTGCTTATTGCAATGAAGAGCACAAACTGCCCACTGATTTATATTCATTTCACAGAGTGTGAGGAGGCATCTTGGAGGCTGTAGGTGTGATAGTTATCATCCACAGTACTGCAAAATCACCACAGAAGCCATTTCAGCAAAACTCAAAATAGCCAATAATCACAGAACTGGACAAAATTTCAACCCTGAAAAAACGTGTCAACGACCCTTGGTAAATGCCACCCTGCACTGAGTCCCCCCCTTGTGCAGCATGCATAAACACACAAATACGCCCATTTGGATGCACAGACCTTCTCCCCTGCAAAGAAGCATTCTCTTACTCATGATAATGATATTTACTATAGCATAACTTAAAATTTTCTGGTTCCAGATGTGTCACAAAGCTAAGCAGTTTTTCCACTCTTTATAATAGAATCACAGAATCTCCTGAGTTGGAAGGGACCCATAAGGATCATCATGTTCAACGCCTGGCTCCACACAGGGCCAGCCAAGTCAGGGCATGGCACTGAGGGCATTGTCCAGGCGCTTCTTGACTTCAGACCAGCTCAGTGCTGAGACCACTTCCCTGGGGAGGCTGTTCCAGTGCCTGACCCCGCTCTCAGTACAGAACCTCTTCCTAACACCCCACCTAAACCTTGCAGCTTCATACCCTTCCCTTGGGTTTTATCAGCTTCTACATACAGAACACAACACAGAGATACTATGCACAAAACATTATCCAAATTTTACTCTCAAACATTTTCAATCAAAACATTGTTTTGATAGGACAGGGAGATTTTAAGAGAAAAAAAATCTGTAAAAACTACATCCAAATGCTTCAAGTTGAGGGATGTGTGGTGGCACATAGGTATGTATATATAAATAAAATACAGCACTTCATGCAAGCCACGATGGCCTTTTCTCATGTGCCCATCTCTTTTCCCAGTTAGAGTTGCAAGCGGGACTGTATCTGCCATGATCCAAGTGCCTTCCAGGAGAAAGTGAGACTATGGCACATTACAGCAAATATACCCTAAACCGGGAACTGAGCCAAGAGATGATAAAGAACTCTGGAGACATACAAATCCTAAGAGACAGTGAGGAGAGCATTTACAAGTGCTATTTTTGGCTTTCAGACTATTTTTGACCATATGAATTTTTTGAGAAACAAATGACGTCTCATGGAAAAGGTAAATCAACTTTTTTTTTTAAAAGGGGACATGCATCTTCTATTCATTTATTAGGCAATTTTATCACTCATATTTTTCAAGAAAAAAATGCTTTAAAAAGTAATAGGGAACATTACTTTATACCCTGCTCTCTGCTTTGACATTGCTTCCCCTCTGTCAGATCTGCTGAAGGCACTGCATGCCTGTTTTTTCTGGCTGTTTCAGCTGATCTAATAAAAGATATTACCTCTCCCTATAAAATTTGCCTCTCACAGAGTATTATTTCATTACAGTGTACTTTGGTCTAATCTACTACAAATGTGTACAAACTATATAAATAAGAAGCATCATGATAGCCTTTTGAAACAAGCTCTGTTGCTTTAGCCCTATACTGAGAAAAAAAGCACTTTAAATAAAGAAAAAAAGGAAGAGTGAGAGCATGCCAGAACTGCAGAAATCTGGGTTATAATGTCAGTGAAACAAAATACCTGCTGCACCCTGCTCATCAGCTGCTGCTCTTCATACCAAAGTGCCATTCATGACTGACGCGGCAGACTCTGCTCCGCGTACCACAATGCGCCAGGCTGCAATCCCATTCACATTTTGGAACGTGATTTCCAGCCTATGAATCCCCTTCTATGGTTTCTTCTCACCATGCTTCAGCTAATACTGAGATAATAGTGTCATTTGTCTTGCTAAGAAATGGCACGTTCAGTACATAGCAACCCCCATTTCCAATTCGGCTCATAATTCCAATGCACTAGCAATAAATTCACCTTGCCATATAAACAATGTTTAAGGCATTTCTGCCTCGCCGCCCTTTGAAATTTCAAAATCTGATAGAAAGAAGAGACTTAGAATCACAGAATGCTTTGTGTGGGAAAGGACCTCAAAGACCATCTAGTTCCAACCCCCTGCCATGGGCAGGGACACCTTCACACTAGGCCAGGTTGCCCAAAGTCCCATCCAACCTGGCCTTTAACGTGACATCACTTCCAGGGATGGGGCTTCCACAACCTCTCTCAGCAACCTATTCCAGGGCCTCACCGCCATCACAGGGAAGAATCTCTTCCGAATATCTCATCTAAACCTTCCCTCTTTCAGCTTGAAGTCATTGCCCCTTGTCCTATTGCTGCACTCCTTGGTGAACAGCCCCTTCTCCCACTTTCCTGTAGGACCTCTTTAAGTATTGATAGGCCACACTTAGGTCACCCCAGAGTCTTCCCTTCTCCAGGATGAACAAACTCAACTCTCACAGCCTGTCTTCATAGAAGGGTTGCTCCAGCCCCCCAAACATCTTCATGGTCTCCTCTGGACTTGTTCCAACAGCTCCATGTCTATCCTGTACTGGGGACCCCAGAGCTGGATGCAGTAAATCAAGGTTTAATTACAAATTAAGGTAGTGGACTGACATTGACAAAAGGATGCCTTTATATTAAAAAAATGGATTGTACTGGCAACACTTCAACAGCAATATCATGCCAAAAGGGAGCTGTAAAATATTTGATGTGTAAACACGGGGAAAATATTATATGACCATGTTATTTGGTCATGATAACATTGGCAATGTTTTGGGAGTTTCCAAACAGGAAAAAATAGTAAAAGATTACATCATCACAAAGTCAAGATTCATTTTCATAAGCAGCACAGAAAAAGCCAATGGCTATCCAAAGGTTGAAGCTGAAAAATCAGATGATTACTTCAACCCCAGGTTTTGGTTTTGGCTTAACTTCTACACAGAAATTCTTATAAGAAATTCTAAAATATCATGCAGGAGTTGTGGGCACATAAAATAACTGTCCCTTCTGATCATAAAGTTTATAAATATCAGCAGTTACAACAGAAGTTTTTCCTATTCTTTTTTATGTTCCATTTGAAATACATTTTCCCTAATCAACCACAGCATTTTTACAATCTGTTAGAAAAGGATCCCAGAAAGAAACCTTTTAAAATCTACTTTTAAGACAGTTTAACTTGCAAATGTTAGTTAAACTGTAGTAACTCAGAATTCTAAGTATGAAGTGGGTCTGTTGTTTTCTTCTGTCCCTGAGGGAGAAGTTTCAATGAACTAAGAACCAAACAAGATGATGATGTGGTAGGGAACATTCAGCAAACCATGAGTGGCATGTGAGAGAGTCCACTATTGTCCCAAGTGGAGTGCAGGCATACATGAAGAGCTGGCATTTTGCTATGAATTCTCACTTTTTTCTAGAAACCATTACACACCTCAGCTTGTTAAAGGTGCTCACACAGAGAAACCAGAGAAGTCCAGCCAGACTTTGTATGTTCATTGCTTGAAGCAGCTGTGTACCTCTGCATAGAAGCTCCCACAAGAAAGAGACTGCCCTAAGTATCCCTAAGCAAAGACTAACAGAAAAGTGGTGAAACATGGGAAATTCCAGAACAGCAACTTTGCCTCTTTAAATAGGCAAAGGCATCATGAGGGTGGTGAAAGACTGGAACAAGTTGCCCGGAGAAGTGGTGGAGGCCCCACTCCTGGAGATTTTCAAGGTCAGGCTTGATGAAGCTCTGACTAACCTGATCTAGTTAAGGGTGTCCCTGCTTACTACAGGGGGGCTGAACTAGATGACCTTTAAAGGTCTCTTCCATTCTAATCCAGTCTATGATTCTGTCATCATACAAATAGTGGTTAGAAAACCAGAAATTTGCCTGTCAGTCCACTCAAATACATGTCCCCAAAATTGCCTATCTTGTGACTCTATTTTCTAAGTAGAGAGTAGCTTTTTGCCTTTCTTCATTACATTTAGGTCCCCATTGGCTGCTACATGTTTCTGTGTTCCACAGGTTTCATTCCTGCAGTTTGTAAGGGCGCTTAGAACATCTGAGGCATGGCAAGGAAACCTTTAACTTTATATTCTTGGATCAGTTCTTTACTACAGCAACATCCACATCCTATGCGTGTTATACCGAAGGATAAAAGTAACATCCGTCATTCAGACATGTAATTTTCTATAAGCATTATCTGACTAAAAAGAGCATGAGATATGCAAAATGGTGGAATTTTACAAGGGGAAAATTACTCCAAAGCAACTTTCTCACCTAAAAATCTTTGTTCCCTGTAGTGGTAAAACTCATTAACTGTTCAAATCAGAGTTGACCCAAGTTATACTGGTTTTGGTACTAAGTCAGCTGGAGTTCAGCTCCAGTCAGCTGGAGTTTACTAATGTAAAACAATCCAGGTCTGGAGCCAAAAATTCTGATGCGTTCACCTTCAGCACCAATTCTTTAATCGGAGAAAAGCACTGAGCCAGATTTCAGCATTGAGTCAGTAAACTGTATCTGGTCTCCACTTTCTCCATTCCCTTAAATCCTGCCTTTTATTCAGCTTGTTTGCAGTCATAAATATAATTAATAAGCATTAATGGCAATGAGGAATAAAACTAGTATTCCTTATGGCACACTTTGGCTAATTATATTGTTAAGGCATTCATACCTCCCAGTAACGTAACAGTATTTTATTACTAATTTCAAATTACATAAAAAGAAACACAGTTAAACCTTTTAAGCACTCAATTCTGATATCTTCCTCAGAAGTCTTGAGTAAGATTCACTGACAATATAAGAATCAATAGTCACAAAATATAATGGCAAAATAACATCTATCCCATCTCTGTCTTCTGCTTCCAAAGCCACACACTGATTTTACTGGGACAACCAACAGTACACAGTCATGAACGCCTTTCCACACTGCAAGAAATCTTATGGAATAACTAAATGCCACAAAATACGTGTTACCATGGAATGAAAAAAGCCCAAATCAAATAGAGCTTGAGGTAACAGCAAAAGAGTTGACCAACTGTTCACCACCAGTGACTTAAGATTTTTTTAAAGAAACTCAGAAGTAGTTATAGTGATCCTGGGACAACCTTGTTCCATCCTGAGGGAAGACTCTGTAGTCTTATTCCTTCTTGTCATCTTCCACTTCACACATTCCTCCAGTCTGAACCAAGATCTACTAAGAATATAGTAGATACTGACTGAATGATCCACCACTTCAATATCTCTAAAACTGTCCCTGGGGTTACTGAAAATAAAATATTGCTTCTCTGCTCGCTCCCACGCTCACTAATAAATTCCAGCTAAGCACAGCAATGCAGAGTGAGCCTTGGGATACTTCAGGCATTCTCTACACCAGTAGATGGAAGGGCTTAACAAGGTCACGTAGATACTCCTGAACAGTTTGACAAACCCCCCAGCCCAGCAAGTTTAGATCTTTCTTCTTTCAGAGTCCCTCAAAAGGAATGTTTCTGGCTTCAATTGAAAAAAGGGTTTGGGTTTTTTTCCACCTGGAAATTCCTGCTGTGGATGATCTGGACCTTCCAGAAAAAGGACTATGGCAATACGTAACAAAAATTCCCATCACACTTTATCAGATTCAAATCTGGGCAGTCAGTACCCAATGACCTAGTGCCCATGTATATCCTCATCTCTAGCACGGAAAATTAAGCAAAGATACAAATTTCCTGATGAGACCTAGAGTTTACTATGGTGATGCAGATTGGTACCCCATGACCTGTCAACTCTGGCTCTAGCCACAGAGTTCCCACACACACCAACACCTTCTGTTGCCATGGTATTTGGTTAAGTATAGGACAGAACTCTCAGACTCAATGGGCGGCATTAGAAGTGCTCCTGTGGCACCCCCATAATAAATACTATGCTGCTCAGAATGGTGGACAGGCCCTGCAAACATCTCTAGGATCATATGCTGCTACACAGCATGATGATGTCACCACATGACAAACATTTCTGTAGTGTGCAGAATAGCAGCAGCATTTTAAACATGGTCTCACATCAGTTCGCACCAGCAGCACACTGCAACCTGACAGCAGCAGTGTTTTATTGCCATAAGACATGCAGTTTGCCTTAAGACCTCTGAGTGCTGTGTATTTGTTCCACACAACAACATGCCACGTGGCTTGAGAAGTCTGTTATTTCGGCATCATCAATAACACTTTCTGTCTTGCACCCTGAAGTTTGTCTGGTGAATGAGACACATTGTCTTGATACACTGCCATGGGTTTTTTTCACTGGTGTCAAGTGGTTGGACATGAGGCATAGCCTGTGGCCTCTCTTTTTCCCTCTGGAGGTGCCAGATGAAATGTAAGCTTTACAGCTAAACAAGCAGTAATACTTGAGGCAGCAGCAAGGACAGAAGAAGCATAAGGCTGATAGATGACAACGCTGAGGACAAACTAGACAGTGAGACCAAAAAAACCCCAACAAAACCACAAACTTTCAAAACACCTTTCTGTAAATATTAAGCCAACATTTTTTTCAAAGCTGAAGGAGGAATAGGTGACCACAGATAAGAGAGAAGCAGAACAAAACAGGTGTTTAGAAGGAAGGATACTAACAAGATTAGCTTATCAGGTAACCCATGGACCTCACAGCTCTGATCCGTGCAAGAGCCAATGCAGGGACTTCAGTGTCAGTGTCAGGTCTGAAGCTGCCATCCACCAGCTCATCTGCAGAGGATGATATGCTGACTTTACTATGAGCCACAGGGCTATCCCAATCTGCAGGCCTTCATGTTTTCAGTTACCACAGACCAGCCACTGTAAACCCATGATAATTTGGGTGTCTAATTCCTGACAGGCTCACTGAGCTATGGTCTACAGAAACAGGTATCTCTCCTGTAAATTGACAAAATAATTACAGCTGCAATACGAGCCACCAAATTGCCAGAAAACACTTCCCAGATATAAAAAGTGCTGCCTTAAGTAGTTACGTCAGCACAAGGATAGTAATTACAAAACTGTTCTTTGAGACATCTAGAATAGCTGTGCTGCTGCTCACAATACCCAGTGCACATGGCAAAAGATGGAAAAAATGTATTGGGTTTGCATGGCAAGGTTGGGGAGGAGGTGGGGAGAGGAGCGACTATAGAGGTGGCTTCTGTGTGAAGATGACAGAAGCTTCCCCCATGTCTGACAGAGGGACCTGGACTGGAGCAGTCTGGTCCTGAAAGTCTGCGCTGTGTGGAAGGGACCTACACTGCAGCAGTTCAATAAGAACTGCAGCCCATTGGAAGGACTCACATTTGAGAAGTTCATGGAGGACTGTCTCCTGTGGAAGGGACCCAGGCTGGTGCAGGGGAAGGGTATGAGGAGTCCTCCCTGTGAGGAGGAAGGAGCGGCAGAGACAAGGTGTGAAGAACTGATCTCAACCACCATTCCCCATCCCCCTGTGCTGCTGGGGGGAGGAGGTAGAGAAGTGGGGAGCAGAGTTAAGCCTGGGAAGAAGGGAGGGTAACTGGTGAGTTATCTCTCCCTGTCCTTATCTCAAACCATGAGCCTTTCATTATATCTTCTCTCCCCTGCCCATCTGAAGATGACAGTGATGGAGAAGCTTTGGGGGGCACCTGGCCTCCAGCCTGGATGAACCCACCACAAAAATCATGTTAGGAACCTTTGCATGAGAAAAATCACAACTAATTGTCAGTTAACTAACTACCTCTAAGGTAGCAATGAATGTATCTAGGCTGCCTTTACAATCACAGAATCACAGAATGTTAAGAGTTGGAAAGGATCTTGAAAGATTATCCAGTCCAACCTCCCTGCTAGAGCAGGATCACCTAGACTAAAACACACAGGAATGCATACAGGCGGGGTCTGAATATCTCCAGAGAAGGAGACTCTCCGGGTAGCCTGTCCCAGGGCTCTGTCACCCTCACAGTGAAAAAGTTCTTCCTTATATACAATGAATTAAGTGAAAAAGATGTGCTTAAGACCTGGATCTCCTCATCCTGAACTGGACAGATACACAAGCCACAGATCTACAGAGGGAGCCAGGTGAAACTGTGAACTACACAGGCATCCAAAAGCATCTTATAGTAGTAAGAGTGCCTGTGCTTTCTGTGATGAACATGAAAGCTAAGCACAATACTTACTAATACGACTGAGACACAGATGAGAAATTGAAGAGGCCTGATTTCTACTGGAAATTTATCTGAAGGATGCTGCTGCCTACATAATGGGAGGGAATGTTGTGCCTTTATCCAAGTCTGCTTCTGGGAAGGCAGGTTTTCAGCTCTCCTAAGATCAAATAGCACCATTTGTTTTCAGTGGTGCAAGAAATGTATCTCTTGGGGGTCTGGATAACTGCTTGGTTTACAAAGATCTCAGACGTACTGTTTCTGAGGTTTCTTTCCCTCTTTCTCTCTTTTTCTACATTATGATTTTCAGTATTCAAATAGTTGTTTTAAAAAGAAATTAATAATATTGCCTGGAAATCTACTAAATATCTGCTCCTATGCAAAAACCCTTATTTCTTATGTGACTGCATCATGCAGCCTCTTCTATTGGGCATCTAAAATGATATGCACTGGGATACGGGCAATTCTATTTACCCCTTTTCTCTTGACATGCAACTGCTTTCCCAGCCTACAAAAGAAAGTCACCAAGGCCACGAGGTATTCTATTAAATTTTCAAAACCTAAGACTCTGTTAGAGACTTGACCTGAATCCTAACCTGTAGAATTGCTTTTCCCAATATCCCAACTCAAGTCCTTACAGCTAATAAGGTGTTCCTCCACCACATCTCCTGGGTGTAAGGCAGAGGAAGCTGAAGCCAGCAAGAGGAGAAACGTCTCAAACTACCCAGTTCTTCTCTGCTTTTCACAGCTTATCTGCACGCTCCTTGCATCCTTTTAATTTAAGCTTGTAATTGAGTTCTCTGAAGTAAATTGTTAACTGTCTTTGGTGTCAGACGTAAACTGTCAGGAATGTGAAAATGTACTACAAAAGAGAATTTTAATATATAGGATAAAGGCTGAGAGAACCGGCCGCGAGAAGAGCTTGAATGACAGTATGTCGCATAAAAACTCCTCCAGCCCAATATCCTGTCTGCAGAAGCAGCCATTAGAGCACGCTTAAAAAAAGATAAGGAACACAGCAAATATAATAATCCTTTCTCAAACAGTCAGCGGATTAGAGCCTGTTAATTGTCACAGGGCTTAAGGGACTAAGAACAGGGCTCCATGGTACAGACGCAGCATAAAGGGTTGGCCAAACCACCTGCTGCTTGACAGCACGTTTGACCCCAGGAGAGATATCTCTGTTAGCAAAAGTAATACCACAAATGGTCTCTGTTATATGACAGTGTCCTGAATCTCAGACAGTCCTATCTCTCAATGGAGAATATAGATGCTGAGTTGGGAGAATAATGTTTAAATGCTAATAGAGAGCGAATCGCGCCACAGAGGCAACCAGAATCTTCAAAGGTGACAATTCTTTTGGAAAACTCATTTAGCTAGCACTTCTCCACTCGACTTGTCCCAATAGCCTAGCATCCTCTCCCAGGTAGGAATGATGCTTAACAATAAAAGAGCCATCATACTGGGGCAGAGTGGAGGCTAATTAAGCCCAGAATCTGCCTCTGCCTGGCCAACATCCTATACTTCAAGCAGGAACAGAAAATCAGGGTGATTACGGAGCATAGGTGCATATGGCACTGCCCTCCCAATCTTTGCCTATGAAAGTTTCAGTGACTTCCACAGACAAGTACTCAGCCGAAACAACAAAATTCAAGAGATATTTATGGATTTACTCTCCCTGAATTGGTCTAATACCTTCTAGGGCAACAAACTCATTTGACTCAGTTCCATAAACACACAAGCTGATAGAAATTAACACGGAAAACATTTCTTGGTAAGAAATGAACAAGATGGTGTTGTGTATTTGTTCTCCTTACAAGGAAATGTTATGCTGGGCAAAAAGAAAGTCTGTCACCAAGGAATAATGACAAATATCACTTGAGTATACAACTGTCACAGGGAGCGGCAAATTACCATTCTTCTTCATGGGAAATCCTGGCTTACACCCCTGGTCTGGAGGACATTCAAAGAGCAATGGAAGAGCATGGAAGAACATGAAAGCAGCCTGTAATCTCAGCGTACCACAGGCGCTAATTAACGTGGCAGCCATCCAAACTGCTGGCATAAAAATCCGCTTATCTGTGAGCTGCACATTTCAGCGTTTCTGCAGACCCTACTATGCACAGAGGCACGGCACCGCACAGGGGCAAGAGGGAACTGAAACGTAAGGAGAAGAGGCAGAAACAGAGGAAGGCTGGAAATTACTACGTTGCAGCCAGAAGATCAGTTAGTAGTCAGAAAAATGTTATATTTTAAGAAATGTACGTCTGAATAGCGCAGGGGTTGCATCAAGGATGTAATAAAGGCAACTCTGTGAGAGCAAGCTTGAACAATCTCTAGTGACAATACAATGCAACCGAGGTGCGATCATGCTAAAGCCAGAAAGGGGTAACAGTTCACGTAAAGGTATTTGGCTCTGAAAAGGAATTGGTTTTCTACATACCTGTCCAGTCTCCTACTACTTTTAGGTGGACCCCAAACGTTGCTTTGGTATCTGTAGGGCACTAAAAATATTAAATATATTTAAGGACTGCTTCTGAGTAACAAGGAAATAACAAAATGCATTCAAAGCACAGTTGTTAAGACAGAACCTGGTGTAAATAGGTCATTCTTGAGCAGACATATATGCACCTATACCCTTCAAAAAGCAAGTCTTGCATCAGTACAGTTCAGGAAGCCAAACATGGCTAGGTCTCCACTTTAAAAACCCTTAACCTTTTCTTCTGGTCACAGAGAAATTTGGGACAGGCTTATCTGGAGATGTGGTTTTGGGACAGCCACCTTCACTAAGCATTACTCAGAAGTGATACCAACTGAGGATACAACAGTACAGAAATACTCCATCTACTATTGACACTTAACTCAAAATCAGGAACTGTCCCATCACTCCTTTATCAAAGCAATTAATAGACTTTGGGTTCCTGAATGTCAGGGCAGATCATTTTCACACAACTGACACCTTCTTCTAAAGGGAATCAGACATTTTTATGCACTTCAAAGTTCAAGAAGGACAGGGAACTACTTGAAAAAGCCTAGTTCAGATCCACTGAGATGATTAAGTGAGTGGAACATCTTCCTTATGAGGACAGGTTGAGGGAGATGCGTCTCTTTAGCCTGGAGGAGACTGAGGGGTGACCACATAAATGTCTGTAACTATGTAAAGGGTGAGTGTCAGGAGTATGTAGCGAAGTGATGTCAAATGACAGAACAAGGGGCAATGGGTGGAGCATAGGATGTTTCATGGGAACTTACAGAAAAACGTTTTTACTGTAAGATTGACAGAGCCCTGGGACAGGCTGCCAGAGAGGTTGTGGAGTCTCCTTCTCGGGAGACATTCAAAACCTGCCTGGACAAGTCCTTGTGTGACCTAATCTGGGTGTGATACTGCTCTGACAGGGGAGTTGGACTAGATGATGCTTCCAGGTCCTTTCCCTACCCTTAAAATTCTGTGATTCAAAGAGCTTTGAATTTACAAAGGAAAACTACCAGATTGCATGGCACATCCTAAAAATTACTGTAGCCACCATTCTCTGCACCTAAGCCGTCACCTCAGGACTACTTACTTTTGACTATCAACAGAGGGATGATATTACTCAGTTTTATCTATACCACAGTATCTGAAAACCACCAGTCAAGCTATGTCAAAGGACTAAAGACCCCCATGTTTTGTTACTCATTACATACAGATTTCAAATGCACCGTCTGTACCAGCTTTTACCTGTACACCAAATGATTTCACGTGTAAACAAGACAAGCAACTGCTCTTCACAAAAAGATTCATCACTTTCCTTCTATAAGCCTACACCATTGGTTTAAATTTGATAGAAGATATTACTACTGAGTTTTGATTCCTTTCTTTGAACCTATTAATGATTGCTGACACTCCACTCTTTCTAATGCTGCTACACACTAATGTGAATTTTGAGGAGATGGCTTAAATTCAAGGAACACCTCTATATTATAAATACAAGAGGCCCAAGTAGTGAATCCAAGCACCAAATAATCATCCACCATGCTGCAGGGACATTTCTTGGCTCTGTTTTGAATCATCATCATTTCCGTTCCCAAGACAATCTGTTGCACAGTGGGAAACCACTGGCCTCAGGGCTGAGGATCAGTTCCTATCAGTTCCTTATTTAGCAGCAGACACAGATAAAGTTTTAGTATTCTCTACATCTTGGCACAAGTAGAACAGGGAATATAATATCCTGGCTAGTCATTCCATTTTCCAGAAGGGGAAGAGCACTCTTGTTAAGAGCACTGATTACTAAATAGGCTCGTATTTAATTCCTTGTCATCTCTAAAGTTTTCCTATAAAAACATGGAACAGCAACTTAGGGTCAGAATTATTTCAGCAAGTCTTAACCATCAAACAAGTGGCATCAAGGATGGGATGTGGGCAAACCTCACCCAACGAGGCTGGTATTTGAGGTGGCCAGTTACAACGTGTTCCAACAAAAATATCAAGACCAATTCTCCACATGAAAGTAAGCAAGCAGCTTCTCAGCTAGAAAGTTGTGTACTGACAGCAAAAAAATTCTCCTGGGAGCTTCTCTAAGAGCCTTTAGCAGAATTTATTCTTCAGTCTGGGCTGTCCCAGGCTTTTCTGTGTTGCACAGGAGGCTGAGTGATTTTCTTAGTCCAACTATACACAGTCCCAGTTCAGCACATCTACTATAAAATTGTCCGTCATTCCCTCCTTCCATTAAAGTTAATGGCAGAACAGCCCTTGTCTCTGGCCAGAATAAGTTCAGACCTGTTATCCTTTACATTACCCTTGTGACTAACTCTTTTCTGCACTACTTTGAAAAATTATCCAATAAAAAAAGAGCTTTATTTCTTTAGAACTTAGGAAGCCCATTTTGATACTGATAACTGGGTATGAAAGTTCCTCAGAGAGTTCTGGAAAAACCTTCTTGTGCTGCAAAATCTTACCAGAAGAAACATGCCCATCTAGGCTACGTGGGATGAATTTCCCCCAGTTCAAGAGAGAGAAAGATTGTAGGTGGTCTACCAAAAGGCCGCAAAACAATGAAAGGGTTGGAGAACCTGACATACAAAGAAAGGTCAAAAAAGGGAATTTGCTTGTGTAACTCACAAGAGAGAAGGCTGTCTTCCTGAAAAATAGCTACAGAGAAGATAGAGGTGATCTCTTTGTCACCATGCGTGATGAAAGGACAAGAGATCAGGGGCACAAGTTCCTTCAGGGGGAATTTCTTCTAGCTACATAAAACCAAAATATTATTCATGGTGGAATAGATAGCCAGAAAAATGGTGCAATTTCTCTTGTAAATTCAGCTTCACAGGTCCCTGGATAATATAATCAGTGGCTCTTGCACCAAAAGGCCAAACCAGACAATCTCCAGGGGCCTCTTCTGACTTAAGACTGTCCTACAGACCTGCAATTTTAACTTTGAAAATTGTGTTTATGTTTTTATGTTTTTACTGCAGTGCACTTATTTTCTCCCTCTCACCTCTGTAAACACAATTAATTCTCCAAATTGTAGCTTTTTCCAGACTGTTAGGGAATATGTTGCAGAAGTTAAGAAAATACTCAGTTTTTCAGAAGGTCAACCATGAAAGTGGGTACACTTTCCCATGTTACTAACAGATGACTGGGCATGTGTAATGAAGTGTAATGAAAATATCCTCTCATATATTTAACCTCCTTCATGAAATCACACAATCACAAGCACCTCTTGAGACTGGCTTCTTCAATCCTCCTGCTCACAGTCTGTGAGAGCAGGTGGCCCAGGACAGTGTCCAACTGCACTTTGAATGTCTCTAAGGATGGAGACTCCACAGCCTCTCTGACAACCTGGGCCAGCCTCACAGAAAAAAAATTGGTTGTTTTTCCTTCTGTTCAGATGGAAGCTTTTGTCATTCGGTTTGTGTTGTCCTGTCACTGGATGCCACCAAAAGAGTCTGGCTCTTCACTCCTTCATTGGTTCCAGCTCTCTCAACTTCTCCTCATAAGAGATGCTCCAGTTCCTTAATTATCTTTGTGGCCCTTTGTCCTAAAATATGTCCATGTCCCTCTTCATTGTCAACCCGGTGTCCACCAGGACATGCTGGTCATTCTCTACCAAGCTGCTTTCTGTCCAGTCAGTTCCCATTATGCACCAGTACTTGGGTTATTTGTCTAAATACCCAGATGACCTACTAATGGCCAAGGAAATAAAAGAACATATTTTAAACTATAGCTTTGCTGAATTAAAAAAAAGGAAGGAAAAAGCTAAGCCACCAGGTTTGCCTCCTGTCTTACAGGCTGCCCCAGGAAGTGGTGGAGTTGCCATCCTTCAAGGTATTTAAAAGGAGAGTAGATGACTTGGGAACATGATCTAGAGGTGGACTAGGCAGGGTTAGGCTGTGTTTTGATCTCAATGATCTTGATGGTCTCTTCCAACCTAAGTGATTCTATGATTCTGTGATGGATTTTCAGAACTGATCTGCCTAGGAGCGGATCTTTTGTAACTGGTTCCACTAGACTTTTGGTTTGATATCTTGGAAACTCAGGAGTCTCTCTTGGGACTTGATCCATTTGACCAAAAACTCAGAATTTTCTGGAGAATCTTATTGCCAGCCAAAAAAACCCCTTGTTTTTCAGAAGTTCTTTCCACCTTTAAAAAGTTAAATGAACCCCATTTCCCACACTCATTTGATTAATATGCTATGGTACAGAAACAAACCATGGCAGATATGTTAATCTTACTCTAACTTCAAGCTACTTATATCTTTAAAAAGTGAAAGAATTTACAAGTAGGATCATCCACACCAATCTGGTTCTCTGCCAACATTCGGCCATCCTACAAAAACAACTGAAAACCAAAGGAATTCTGTTAAATTCAGTACAACCCCGGATTTACACCCCCAGAGTAAGCAAACTATGCTCTTAGCATTGGAAAGTTGGTAATTTCCTCAGAGCTGTTAATCACCTGCGAGCAAAATTTATAATGCCTATTTTATTCTTTTGTATGGCTTTTCACATTCCAAACATTAGGAATATTTTATGTGTAGATAAAATTTATGGAATACAGATTATTCTATATCTTGATGAACAAACACCTTTCCATAGATCTTTTTTCTCCCCGTTTTTTTTTTTGTCAAGCTAACTTGAAATACAAATGCAAATTATCACTGGGGGAATTTACAAAAATCCCTCTTGAAATTTATGTTTATAGACCACCAAATTAATTACACTCACCAGCAGCTGTAGCTCTACTATTTATTTCTAAGCTGAGATAAAATATATAATTTTTAAAAATTTTAATAATTTAATTAATGCTTAATATACTACTTTATATTGGTGTAAAACAAAAAAACCCCAAAACTAACGGGGTCAATGAGCAGTGCAGAAATCTGTGCATCTGAGAGTACAACACATAGCAAATGAAAACTGTGTTATCAGCATCTCAGTTTCCAGCTTAGAATATCTGAAGTATTTAACATCACTGGAATCTACTCCCAGTCAGGAATCCTGCCCAGAACAAGAAGCAGGAAAAACCTTTATGACATAATGAATATTGAAATTGAATTTTACAATATTGAAATATTGTAGAACACACCTTTTAGACCTTGTGTTTGGTGCTGTAGTAGATGACCTGAATAGTGCCCAAAGTTGCAAAGATCTGTAACCTCATCTTAGCCTGATTTTGGGAACTAAAAACCTTATTGTGATTTGCATAAATAAAGGGAAACTACTTCAAAAAAGCTTCCGCCTTGGGGAAAAAGCCATGATATGATCCTAATATACATGTGTGGGTATCCTGGCAGGGACTGTAAAAACTGCTGAGCCGCTGGCCTATTTGCCAGGCTCTACCTGTCTGCCAGGGTGAACCAGCTGCACTGCAAACCCCATTTCATCAGCCCACCCTTAGTCCAGGTTCAGAAAAACCATTTCACAGATCAAGAAAAACTCACTAAAGACAGCACATTTGAGAAAGGGGCAGAATTGGGAGGGAGAAAAGAACTGAACACAACTAACTTATTTTCCCTCCTACAGAGGGTAAAGTGAAAAAGAAAAAAAAGAAAAAAGCTGTTTCAACTTTATCAACTGGCAAGAAAATGTGAACCTTGGAAGCTCAGTAAGCTGTAGTTTGTCTGGTTTCATACAGAACTGATAGAAACATTCCTAAAATGATTCATCCTTACATTAGAAAATGAAGAGGAGTGATGACAAACACAGGCGTGCTATATAAAGGTAGCCAAAAAATAGTAGCTAGACTTCGGTCTGACTCATAGAAGGTGAACTCCATTACACTGGGCACCCCTGTACTAACTAATAAATCTCATAAGAAACTAATTTCAGAGGGAAAAAGTTGATCTGAGGAGTTACTCCTTTAAATACAGCTCTGCCTCAAAAGCTGTGAGATCCTCTGAAATGGCTGTGTTTATTTTTTGGTTTTGTGTTACTTCACAGATTGGATTTTGTCTAAAAGCTTTCCCTGTTAAGAGACTTGACCTTACATTTATCCTAATTTCACTGGCAGACATCAGCAGACATCACAACATCTCCAAATGTGTGGAAATCCTAACCATGGAACAGGATTCAAGTATTAAGCGTGTCTGGATGATCAAGGCAAGACCACCATGCCTTGAATAATCATTGCTTCAGCCAGAACCCTCCCACTGCAGAGCTGACACCTTGCAAGCAGCCCAGCTGCAGAAACATACCCCAAACACTTTCCCCCCTTCTCTTTCAATTCTCTTAAACCCCTTGTTGCACAACCCCAAACACCTGCAGCCTAACTAGCGGAAAAAACAAACCACAACACTGTGGGATGCTCAGGATGCATCATTGGTCAGCTGCAGTGCCAAGAAGGATCACTCTGGTCATCTGGGGTCTGACTTCTTCTGTAATATAAACCACAAACCCACACCCACTAATTCCTGTGAGTCTGTAGTTACTACTTCAGTTCCTCAGTCCCTTCAGTCTCAGTTGTTAAACTACTTTCAGTGTTCAAAACAATCTTTTTTTTTTGTTTCAATCACAAACATTTTCTTTTTGTTTCACCACAACAAAACATGCATCTTTACTGTAACAGATGTCTTAGGATTGTAAATAGACCAATAATTGTAAGTGTAAAATGCATACAGTTTTGCATATATCTACATTGTTGAATAAATAGTATGGAATTACTTCATTTTCTAGTAAGTTGGTAGCAGCCTAACACCATAAATTTTTGCTGTTACAGATGTGCTACAAAGATAAGACTTCTACAGACTAGTCAGTATTTCTTTGCCTCTTTGCAAAATAAAAAAAAACCTTCCTGACCACCCTTTTATCCCTAGCAGATACATTACATTTCATAGTGTCCCATATCAGAAGGGGCTCATAAGGATCATCGAAACCAACTCCC
The DNA here is from genome assembly GCA_022605575.1 of Laterallus jamaicensis coturniculus. NCBI lineage: Eukaryota > Metazoa > Chordata > Aves > Gruiformes > Rallidae > Laterallus > Laterallus jamaicensis. The sequence continues at coordinate 165,405 of JAKCOX010000251.1, forward strand.
TAGAACTTAATAAAAATTTTTCAAGCCTAGCAACACCGAGTCCATGCAATTTATGCACTGGAAGTTTCTAGCTAGTGGGGGGAAAAGAGAAAACTAAAACCCCACCAACCCGCAACCTTGTGGGATGGCCAGGATGCAAGCCTTTGACCCTGAAGGAACAAAAGGCAGTAGAGTTCAATGTTTCTGCCCAGTGCTGCCTCTCCAGGGGCATGCAGACACAATGCCAAGCACCACTGCCATGAGCTGAGAAAGGCACCAACAAGGAAACTGAATGGCACAAAAGGCTCCATCTTCATCATCCTTGAGAAAAAAAACTATGGCCACCTCCTGTTTCATGCTTACTGGCTCCAAGTAGTGTGAGGTGCTCAACCACCAAAGGATCGATAGGCTTTCTAGTCAGATCACCAACATCTTGAAGAACAGTCTCCCTCCAAACCGCCCTACCAGCAGACACAGTTATTTTCCCAGGCTGAAGCACAGATGCCAGTCAGTCAGCTGGCCTTACTTTTAGGACAGCAAGAGGTAGGACATTTTATTTCCTCTAATAGTTTGTCCACATGCTAATCGCATTCATGCTTAAAAGTTGTGCTTGGGTGGTTTTTTCATTTTAACATTCTGCTGTGCTTCCTAGACCTTTCTCTAACCTGACCCAACAACTATCTCTGATGGGAGAAAACTTCTCTGCTAAAGTCAGTAGATGCCAGCTATATATTGTAAACTCAGTTATTTCACAACATCAGAAAAAATAAAATACAACTGCTCACAAGAGAGACCTTCTGTTTAAAGTCTCTGCTGAAGAAGCACTCAGGATTTACTGAGTTTAAATGTGATGATTTCTGTGCTCCCTACATCCGTAAGAGTCAGATTTGTAAGTTTAAAGGGAAGTCAAGGGTTTTTTTCGGGTTTATATACAGATCCCAAAACTATTAAGCCCAAAACCAAACCAAACCAAACAAGACTAAGGAAGTACTAAATGCATCTGAACTATTAATCTATTCTATTTTTGGTTTACTTAAAATTCTTTGTCAAACAGCTGCTAGATTTTCTACTTCTGTTAAGAGCAGACAAACTCTAGGGACTTCTTTAGTTTGCCAGCAAGATACTTCACAGTATCTGCATTCCCCTAAATGCTCTGTAAATCATCTCACAAAGACAAGTTTCACAACCATTTGCACAAGATATTTAACAAATCTTATTAGAATGTCATCATGCTATATTTTCCTTTTATTGTATTTATCTTCAGTATGAACTCAGCTCTTGATGTTTTTACATACTTCTTACTCAGGCAATCTTCCAACAACTTCTCAATTATTTTTTTAATGAAGTATTTAGGAATTTGGTCCCCAGGCTTTTTCTGTTGTGGATAGGTTGTTTCTCAAGTTTACAGCACAGTGCATCTGTTTCTCCATCATCTCCAGCTTTTCTCCTTGAACAGGAAAAAAGCAAATTTCTTGCTCAAAAGAAGCTCAGAACCAGAACTTCATAGCTAAACTGTTAATACCTTCACTGATTTTAAATGACCCTTGAACTATGTAGGGATAGAGTCAATGTTGGTGCTACAAAACACTGATTTTCATCTGCCAGACTAAGTGTGTTACTCAGGGGATTGTTTATATTCATGTATTAGTGATAGAAATACCAAAATATTTCAATATATTACTACTTCATGGTTGTACTTGATGATCTTCAAGGTCTTTTCCAACCAAAATGATTCTTGATTCTATAATTATTTGCTGATATCTTTCTGACAAAGCATCAAGCCCCAGAATTTAAATACACAGGTCAGGGCCACCATCTTGTAATCCCATTATGCCTAAATCCAAATACCAAATGGACTTTAGTAGAGTTGCAGATGTAACAAGGAAAACTCAGTCTACAGATCTAAAACCTTAAGGGTAGAAAATGTGTAAATAGTAGCTTTGAAACAATTGGGTACAGTACTATAATTTATCATGTACATCCAGAAACCTCTTTCAGGCAGTTCTACCTATTCTGAGATGATTAATGGACTCAAAGAGTTTCTCTGCCTGGGGTTCAGCAATTACTATCTTATAAAATTTAGATCTGAAAATCAATCACACAAAAATATTCTTCCTCAATAATACATACTTGGATTTTGTCTGTGGATCTGTGTGTTTGCATATAGAAACTTCTCCTCTTCCTTCCTCAAAACTCAGCTTTGACTTACTAGAAAACACACACATACTGTCCCCTTTACTTGCTACATGCTATATATGCCACAGCAAGGATGGGACCATCCATGTATATATTTTCTTACTCATACAGAACAGTATGTGGAAGGAAAGGAAGAAAGATGTCACACTACAAACTCTCCTGATGTGATCTGCTTTAAATTAACCATCTGCACAAAGATGGAGAGCCAGCAAAACAGCGGAACTACTCGGAGCTTTTTATTACCAGACTCTTCCAGCTTGTACTTCTATGGGATGTAAAAGCGGATTTGTTATACAGCACTTAAATAAGGGAGGTCAGAGCACATAACAACACAGCAGAAAATATCAACTTTCAAAGAAATTTTCAAACTACCTCTTTGCAGGGAGTAATCTCTGCTTACCTGCTACCAGAGCTAGGATCTAGACACTGAACCAAGAGCAAAAACTCTTTGGAGGATGTGAAGAAGCAATTACTTGTGCTAATGTAAAGCAGATATTTCATGAAGTCCTGGAGTCTGAAGGCTGGAATTTTTGCATCTTTGTTTTGGTTTTATTTTTTTGGTTTATATGTGCCACTCCCACACTATCTGCCTCCGTTAGCTCTGCTATGTGGAACTACTCATCAGTGGGTATGCAGAGTAAATATTAACCAGAGGAAGCTCAACAAGAGCTTAAGCAAGTTATCCATGTCTGATTATCACCAAGAAGACTATCCTGGGATACATATATGTGTTAATTCAAAACTGAAGGACAGGTTCCATGATAAAACAGTATCAATTAATTAATCTGAAAAGGCAACACCAAGCTCAGGATACATATAAATCTCTTGCAAAGACAAAGGAGGTCCTAGACAGCTTTACAGATAGGAGTAAAGTAAAAAGACATTTATCCAAAACACTTCAGTTTGCACTGTTCACAGGAGCAGAGGAGGTGCCCCTACAGAGATGGAACTTCTTACAACATAGATTAACATCTTTGCATTAAGCCTTTTATCTTAATAGCAGGTGGCTTTCTAATTGATTCCAAAAGGGATTCTGGATGCTTAAAGGGGAACTGCAGGAGGGAAGGGGCATCCTACCTGGGTCAGGAAGAATGATGGAGAAGGTAATGAAATCTCCATGCAAAGTCAGTGAGTGAAGGTTGATCTATACAGATCAGGGAATGCCTTTGCTCTGCCTGAAGAGCTAGAGCTAATGGACTAAGATTTATTGTTTCATTGCTTCTGACAAAATTATGTCCTGAATCTCTGAGTAAATTAATGTGGATTATTTCACACAGAATCACAGAATGTTAGGAGTTGGAAGGAACTTTAAAGGATCACTTAGTCCAACACCCGTGCCAGAGCAGGATCACCCACACTAAATCACACAGGAATGCGTCCAGGCAGGGTTTGAATGTCTCCAGAGAAGGAGACTCCACAAAGTCTCTGGGCAGCCTGTCCCAGTGCTCTGTTACACTCACAGTGAAAAAGTTTCTCCTTACATACACATGGAACTTCCTATGCTCCAGCTTGCATAGTTGCTCCTTGTCCTGGTTATCACTGAGAAGAGCCTGGCTCTGTTCTCCTGACTCTCATCGTTTACATACTTATAAACATTAAACATCTCAGTCTCCTCTTCTCCAGGCCAAAGAGATCCAGTTCCCTCAGCCCTTCCCGAGTGCCTTCAATGCATTGTGGCTGGGTCACTGAACCCAACTGGACAAGAACTAAAGAGTACAGAATTTCATTCCCAGAAACTCCTAAAGCCTCCCTCCTCTCCAGCACCTGAAGGAGAAATCCCAGGGCCTAAATCTAGCACCTTCTCTAGTCAATGCAATAATGTGATTCAGCCAACTTAAGGTTTGGCTCCTGTCCTGAATGTCTCCAGGAAGTCTCTCACCCTCACACTCCAGAAGTATGGATTAGCACAAGAAGAGTTCCAGTTGTGAGTACCATACTGTGCATACAACACTGATGTCTCAAGTCTTGGGTGCTAAAGTAATACTCTGGTATCGGTTATTGTGACGTGTCATAATACCTGAAAACACAATTCACTATACATACTCTTGTCAGAAATAAGTGGACAGTCTCTTGAGAACCAACATTTTAGCTGAAAAAAATATGTTACTATTCCAAATAGCAGATCTATGTTGTTGCCATAAACCAAAACTTAGTATTTCCATCAGCAGTTCAGCATCAGCAAAAGATACTGCAAACAGGCTCAATCCAATCACCATGGCACCTGATACTCTTTCCTCCATATTCACCACTGCAAAAGGCAGATGTAAAGAAGCTTTGCTGAAAGACTCAGTTCTCCACTCCATGTAACACTGAGACTACTTTTCTTTCCTCCTTGGAGGTGGTACTTCTATTTTAGAGATGGTACCTACTGAAGGAACAGTTTTGAACAGTTTGCACTGTTCCTTGCATGCAGGAGAAGGAAGGATTTTAAACTTTAAGGTGTTCAGACAGCAGTTTAAGTGAGCTCTGAATTCACACCACAACAGAACAGCATCTCCTATCTCTCTGTGCAACACAGATTTCAGTTCCAAAGGGAAACAGAGGCATGACAGCAGCTAGTGACAATGAAAACTGTCACGTTTGAGATAACTGATTGTTTGATCTTGCATTTGTGGATGCTTTTTACCGTGGAGAAGTTTTCACCAAACCTGAGATCTGAACCATCTCCAGATTTACAAGAACTTGCTTTTTGGCCTTGTCCTTATTTCAAGGTCTGTCACAATCTCATACGTCACAAGTCTCATAAGAAGTGATGTGATTGTTTCCCACCTTCTCCTGCCACAAGTAAATCAACACTACTAAAACGAGGTTACCACGCTTTATGAGGTGGTGGGAATAGACACCAGTCTTTTGGTAGCCAAGCTGTCCAAGCTGCAGCTTGTGAGAGTCTGTGGCTTGCATGGACTCTGTAGTAGATTCAGCAGAGCCCACATGAAAGGATCCAGCACATCTTCTGAAGCACTTAACACCCGCAAAACACAAGGCTATTTCCATGAGGCTTACTGCCAATTACTTCAGACCAACACAAGAAATTCCACAAGCACAGCACTAAAGGTGATTTATCTTGTAAGACACTAATATATATTCTAAATAGGAACCTACCTCCTAGGAACCTAATAGGAACCTATTCATTAGCAAAAAAAAAAGAAGTGTGCAGCACAAATGGTCAGTGCTATGGTACTGCAAATTACAAGTGGTGTGGTTAAGTGTCTGGAAAGAGGCAGAGCTCAATACTAAGTGGAAAACGTAAGATTGAGATGGAAGGAAAGCAAATGTCACCAGAAACTTGAAAGCTTGAGTCTCTTCTGGTTTGGAGAAGTTAAAATAAAAAGGAACCATAATGAAGTCAGAGGAAACAAACACTTTTCAAAAAGTAAAAATATTAAAAATTGGAGAATCTCCGTATTTTTTTTCTTAGTTTTGATAAGAGGTGGGTTCTTTGTTTACTAAACAAAACGGAAGCAATGTTTTGTGTATTTGAACTGCAATGAGGGACCATCCTCTCTACAGAAATTGGAACTACCGCCAATGCTTGTTTTCTTTTCCAAGGTGTTTAAAGATTGCTATAGACAATGACATTTAAACTCCATTCTAGAGAAGATCAGTTCCACACCTTCTTCCACAGAGGAATAAAGAAGTGTCAGTCTTGGGAAGCAGAGCACTAAAGAAGATTTATGGTGTTTCTTTGGACGGTCTGATCTCCAGACCATACAGCGCACTTGGTCTGAAAGACAAATCTCCTTAAGAGTGGAGTGGAAACAGACAAAAAAAAAATCATTTGTCGCTTTACAAACCCTGAACTTTTTCACAGAACCCTCAGTTTTTTCACAGAAAGTATTTCTCCCCAGTACAGATCAAAATATCTTGAAGCTGACTGTATTCTGTTCGGATTCAGCTATGAGATGCAATAATACCCTACCAAAGTAAGTAAAGAGAGTACAGGATGGAAAATATTTCTCACTGTATTACACAGCATAGTTAACAGTTGCATGCAGAAACTGGTGAAAGAAGCACAGTAAAACACGTTAAAAAGAAAGCGTTTTGTCAAAGTGTAATCAAAAACAATGGAGCAATGACAATACAAAGGTAGTTCTCATAGCAAGCTTTGTATTGTCATTGTTCCATTGTCTTCATAGCAAGCTATGAACTACCTAGAACTTGGCTGGCAGATCAGTTGCAGGAATTCCAGATGCTGAGTCAACCCTGCATTACCATTCCCAGCCTTTCTCATGGGTAGCAAATTCAAGTAGTCACACTAGTAAATAAAATACGGTGGAATCATGCTTCAAAAACAGAGATAAAAATGCTATCTACACATTGATTGTGAGAGAAAACTGGGATCTCCCAGTGTCTGAACTTCAGGGTGTACAAGTGGCATTGCCAACAGGACAAGGGAGGAGATCCCTCTCCTTTATTCAGCACTTGTGAGGTCACAGCTGGAGTACTGCATCCAGTTCTGGGCTTCTCACTACAAGAGAGACATGGACAACAATGGGAAGAGTCCAACTAAAAGCGATGAAAATTACTAAGGAGCTGGAGGAAATGATTAAGGGGCTATGAAGAAAGGCTTGGAGTTGGGACTGTTGAGCCTGGAGGGACCTTATCAATGAATATAAATGCCTGCAGGGAGGTCCCAAAGATCTAGTCAGGCTCTTCTTAGTGGTGCTCAGTGCCAGGGCCAGAGGCAATGGGCACAAACAGAAACACAGGAGGTTCCCTCTGAACACCAGGAAATGCTGTTTTACTGTGACCAGGCACTGGCCCTGGTTTCCCAGGAAAGTTGTGGAGTCTCCACCCTCAGAGGTACTCAAAAGCCATCCAGACATTGTCCTGGTCTACCAGCTCTAGATAGCCCTGCTTGAGCAGGGGAGTTGTACACGATGATCTCCAGAGGTCCCTTTCCATCTCAAACATTCTATGCTTCTGTGACATGAAGCCTTTGACATCAGGGCCAGGTTAGACGTTAGCAAAGAAGCCAGACTGGCAGCTCCGAGGTTGGACCAACATGGATTTTGCCTCTCCAGACTCCTGTGCACATTTTGCACAAGCAACTTCTGCTCATGCCTTTCATCAGCAGGGAAAGGAACACTTCCTATTGACAAAAAGGAAAAGAAAATCTCCACTCCACACATTTCTGAGCAATGCTTCTATCTTTATGCTCGCTTGGTTACAATTCAGAGCATACTCTGGCTCCAAGTGAAACACGTGGGAGCTTTGCCAGAGTGCAAGGGGAGGGGGTTCAGGCCCTGGACACAACTCCCAGTGTTTTTCTCCATCCCAGTGTTATGTAAGAGACTGAGCTAAACTGTAAATATTACACAACCTCGAAAAGGGAAGGGACTAGTAAAATATCTGCATGACTCCTTCACACTGACTCACCCCTTCCTTTCTGCTTTTGCTTACAGTCCTCACTTAAAAGATATGCCTGAACTGGTCACTTCTTGTGTTTTTAAGCGTATCCCAGGCACAGTGAGATGTTTCATCAGCTTAGACAGGACATCACATAGAGCCTAAACAGCTCCATAAAGAAGGCTGCAGCCTTCCGCCTAGCTTTGCCATAGTCTTCTCTTCACTGCACTTCCAGCATCCGAAGAACCACACTCCTACACCAGCCTAGAAAAAGAATCCAGGGATTGTCACCATCCAACAAAAGAAGCAGTAGTAGTGCTCCAGCGTGCTTGGTAACTACAACTACGTCAGAGGGGAGCAGAAAAATTTGTAAGTGAAGTTTTCCTCTCTACTTTGCCCTCATGGGGCCCCACCTGGAGTACTGTGTCCAGATCTGGGGCCCCCAATAAAAAAAAAGATGTACAACTGTTGGAGAGGGTTCAGAGGAGGGCGAGGAAGATGATTAGAGGGCTCGAGCACATCCGCTATGAAGAGAGGCTGCGGGAGCTGGGCTTGTTCAGCATGGAGAAGAGAAGGCTGCAGGGGGACCTCATTGCAGCCTTCCAGTACCTGAAGGGAGCATACAAACAGGAGGGGAATCAATTTGTTCAAAAGGTAGATAATGGCCAGACAAGGGGGAATGGATTGAAGGTAAAGGAGGGAAGGTTTAGATGAGATATTAGGGGGAAGTTTTTTACAGAAAGAGTGTGGTGAGGTGCTGGAACAGGCTGCCCAGAGAGGTGGTGGATGCCCCATCCCTGGAGGTGTTCAAGGCCAGGTTGGATGGGGCCCTAGGCAACATTGTCTAGATCCAGACCTGGAGGTGGGTGGCCCTGCCTGTGGCAGGGGGTTGAAACTATGGTGTTCCTTCCAACCCAGACCATTCTACAATTCTATTATGCTATTGCCTGCACACTGTATAAGCGCAGTCCCATTCCTGGCATCATGTTAAACAGCCGCAAGACAATAAAAACAAGCTTTCTAAGCAGGACAGCAGCCTGAGGCATAACCTATGACCTAGAAACACATGTGGAAACAACTGTCCCCTACTTTGGCTGGGCAAAGAGACTGCCATAAACCTAGACATTTCAAATCCTCACTACGCTGTTAAACAGCCATTTACCCAATGGGTGCAGTGCTGCAGCATAGCTGGCATTCTACAGGATACAGCTCTGGCAATAAAAACAAAGCTTAGCAACTCAGGGGCAACTTTGTGTCTTCTGACAGTTAACATACATATGCAATCTTGAAGGATATGCTGTTACACTGAAGGATACCACTGTACTTTTAAAGTGTAAAGTATTAAGCATGAACAGAAATCGCAGGGTCTAGTATTACATACTTAAAACATAATGTATGGTGCCCAAGTAGAAATTGCAAGTTCTAATGTTACTTATTTAATAAGCAACTGTAAAAATTACATAAACTGTAATTTATCAATATAAATATATATTCAGATACTGTGCAGTATATTTCAGTGTATATAGAAGTTATATGTGCTAAGAAAACTCTGGCTTACAAGAAGAAATCTATTTTCCATAGCTCCTACATCTACATGTTTTTGTACAAAAATCATCTTTCATAACTCTGGGACAGGCTGGGAGTCTGCATCTCTGGAGACACTCAAAACCCACCTGGATGCTGTCCCATGCAGCCTGCTAGAGGTGATCCTGCTCTGGCTGGGGGTTTGGACTAGATCTCTAAAGGTCCCTTCCAAACCCTACACTTCTGTGATTCTGCCACCTGCATTATTATAGCATGCAATTTTAAATACTGGTTGAAACCCTCAACACATGCAAAGAATCTGACTTAAGTAAAACATCCTACTCAACTTCAATCTATCAGAAAAGAAACTGATGACATAGGCCTGCTGGGAAGATCATAAGAACCTCTCAGCTTAACAAGTAGTTCTGTCAGAAAAAAGACTACCTGCTTGTATCAGAAATAGCATGGCCAGTAGGTCTATGGAGGTGACTATGCCCCTGTACTTGGCATTGGTGAGGTTGCACCTCAAGTACTGTGTCCAGTTCTGGGGTCCTCACCATAAGAAGGACATTGAGGTCCTTGAGCAAGTCCAGAGAAGGGAAACCAGGCTGGTGAAGGGGCTGGAGGGCAAATCATAGGAGAAACGGCTGTGGGAGCTGGAGATGTTTAGTCTGGAGAAGAGGAGGCTGAGGGGAGACCTTATCACTGCCTATAGTTACCTGACAGGAGGTTGTAGAGAGGTGGGCGATGGTTTCTTCAGCCAAGTGACAGGAGATAGGACATGGGGAAATGGCACAAAGCTGCACCAGGACAGGGTCAGATTAGATGTTAGGAAATTTTTTTCACTCAAAGAGTTGTCAGGGCCTGGAACAGGCTGCCCAGGAAGGTGGTTGAGTTACCATCATAGAATCATAGAATGGCAAGGGTGGGAAGGGACCCCAAGGATCATAGAGCTCCAACCCCCCCTGCCACAGGCAGGGCCACCAACCTCAAGCCTGGAGCTACACAAGGTTGCCCAGGGCCGCATCCAACCTGGCCTTGAACATTTCCAGGGATGGGGCATCCACCACCTCTCTGCGCAGCCTGTTCCAGGACCTCACCACTCTTTCTGTAAAAACCTTCCTCCTAATATCCAAACTAAACCTTCCCTCCTTTAGCTTTAAACCATTCCCCCTTGTCCTGCCATTATCTGCCCTTTTAAAAAGTTGATTCCCCTCCTGTTTATAAGCTCCCTTCAGGTACTGGAAGGCTGCAATGAGGTCCCCCCGCAGCCTTCTCTTCTCCAGGCTGAACAAGCCCAGCTCCCTCAGCCTCTCCTTGTAGGGCAGGTGCTCCAGCCCTCTAATCATCTTTGTGGCCTCCTATGAACCCTCTCTAACAGTTCCACATCCTTCTTGTATTGGGGGCCCCAGATCTGGACACAGTACTCCAGGTGGGGCCTCACAAGGGCAGAGTAGAGAGGGACAATCACTCCCCTGTCCCTGCTGGCAACCCCTCTTCTGATGGAGCCCAGGATACCATTGGCCTTGTGAGCTGCAAGAGCACACTGCTGGCTCATGTTAAGTTTCTCATCCACGGTGACACCCAGGTCCTTCTCAGCGGGGCTACTCTCAAGGAGCTCTTCTCCCAGTCTGTATCTATGTCTGGGATTATTCCGGCCCAAGTGCAACACCTGACACTTGGCAGTGTTGAACCTCATTAGGTTCACTTGGACTCATTTTTCCAGCCTGTCAAGATCCCTCTGGATGGCTTCCTTTCCTTCTAGGGGTCGACCACACCACTCAGCTTGGTGTCATCTGCAAACTTGCTGAGGGTGCACTCAATCCCATCATCGATGTCATTGATAAAGATGTTAAAGAGAACCGGTCCCAAGACAGACCCATGGGGGACACCGCTTGTCACCGGCCTCCACCTGGACATAGACCCGTTGACCACCACCCTTTGGCTACAGTCTGTTAACCAGTTCCTTATCTATTGGATGGTCCACCTATCAAATCCACATCTCTCCTATTTAGGGATAAGGATGTGGTGGGGGACCGTGTCAAAGGCCTTGCACAAGTCCAGGTAGATGATATCGGTCGCCTTCCCTTTATCTACTGATGCTGTCACTCCATCCTAGAAAGTCACCAGATTGGTGAGGCACGACCTTCCCTTGGTGAAGCCGTGCTGGCTGTCCCAGATCACGTGCTCTTCCCTCATGTGCTCCAGCATGTCATCCAGGAGGATCTGTTCCATGATCTTCCCAGGCACAGAGGTGAGGCTCACCGGCCTGTAATTCCCTGGGTCTTCCTTGCTCCCTTTCTTATAAATGGGAGTGATGTGACCTTTTTTCCAGTCCCCAGGGACCTCTCCCGACAGCCATGATTTTTCAAATCTGATGGAGAACGGCTCAGCAACCACATCAGCCAGCTCCTTCAGGAGCTGGATGTGTTTAAAAGAAGAGTACTTGGTCTAGTGTTGGTCCTAGTAGGGCTGGATAGATGGTTGAAGGACGATGATCTTGAAGGTCTTTTCCAAGCAAAACCATTCTATTATTCTATGAAAAACACAGTACTGCAATGCATTCATTTTTCAGCATTGCATATCTTGTCATCCTCACACACTATAGAGTAAAGCCTTAAAAATTCACCTGCTGGTACTAACAATAGATAAAAATCAAGCACCTTTTTTTTCTACTAGTTAAGTGAATAGCCAGGAAAACTTTGCCAAAACAAAGATATGCAAGGGCCAATGTTGCTTCATCAAGCTATAAAGAGGCAGCTTCCTTTAAGTGAGATTCACTTCCAGATTTATGACACAAAGTTTATTTGGGATGGAATTTAATGTGGGTTCCCTTGTGACTGTACCTGCCTGCCAACTCAGCATACAGATAAATAAATTAACAAAATAAAAAACACCTCAAAAAACCCAAGAGCTGGAACTGGACAAGAACTGTTTGTGTCCTCTGAATCTCAAGTAATGTTAAACATCTCAGCTCTTCCACAGCACTAACTACAATTCAGTGGGGATAAAATATCAGTTATCAGTCCAAAGAAAAGAACCGAATATGAATACTTATTTCCTCGTTTTTCTGGAAGAAGACTATCTGTTTCATGCAATCCTAAATTGCTCCCTTTGGAAGGAAGACGCTGCCACTAACAGTCAACCTTAGACTTTGCTTTTTGTAACAACATAACCAGTGCAGTACACTGATTTTCTGGTAGCAGCTCCCAGGCCTCTGCACTACTCACTTCTGAAGAGCTTCAGATATGTTATACAGTCTGACTTTAGTCCAGTCTGTCTCCAGGGGTTCCAGTTCCCCTTCTAGATCCATTGAACTGAAGTAGGAATAACCCCTAGGTTGAATGATTTCACTGATAAATCACGTTAAGCCATCGATATATTCCCCAATACAAACATTGAAGCTGAATACTACTTTAGAAGATTCTTTTTTAAGCATGCTCGTTTTCTAACTTTGGAAAAGGCAGTTGTAAAATGTCTTTTCATTGAATAGGAAAGATGACAGAAAATTTATTACCATTTATGCTCATTCTACGTTAAGGTCCACAAAAACAGCTGAAACCTGTTATCAAAATCACGTGGTTTGCATTTACTTCTTTATTATTGTTTTTCACTTATGGAAGAGTTTGAAAAGAGTTCCCATTATTTTCTCAACAGTGGAGAAAATGAAATATGTATTGAGTACTGCTACACATAATAATCATGCCATTTCATATTCATCAGTACCCTCATAAATGAAACATAAGCTCTTCTAGAGGGAATTTTCACCTTGAAGGCAATAAAGACCATTTGTTTACAAAATAGAAATAGAAGGGAAGGTACAGAGAGAAAAATATGATCGTATTTCTTACCATTGTAAGTGTGAAGGGATGGCTTTCCAGTGCAGACACTCTTGGACAGTGCAGAATAACATACTGAAACCAAAATTAAACAGAGAAAATAAAATGACAGGAAAGGCAAGTTCGAACTAGTCAGTGATGGGTTAGTACAAAGTAGAAATCATCCCTGTATATAATACTACACAAACATGAGTGATTTTTTTAGGGGTGTATTAACTCACCTGACCAGGCCTTGCTTTAAAGTCATCTTTCACCATCCTTACTTCAAGGACATTGGAGGGATGGCTTATCACAGAAGTTATTGTGACCGATTTATTGCTGCGGATGTAGCGGTACAGCCTTTCCATGCAGTACAGGCACAGAGGTCCAGAAATCCAAAACCAGGTCTATGGGAGAATAAAAATATGATACCTCAAACACTTTTCCTTTTATATTCTCTAATTTCAAAGCTACCTGAGTGCTTCCAGGACCCCATTTCACATCTATTGTGGAACTGTGTTTTGGTCACAAAGTAACATCTACATCTCTACGTGCAGAAATCCAAGCATGTTATGGAGCCTTAATCAGTCTAACTGGCATCCACAAGCACAATTTCAATCATAAAACTCATCAGGATCAAAATGCTAATGACTTCATTTGCAATCATGTTACTCTGGTTTTATGTAGTTAGATTGCAACTGGTTTCAGCACTGAATGGCACAGTATTGCAAAATACAACAGAGCAGAGCACTGTAAAACTGGTTCACCCTTATGGCACAACACTGTCTGGCAATATTATTTGACTGTTACCTTACTTTAATCATCACAGGCTCAAGAAAAAAGGTGGGAAATAAGCAATTCTTGTGCTATAGAATTCATATTCAATATAAAACTAGTGTAATGTCATACACAAGAGAGAGGAATGGGCACTTCTGAGACATGATTCATTTGCCCCTGTGAAAGATGCGTATGCTAAATAAATAATGCACGGAAATGTCCATTTCTCTGCACAGCCTCTGGGTGACTACCTCAGATGGAGATACTTGGTTGCTGCTCAGCTAAATCCCATCCTAAAGAGTCAATTACTAACAGCTTATGGCGGACCTAACTACTGCTAATTCCACATCTGCTCAGTTATTCAAGCCATGGCACTGAAATGCCCTCGGCTCTCATCCATCCTCCATTCCCAATTTTTGAAGTTACACATCCGGATCTCTTGCGACTAATAGAGTATTTAATTTCCTCAAGCACCTCTGACCTTAAAAACCTCAGTAGCTCACAAGACCTAAGGTGGGGAGTTTTTGCGTTGGTTTTCTTTTTGCCTTGGTACTGCTGTGTGCATAAAACACTTCCAAAAAAAGAAAAGTCCTAAAATAATGTTGCAAGCTGCCAGGGGAAAACTGAGTGGCCACTGTTTCCATGGCTCTTCTCTTCCCGTAAAGGGCTCTGAAGTAGACATCATAAGTCCCAAAGAAGACTGTCTGATAACCTGTTGGTCATATGGAGCCAGATATACATTGATGCCTATAATTCAGGAGTATTTCCACAACAGAATACAAATCCAAAGAACTTTGTTGGAGGCCTTTCACGCAGAATTGACTGTTTCTTATTACAATGATGTGCTCTATTGTAAAATGGGTTCCCACTGCAGCTAGTAAGTGATATACATGTTCTACGGAAAACAATTATAAAAAACTCCTGTGAGGTCTGTTATGGGACCACCTTGAATTGTGGGACTTGTGAACTTCGTATTCCCAAACTTCCTCAGGGTACGTTGCCAATACAGCCTAGCTAATCTTTTCTCAAAAGAGAAGAAAAAAATGTGGATGAAGACAAAGCTGCTGCCATAAAACATAAACAAAAGGAAAAAAGGAAAACAGAAAAAAAAGGCTTTTCTATCCCACTGTCATCATACTCATTTACACATGCTGCATATAAAATAAGCCTGTCTGCAAACAACAGACTTCACAAAGCCAAACCACAACCAACTGAAACCCAGAAATGACTATTAGGACTTGCATCTGCACAGTAAAAAAAGAGAACAAATGGAATTTGATTATTTCAATTAACTACTGCTGCACAATGCTTACAAAGGGACTTTATGAATGTTATATAAATGTTTGCTCCGAATTGCTACACTGTAGTTTAAAATCTCATTTATAGCAAGACCAACACATCTCTTACCGTGTCATACAAAAAAAGAACACTACAGTCAATCTCTCGATGTTTTTCCACCCTATTCTATGCACCACATCGCAATGCAGTTCAAAGTTTAATGCAGATTGTTTTTTCCCCACCAAATCTTTGAATGCCTGAAAAGGTTTTAATAATATTTTCCATTATTAAAACATCTGGTCTGGAAAAGCAATAATTAGTGGTTACGGCTGACTGAAAGACTTGGCATGGCTTGTAATACCTGAAACGTCGGATCATACAGACCTCTGGGAAGTGTGACTGGAACTTGGGTTCCTCAGAACAAATTCTCATAAAGTTATTTTGTACAAAGGGCTCTGGTATTGATAAGTCCTCTGGGAAAGGCTCAGTAGTATAGTCAGGAAATGTCTCTTCAAAAGCCCTTGGCACCGTCACATTCTCTCGGAGTGTTTTGTTAGGATTAAAGCAACCAGGAGGGTGTTCCTCTAAGTTGGTCTGGTACTTGAGCACCCCCCTACAGGAAAATAAAACCAGCAAAGACAATAAAGTTAACAGTCAAAGCCAAGGTACTTATCTTAATTTGGAGAGGTTGTATAAAGCAGTCAAAAGGCTCATCCTCTGTAAGAATTTGTATTCCATTTGCTTTCAGGACTTTCCATGAGATCGATGTTTGCAACAATAGAGCTCTCTGTCACTAGAGGCAAGGTTTAACTTTTCCAGCTCACTTGGCACTCCCCCACTGAACAGCCTCAAGCTTAATACTGCTTGAAAAGGGGGAAATATTGCAGAAGCCTTGGAAAAAAAACACTAAATAATCACATTTCCAGTTCAATCACACCCAGGCTGTTTTTACTCATCCTCCTTACAGTCAGCAAGCCCTTTTCCTTTTTTTTTCTGGCAGTCTGTAGCTGAAGGGGCCAAAGTTGTGAAATCATCAACTGTAGGAATGTTCCTGCCACTTGGTGTTTATCAGGTCTGCACACAATGGTAGAACTTGCTCTTCAGCTTGTTGAACAGAAGGAAAAATAAACTCCTGCATGATAGCCAAGGAACCTTTATTGCCAATTATTTTGTGGAGTCCATGCATGTTTTTTAAGCAAAAGTTAAATTTATAGTAAAATGAAGTGATAACATTGCAGCTGTAGCTAGAATGTATGAAGAAATAAGTAGAAACCTGAGACACTCTGGAATATCCCAACACATGAATGCATCATTGAAAACAGGGAAGAACTGATAATACAGTAATAAAATTCCTTGGAAGTACTACTCTCCTCCCAATCTGGAATTGTAGACAGTAAAACCACAAGGAGGAATATTTAAAAAAACAAAGGGCTAAATGACAGCTGCACAAGACAGTGCTGGGTGGGAAGTAAGGCACGCTGACACCAAGTCTGGCGAGACGTGTCCTCTGAGCATGAGGCCATGTGGTGAAAGCTCATCTCAAGTATACGATAAAACATAAGGAGAGATGCTCCCCACTCCTCTCCCTAATGTATACGCAGCAGCAGCAACGACAGAGAGAGAGAGAAGTCGGGTATCAGCAATATTCCCCACTTAAATGGATTCCAACAGGCTACTGGCAATCTGCCTTACTGAAATGCAGTCCTGACAGCTAGCAACAAGCTCCCCACATGGTTCAGTGAATGATGTATGGCTTGAAAGTTAAACCTGCTCACTCTACACTCACATCTGACCCTGGAAGAACTACCTGTGAAGTCTCCATGTGCCTACACCCATGCTTCTGCAGTTATTTGTTGCCCAATCAGGCCTATCGCTTGCATATGGCATCACTGCTTGTCAGCACACATTTGCAAAGTGGTAGATACCCCTAGCATTATGCTAGTTCCCTGCTCCATAAATATTATGGTGCCTCATGGATTTAGCTGGAAGTCACAGCACATGCAATATTTTTTCAATCAATCAGCCTGGTGTGCATGCCTGCCAGCTGCTCTCGCAGCTTCTCTGTTCTCAGAACATCCCAAAAGAGGACTCAAAATTTTCCTGGAGACATGAATAGCTGAACTGCAAACATAGGCGTCCCTTCCAGTGATCTCGAGTTTGTTCAAACTATTACAAACATGCTAACTGAGTGGCAAACTGGGATGACAGAGCTGCCTCTTAACAGCAGCTGCAATGGCTCCCATTTCTGAAGCTGTTAAAGAAAGGCAAGTTGTCTTACACACCCAAGATAGTTCCCAGAAAGCTTGAGCTCTGCACAACTCTTAAGAAGCCTAACATACACCCTCATGTATTTATTTGTGCAACACTTGAATACAGTATGTGGGTATCAGTAAGGAGACGTGCATTTTAGCAAACAAAAGTGGTAGAGACAAAAAGGGCAAATCGTATGACAGTGTCCCACCAACTGAACAACACAGCATGCTGTCTAATGGCATGGGCATACCCTGCCCTGACATCCGCAAACTAGAGACAACATTCACTTCTGGACAGAGTGAAAAAATATATATCACTGTTTCTTGACTGATTTATGATGATCATAGATTTACAGACTGGTTTGGGTTGGAAGGGACCTCAAAGTTCCATCTAGTTCCAATCCCCTGCTATGGGCAAGGACACATCCCACTAGCCCAGGCCAAGGGTAACCAGGGGCGGCCAAAACTTCTCTGGGAAACCTGTGCCAGGGCCTCATCAACCTCACAATAAGGATTTCTTCCTTATATCTAATATAAAACTCCACTCCGTTTTAGAGCCATTACCCCTTGCAATGTTACAACATGTCCTGACGAATAGTCCCTCTCCAGCCTTCCTGCAGCCCCTTCAGGTACTGGAAGGCCGCTCTAAGGTCTCCCTGGAGCCTTCTCTTCTCCAGGCTGAACAAGCCCAACTCTCTAAGCCTATCTTCAGCTAGGTTAGATGTCAATAGTTCTCAGTGCTTTTACACTGTTCGTGTCATCCATGTTCTACTGCTCAACTCAAGGTGAGCTGCTTGAGGAGTCTCCTAAAGGTGAATGTATGGGTAGAATCTTAAGACTTTTCACCCTTTGGAAGATGAATTCTTTGATACATCTAGTGATTTATTCTCATTCCTGTGAACTGGCATAATCCACTTAACTCCACAGCAGTATGTACTCTGGATCAGATGATGATTGAGCTATAAATGTTTCATATGTTTTGTAACTCCTTTTATTGGTACTGGAAACATCAAGCTTCTGCTTTTACAGAAACTATTTGTTGTTGGTAGCACTGGCTAACAAACAGATAATGTAATGTATAGGTACACCAAGTCTTAAGCCACTAAAACGTCAGGAAGTCACACTGTAAAATCATACCCATAATAGTTAAAAACAAAACAAGAATCCAGAAATTCTGTGGAAATATTCAGGAGAGACTCCCCAGAATGGTAAATCATCACTCAGTCTGCTGTGCAGTCCAGCAACAGGTGTTGCCTTGCTCTGTCAAGTAACTGGCCATGTGCCTATAAGAAAGCTAGGGAAGCACTGTTCACAAGGGCATCTAGCAATGGAATGAGGGATAATGGTTTTAAATTAGAAAAGGGGAGATTTAGGCTGGAAATTAGGAAAAAAATCTTCACTATGAGGGTGGCAGATCACTGGAACAGGTTGCCCAGAGAGGTGGTGGAGTGACCTGATTTAGTGAAGACGTCCCTGCTTACTGCAGGGGATTTGACTAGATGACCTTTAAAGGTCCCTTCCAACCTAACACATTCTGTGATTCTATATGTCTGCAAATCTCTAAGGCAAGCTTTGTAGGAGTTACTTGGGCAGCTAAACATGGGTGTCTAAGCTTCCTTTATTCTCAGAAGAGATCTTCTAATTAGCATCCTCAATGGAGCACAGAAATTGATCCAGCTCAGTTGAATGTAAATCTATGTAGCAGCAGGTTAACTAAAGCATTCTTGAGGCTCCATTGATTGTATTTATTTAAACTCATTAGACTATAATGGAAGACAGACGCTTAGAAAACATGTAGGTACCTACATTTATGTGTCTTAAACTTGAACTGACTCTCACTCTCCATGACTCATTCTTCTCCCACTTTCAACAAACACTCAGGTTTTTTAGATTCATGCTGAAAGGTTTTCCAATTCAATAGTAAAGAAGCTGCGTAGAAGACGATGTCTGTTTAACACTTGGCATATCCCTGCAGCCCTGGTTTGCTATCTGCTCCAATCAGACTTCTTCCTTCATGAAGTGGCAACATGGTTAGGAAGACAATGGGCATAGGACCATACAGTGAAGGAGATGAATTAAACTGGACATGGAAAGTGCTCTGAAGTCAATCACTGGAAGAGATTGCCTAGGAAGCTTAGAGAACCATGGTTACTATAATTTAGCAGAAATTCATCCTGCCCCAGGTTGGAGAGAACAGTTAAGATCCAACTTCCCCAGCTATGAACAAGAGCTATGCCACAAGAGAAAAATAAAGGAAACCAAACCAAAAAACAAAACAACAAGCAAACAAAACCAAAAAACCCCAACCCACAGAGAACTGGAATTGTATCCAGGAGTTTCAGTTTTTTTGAACTCATTATTTCAATTCACCAGGCCTCAAGCTGTGTTTGTTTGGTTCAACAGCATATTCCTGCAATGATCTTTCTAGGCCTAATTACCTTTCACTGTTTACTTGAAACAGCAGTGCTCAGTGTCACACAGACATTCCAGCACCCTGTGTTTCAGTAGATGTTTGATGACACGGAGAAATAAACCTGTTCAAACACACCTTTCCCTATACCAATCTCTGCACCTATGTCCATAAAGGAAACTTCAGAGATATTAATGGACCAGATTTTCACATCTACAACTTGTGGAAGCTGCTTCATCTTGGAGTAGAGCTGGGTTCATCTGTGCCAGGTACAGACCTTCATGGCACATGAATACCCATCTCATTTATGAAAACAAAAAAACTAATAAAATTTGTATCACAACAATTAGAAAGAGATAATTAGGGTGAGGCCGATCCTTCCCTCTCCTTAGGAGTCAAAATAGAAGGCAGAGAGGAATGACTGATTAGCAGCTTTACTTCACATTCTCTTCTCAGCAGCCAGGTGGGCAAAAAAGAATCAATACTGATTGATTTCCCACTGGAAACTAGTAAAATGGATAAGGAATAAGCGTAAAAGCAAAGGGGTCAGTGCTAGCTGGCTGTAGCAAAACACAATTCTCCAACCTACAGTCTGAACATTATTTAAATAATAACCTATTGAAAAACTGATGACCATCTTGTAAAGAAGCTGGCCCACTGTGCACAAGCGAGCTTGGGAAAGGCAGTAATCAAGGGAACTGCTCTTTCTGGAGAAGGGGGGCGATGTTGTCCATTTACTTACCCAGAAACATGCACCATCAGCAGCATATAGAAGACAAAGAAAAGGTTGTGTGTATACCAGAAGATGTCATAGTTTGAAACCCTGAAAAGAATAAACCATGTTTCAATGCTGTTTCACTCAGATGGAACCCGTGCTAATTAAAAGCAGACCTGTGCACACATGACATCATTATATACCATGGAGTCATGTAGGATGGTGAAAGCCCAGAACGTATCCCTACAGGTACACCGTACTCACAAGCAAACAGTGTTGAGAAGAATGGGTGACTAGCACAGAAGTAAAAAGCTGAGAAAGACAGATAAAGGAATCTAAGTACAAAGCCTGCTGAAGACTTTGCTGCTTTCATAGACCCTGCTTAGCCCTTATCAGATCCCTACAGCTAGAACAGTTCTTCAGGCTCCAACCTCAGAACTCAATCTCTTCACAGCAAGTGTCTCCTTGCTTTCTCCTCGCCCCAGCACAGGGCTGTGCTGTTTAATGTGTCATTACTGGAGCAACATAGAAATGGGTAGCGTAGACAGCAGCAGAAGGGCTGGTAGGAATGGTAAAAGAAACTTGAAGGGTAAGGAGTGGCAGGAGATGCAGGAGGAAAGGGAACTCAAGCAAGCAGGTAACACAAAGACAATTAAGAGGATTTTCAAGGCTGGAGGTCACATACAGTAGGGCTCTAGGACTGATGGTCTTGGGAGGAACAAGAAAAACATTATCACTGTGAGGATTTACTTTCATCTGTAATTTGTTAGGTAACGTAGGAAGAACCAAGACCAAAGAAAATACTCACCCAGAACCATTTTTGTTAATT
Organism: Laterallus jamaicensis coturniculus; assembly: GCA_022605575.1. Classification (NCBI taxonomy): domain Eukaryota; kingdom Metazoa; phylum Chordata; class Aves; order Gruiformes; family Rallidae; genus Laterallus; species Laterallus jamaicensis. The sequence continues at coordinate 186,532 of JAKCOX010000251.1, forward strand.
TATTTGTTTTTTCTTGAGTAAAATAGTCACCAAAAACCAACAATCAAATGATTAAGAAAATACCCTACTTCACAGCACAAGCACACCTCTCACACTACATAGCATAGCAGGACAGCCCCTTCCAAAACAACAAAAAAATCCCTACCCCCATTCATAATCCAAAACAATTAGATAAAAACCAACCTCATCTCTGAGAATATAGTTTAGAAGCTACTCTTCAGACATACCTAGCTTTTTTCAGACTTTTCCCCCTTAAATGTAATCAACTCCTCTCAACTTAACCTCCTTAAAACTAAAAGTATAGAGATCCTTGAGCCTCTTACCATTAAACATATTTTCCAGTATTTTAATAATTATGAATTTCTTACTTGTATCCTTCAATTGTGTGTCATACAGATACACACGATATTCTAATACACTCAATAATTCCCCTACTGCTTTTATTATATATATTTTTTACAGTTCTTCAGAACATTTATTACTTTCTTTACATTCTTTTTAGGGCTTAGAATAGATATTGTTCACAGAATTAATGCATCTCTTAGGAACTCAAATTCCTGAAAATTTGATATGAAGTTGAATGTTTAACTCTAGAATTTTGCATGTGAAGGCCTCTTGCAAGAGTTAACTTACTGAGAAATCTAAGGAGAATTTGCCATGCTTAAAAGGGACTCAGTAAGCAGCACAGTTTTCCTAAGTATTCTTAACTCTGCTACAGCTAGTTTTGAAAAGGACGATGTATGTGGTAGTTAAGAGATGAAGCTGAAGACTGGAATATTTGGTTACATAAAGAGATGGCAGCTATATTTTAACATTCCTTTCAGTATATGATTTCCAAAGTCACTAGTAATTGTGTTCAATGGAAATCATCCCGAACAACATTAATCTGAAAGTTAGCAGAAACATTAGCATTTATTTACCAGATTTATTGTATTTTCTAATAATTTTATTACCCTTCCAACAAACAACTACTCAACAAAAACCACTGACCTAATCCTCAGGCATAATGCAGCAAAAAATTTAGAAAAAATTTGAAGTGGTACTCGCTTTCCCCCTTTAAAACATTAGCAGCTAATCCCATCTTCCTAATACTTATTCACACAGTTTACTGAACAAGCAAAGGCAAGAAAACAGAAGGATAATCATGCACAGAAAAATTTCAGGAAGAACACACGGAGGAGGAAGTGATGAAGCAGATCAGTGTACAAAAGTGGATTAGGGCTGAAATTCAAGAAAGTATAACAGGGTTTTTTATTTGAAAAGGCCAGTTTCTGGTAGGCAGTGAACACTCACAATTCTTTTTTCTAAGACATTAGCATGAGCTTAGCCGTCACAAGGCACATGAGAATCCACAGGGAAAGAGACTGAAAAGCAACATAAAGATGCAGGCTGGTAGCTCGTTTCCTCAGTAAAACACACTGTACAGACAAACTTGAGCTATACGCCTGAGGGAGAAGCCAGGATAAAACTTCCAAATATGGATTATTGCTAGACTAACAGGAGATGCAGATGATGTCTTAAGGGCTTTGACTCCACTGGCTAGATGGCAGAAAGACAGGAAGGCACTTGCACTCAGAGTAACTGAAGGAAATAACAAGCATGTAACTTGGAAAGATGGAAACCTTTGTTGCATCACGTGGAAAATTATTTCCAAGAATATGCTTGAAAGTACATATATTTTCCTAGGTTTCCCAATCATTAATAAATGCTGTTGGGTTTCGGGTTTTTTTCTAATTTATCGAGGCCTTGGAGAAAACAGGACTTTGTTCTGGCTCAGTGCTGCTGAGTGAAGTAATTGTTTCATTTTTCCATCTTCCCAAAACTGGCTTTCTTTTGCAAGTAGAGCCAGCTGTGTGGACTATGCAATGTGCAGCCATGCCTGACATGTTGTGCAGCAGATTCCCCTGTATTTCAGTAGCCTACAGTACCTCACAGAGGTTTCAGCCCTTGAAGTATCTTTGTTCACAAAGAGTACACAATTGTTGAACTATTTTCGTCAATTAGTACCTGGTAATATTGCTACTCAGGAAAGACTGATTAGTTCAAAGTTCAAACCCACATTATCTAGCTCACATCACTGGAGCAACATCAATGTTTGAAGATATGGAATAGAAAATATCCTTCATAGTCCACCAAGTTGAGATGATGCATTTACATAGCGGTCTCTGGTGAATTCAAAGACTGGTTATAAAAATCAAGGACGGGGGTGGGGGGGAGTGACGGGGGTGGAGCTCATACGGTTCAATTGCAGAATCCAAGCCTTAAAAAGACTACAACATTTGACTAGATCCTCCAAGGAAAAGGTCACTCGAATGTATTATAATATGTGTTCAATAATGTTGGTGCAGAATGTGAACCCATTGGAGGACCAAAACAGCTTCTCTGAGCCAATGCTGCATCGATGTTTCAAAGTTATAACTAACATTTAAGAAGAATGTATTTGACAATCAGAAGCAGGGCTTTAAAAAAACCCACAACATTCTATTTCTACTTAAGTAGCACAATTCTGTTGCAGTTTGCTTTGCTGCTGGGGTTTTCTGGTTGTCTTTTTCTTTTTTTTCTTTTTTTTTTTTAGGGTTTGTTGTTGCAATTAATTGGTGGAAATAATTAGAATAAAGATCTCTTACTTTACTTCCAGAAGACTTAATTGCATTGGACAGAACTTTCCATATGTTTACTTTACTGCTTCTCTGTATGAACAGGAACAAAAAGCTGTTGTTCAAATATCTCAATTTATAACCAAACACAATTTTTTTTCTGAAGACGATTTAATCAGTATTGTAATTTTTCTCAATACAAAATTCACATTGCTATTTTATCTGTAAACAAGTTTTTAAAAAAAGGGGGGAGTGGGAGAGAAGAAAACTAGTATTTTTGACACTTGCCTTGCATTGCATTTACTCTTCATTCCCTCTCATCACTATGAGAATATAATTACTCAAATGGCATTTTTCAGCATAATGATCAGCTTGCGTCTTACCTGATAGCATACGTAGAAGCTGTACACATGAGGAATAATACTAACACCATAATGACTCCAGTCAGACCTGGAACTAGAACAGGCATAAGAAAACTTACTTTTGAACCATGAAGAGATGTGCCTGTATTCTATGAGCTTTTAAGAGTGGAAGTTAAGACATACAAATCACAATTCAATCAAACTCTTGCATGTGTTTATCTCTTGAAGACAATTCAGGTACCAAACCAGATTAGGAAAGCAGAGCAGTTGCATTATTTCCCACCTTCCCAGAGATAACTGCCCTTTTCCTTGCATTTCTCCATGCACCATTAATTTCCTATTAGTCTTTGCTCATGTACTTCTTTGTTCATGACATTTGTCTCTGAACAGGTAACCAAGAACAAATCCTGTCTATTTGTATGACTGTACAAGTTTCTGTATCTCTTTTATTCTAAACCCTAAACTCTGCTGAGCAGTACAATTAGAAACCTGTTCAGGGACAGAATTTCAAGCAAATCAGTTTCCATGCAAGCTGTCACTTCAATTGTTTGCCAACCCATTTCATCCTGGAATGAGAAAGAGCCTGAAATTACTCTCAATGGCATTGTATCATGCTTGAAATTGTTGCCTGTAGAGCAAGGTCTGTGAGAGTGATCTACAGCCAGCATTTGAGAAGGAAAGGTTAAAAACATTAAGGACTGGACTCATCTGTTTGAATGCAGACTTGTATCAAAACTAGTCTACCCTTGACTCTTTTTTTAAGTCAAAGGAGAGAAACAAGTATTTCTATGGCACGATTCATCTCGTCCTACAGTTGAAATCTGCCCATGAAGTACAGTAAACTACCAGCTGAAAAACAGATTAGAAAAATCCCAAAGTTGCCTCTTTTTCTGAGCACCTTATCTTCAAGATTGCCATCCAAGGAATTAAAAATGTGAATTAAGAATTAAGAACCTAAAATCCATGAAGCATTACATCAAAACCTTTTATTTCTCAAAGAATGATGGCTTTTATGCATAATCTCTGGTCACCCTTACAGCCATGTGTTTGGATTTAAATAAAGCCAGTCAGACCTATCACCAAGCATAAAGCTAAATCGGTGCTAAATTGCTGGTTTTCTGTCAGAATATAAAAATCTCAACTAGCTTTCATAGATGTAAATGGTAAAACAGGAGATTTTAATGGTCCAGGACATTTTACAGGATCACATAAGAACAAGCTAATTTTCAAATAATTGTGATTTTAGACCCTGTATCAATTAAGGGACAATTTCAAATCTTAACTTATATAAACCTCTCAATAGCCACTTATTGAAAAGTCTAATATCCAAAATCTGATACATCCCAAATCACAAACCACAGGGAAAACCTCCTAGTCCTACAATCAATAAAAGTTTCGCAGGGACTGCCTAAGAAATGTAATTTCATCCCTTCATGGAAATATTACAATTAAAAGCAGTTACAATGAAGAAAACCCCAAAACCCACAAAACATGCACTCTTTCAATTGCCTCCTTCTTCATTTATTCTTTCTTTTTCTTAATCTGATATGCAGCTTGCAATCAATCTCATCTCTGCCACAAACATTTCCAACCCAACTGCAGTTCAGCACCTGATCCAGCTTCCTACACTGTCACTCAAGCTACAGATCACCTTCCACATCCAATTCATAAATTCTCTTCTCCATCAAGAGGATGACGTGAAGTCACTCACAACCTTGTCCAAATTCTTGAGCAAATTTTTAGTGTTGCACTCCTCCCTGTCTTTTCCTCCACTAGCTATAATCTGTTCGGGAAGAGATCTTTTTTCCGTATTTGTACATCTCCCAGTGCAGGAAAATCTTGGTCCCAGTCTGGGCACTCCTTCAGATAAATAATAAATGTTAGTTACCCACTATTAGGATAGGTAGTGATCTGAGTCATTTTAAATTGAAGGCAAATTAGAGACACTGCTTTTTTGCAGTGCGCTCAAACGTTTGACAATGCAGTATTATTCTGGCTGTCAGAGAGTTAAAAGGAATTCCACCTTGAACGTACTCTGCTCAGCTAAAGAGCTCTCAAAGTGTCCCGAGAAGCCAGGACAGTATTTGATGGGGCCTCTACACCTAAAAGCCTTCTCCTACATTCAAAATAATCCTTAGCTGCTTGTTGTTATTCTTACTCCCCATCTTTAATTCCCTCCTTCATCAGTTACCCTCTTTCAAGTAACACCACTGATTCACTCACTACACCAGTTACCCAACTATTTCCAGTTCGCAGTTAACTTATACCTCAATTTCTATCATTTCACCTTCTCATTTCCCCAACTCTCAACTCATCTAGACCTTGGTTAGGGTACTGGAAAGCCTTTCCCCACAGACTAATTCTATTAAACATACTGGAATTGACAGGTCTAGAACCACATTTATTGCTGCCAGACCGATTCCCTCAGACTTTGCCCTAAATGCCATCAAGCTGGGGAATTTTGCATTTCATCTAAATAAAGGTGAAAGAGAGTTGATACAAGAATGACCTTTACCTGCTCGTGAAGTACTACAGCTTGGGCTTATATTTACCCCTCCATAGCCAAACATTGCTCCCTTCTAAATTCCTGCACCAAAAAAAATATCTTCATTTATTTATTCTTTATGAGTGATCAAGTCCGATCCCCATATAGCAGTTTAGACCACTCTGAAATCAAACTGACCTTTAAATAAACCAGTTGAAGCAAGAAGTACACTTGTTGTTGTGGGTTTTTTTCTAGAAATTGGATCATTTAGGAATTTAGTTTTAATATTATGCAGAATCTCTGTTTGAAACTGATTATTTTCCACTGACTCATCTGTACAGCAACAGCTTTGAAGATGCTGCTCATCCTACTACAGGGCTTATGTAACTTCTCCCTCCTGACTACCAGATAAGCAAACCCAGGTTATGTTATGTTAACACAAATAACACATCTCAGCCTAGCTGAGATACGACAAATGGAGCATGCAAACACAGGATCAAAATGTTTTGGCTGGAGAGTGATGACGAGAAGCAGCAAACTTTCTCATTCAGTTTTGCAGCAGACTTACCAGTAGCAAAAAGCAGTTTCCTTGGGTCCTGAAAAAAACAGGGGAGGGAAAAAAGAATCAACATGTTTGATTTTATATCCATATTAATAATGCAATATTTATAACTAGCTCATAAAGCTCACATGCTCGATGGCATACACAGGCCCTAAATCTGGATGCAGGAATGGATTTAGGATTTGATCTACAATGACTGCAATTCAATATAAACTGAACCTTTAGCCTTCGCACTCTCCCAGTGAAACAATTATCATCTGTTACAAAAAATGAGAGGTAATTTTATAGATAACTATTTTTTGAAAGCCTAATTTTACTCAGTTACCTCTTTGAGAGGACAAAGTGAAGTAGAAGAAGGGGAAATGCTGAATTTAAATGAAAGACAAGTGGTGAGCATTTAACTGCCAGTTATATCACCAAGAGATGTGCACTGGACTATAGTGAAGCAGGACTGAACACAAAGGAACTGATAACACAAGGCCAGATGTTCCTGTATCCTTCACCACATGTGAAAGGAAGAGGGGACATGTTAACCTTCCAGGAAACTGCCTCATTCCCTTTGAGTCCTATGCTTCGTGGGGTTTTCTCTTCTTCACTGAAGAGAAAAACTTTTTTTTTTTTTTTTTAAACTTGAAATAAAATGAAATGGGTGGACATGAGCAGTTTTCACACAGGTCAGGAAAAATGAAGCATCCCTCTCCCTGACCTTGCCTGCATCCAGATGTGCACACCCATGTACAGAAGACAATGGTAGCATCCAGACTGCCCACCACAGTTATACAGCTTTAAGTGGAATTCAAGAACAAAGACTCAAGACCTAATAGAGTACCTAATACCTAGAGTATCTAATAGAGTACTAATAGAGATCTGTCAGGTTTTGATGCTAGAGTTACTAGGACTTGTTGTCATCTCTATTTTCTATTGCAAAATCCCTAAGGCTGCTTCATACAGGCTGCCGTGCACACTGTGGCACGTTCTTGCCTGAGGCAAGCTCCCAGTAGTGTTCCTGATGAGACAAAGTCTATCGGACCACTCCTAACACATGCAGACACTTGAGTTCAATCCAGAACCTCCACATAATAGTTGGTGTTGGCATGTCTTCGTGCCACTGAATAGCTTGGTGATTAGATCATTCACCCAGGGAGTAGACCTTGGTTGTTGGTCCTTATGAGACCGGGCTGAGTCAAGCTCTGCTTTTCCAGGAAAGGATGCAGCTGGGATAGGGTCATTCTAAATTCTTTCTAATGAAGCTGGTAGAAAAGGAATGCAGACTTGGGACTAGAACGAATATAAACAAGAGAGAACTTGATTGTAACCTGAAGAAGAAAGAGTGCTGGACTACGGTCTTACTCCTAGGATATGCACACATCTCTCCAACACCATATCCACAAGCAAGCGCCCAGAGGAGGGACTCGGACTGTGGTACACCTTCAAGAGATCTGAACCACAGACAGAGAAATAAGCAAATCTTTTTCACAGTGAGGCTGACAGAGCACTGGAATAGGCTGCCCAGGGGAGTTGTGGAGTCTCCTTCTCTGGAGATATTCAAGACCCGTCTCGACACCAACCTGTGTGACCTGTCCTAGGGAACCTGCTTTGGCAGGGGGGTTGGACCCTATGATCTCTGGAGGTCCCTTCCAACCCCTACAATTCTGTGATTCTGTCTGTGATTTCCTAAGCAGAAGTTAGCTTCCAGCCCAGTTAATTGAAGTCTCAGCATATATACTACAGTTCCAACTGCAGTTTAAAAGTGCAAAAATCACTCAAACCTCACTATTCTCAAATCTCCAGTATATGTCACATAGCACTATACCCTAAATACTCCAAAAGCAGTATCTGTTTTCCCAAAACAGCTGCAGAAGTGTGTCGATCAGGCCTGCTGAAGGAACAGAGAGGCAGAAGAACAGAAGACTTTTTCAGTTGGAAGGGACCTACAACAATCCAACTGCCTTATCACTTCAGGGCTGATCAGAAGTTAAAGCATGTTGTAGAGAAGCAGAACAGGGTACAGTGTGAAAGGACTTGAAGACAGCATTCTCTACCTCATAACCCAATAGATCTGAATCCTGCTAGCTTTAAGTGCTTAAGACACATTTTGTCCCGAGAAAGAAAGAAAAGCCACACCAGTCCACATGATGGTGAGTTTTCCATGCACAAAATCATGAGCTTGCACTGTATTGATCATAAGATGGATCCCACAAAGGAACTGGATATACAAATATTCATATATTTAGATTATATACTTAAAGGAAAATATAAAAAGATAGCTGGCTCACCTCACCACGATAGTTTGCTGCATTTAGTGACAGAAAGTCTTCATTATAGTTCTCAGAGAAGTTAAGAGCATTCACCAGATGAGCAGCAACATGTAAGACTAAAGTAAAAAAAAAACCACAAAAACAGGGTAACAGATTCATAAACAAGAGGTAGATGTTCCCCTGAAGTAAACAAAAGTGGCTACCCAGATGCCACATCATAATCACATCACCTGCACAAGATGCCTCAGGGACTAAGGAATTATTTTTCCACAGTAAATCATGCTATAGATATTCATAGCTCAAAGCTTTTTAACACTACAGCAATCATTTCTGTACTGAAACTATTCAGCTGGGAGACAACATTCAAAGGTGTCCACCAAAGAGTGTTTCCTCTTCAGTGAAATGGCTATTTGCCTCCACTGCTTCCTCTTCTGCAGATATAAGCCTGTAGCATCCTGCTTCTTCACTCAAATTTCTCAGGCACAATCGAAGGTCAGGTATAACACCAGAGTTTGACCTGATCTCATATACCTGTCTTTTTAGAAACTGGAATTTTAAGGAAAAGCTCAGAAAAGGAAAAGAAAAAATAAACCAAAACCCACACACATCTGAGAAAACATTCACAATTTAAGGCAGGGAAGCACAGAGCAAGACTACCCCCAAATGCACTGCAAAAGAAAAACCACGAAGTACTGCTTCGATGTGTTTCCCAAACACACTGACTGCTCAGCACAGTAAGATCTCACCTGAAAAGATGCAGATTGTAACACCACATGTCACATGGAAAGTTTTACTTTTATCTAGCAGCCTTCTGGTTTTCCTGCTGGCAACCTAGTAAGAGAAGAATTCAAGCAATCTCTCTTCTAAAACAAAGCAAAGGAAAGAAAATACCAACAGCATTGAAGTAACACAATAGCAACTTCAGCTTTTACCAGGTATAAGACCTTTACAAACATAGTATGTAAATTTAAAAGCTACAGGATTATGTCAGTGAGTCAATTCTGAGGTCTTAATGAAGGAATTACAGTTGGATCTGTATGATATAGATGTCAAGAGTACATAAGGTAATATCCCTTTTGGCTTTAAAATGTAGAGTTCCAGCCCTAATTTTTGTAGGTGTCACTGAGTCTTCACTGAGCAGGACCAAAGGGAAGGGTATATTTGCATATATATGTGCCTCTATAAACATCAGGTAGTGTCATGTGATGAACAAAACTCATCGGTTCAGTTTGCAACCATCATGAAAACACAGATGAACTTCAAAAGCATTATTCATATTTCTGTCAAAGCAACTGATAAAAATCACAGATCAGCTAAACCATTGTTACCGAATACTGGCACAGAAAACTAGTCCTCATAGCTTTGCCAGAAACTTTTTTCCTCCAATGGTAATGAATTTATTAGCCTGGGTATTTTTATTTAAAGTTCTGTTATCTCCAGTAGGACACTTTTGGTCATGCAGATCTAAGTTTTTACCTCTGCTGAATTCTACCAGGAAGCAGTGGAGAGGACATCTAAGCTTTTGATATCAGAGTTGGGAAAGAAGATGATTTCATCTGGTTGCAGTTCCACAGCAAGTCCCTGTCCTTCAAAAATGCCTTCAAGAAATCTTCCCCACAACAGGTCCAATTAGACTAGACAATGTCAGGCAAGGAACTGACTGTCTTCAAAGGGGTCATGAATATAGGCTGAGTGAGACTTGCCACATGCAAGCACATACTGTATAACATGCAGGAATACCACAGATATTTTCCTATAATTTTTAGACTAAACAGACACCAGGGCCACCTTCTCCTCAGCTGCTGCATTCTGAGGACAATACTTACCTTCTGAGATCCTCGCAGGAAGGCCAAGAGAACACGACACATTGGTAGAAGGACCAGGCAGCAGTTGAGATTGAGGACTGATGCTGAAGCTCTGCTAACACACAATCCTAGCTGAACAAATACAGCAAGAGTTAGATTACAGGGAGAAAAGACAGTCTAATGGTTCAGATGTCAGCATCCAGCCTCCCTTTACTGTAAACCCAAATAGTTCCCATGCTCTGACTAATCTGAATAACACTGATGATGTTTTACACATCCTGGAAAAACCACTATACACACAGCATGCTCTCCAGTTCTCTGAGGAAAAGTAGCTCTCACCTTTACAGGAAAAACATTACCTAAAATTTATTTTGTTACCAATAATGTAAGCAAATGACAACTTTCTACCAAAATAACCAATATCCTCATCAGTACTCAAAGCCATGTGGAACAAAACACATCTCAGACAAAAAAGCATCTACTCAAAGTTTCAACAGGCATAAAATTAAATAAGAAAGAGAGATAAAAACTATGAAGAACCTAGAGAGCCACTTAAGTAAAGTGTAATGATTTTCTGATAAACAAGCCAGGAAAAGATGATACTGAAATGATAATATTGTTTCAAGAACTATTATGGAATTGTCACAGAACTCCTTGTCCGTTCAGACTACGCAATGGCAGAGCTGGACCTAAGGAAAGTAGGTTTTCTTCACTGTAACTACTCAATAGCTGGGAACTGTAATGAAATCTAATTTTGCTAATGCTTTCACTGGTATATTTGGAACTTACATAATTAGAACAAAAACACTTGTCAAACAAATGAACAGTGCACACATTAATGTCATAACCCTGTATTTTTAAATCTTATTATATTCTCTCATTCATTTACATTTAAAAAAAAGTCAGGAAATTGTCATTGTTCTCCTAGTTATTAGGTTGAATTACCATTTTGCTACCTTATATAAAAGATGCTTTTAGACTGTCAACAGATTTCTGGGAGGATACTTTTTACAATGCAAGTTTTTCAACTCCTGAAGAAATTAATAAAAAACTATTATAATATTATAAGATAACTCAAACACTGCAGATATAAGTGAATTGTTTGAACAGGTACAGATTATCTAATGAAAATTACTAAAGGTTTATTACTTTTTCCACATTAAACTACCTAAAAAATGACATTTGTAATTTCTCAGTTATTTTCCTCAGTGAAACATTATATTCCTATCTTTCTTACCAAACAGAAAAAAATTGAAACAGTTTAGTTTTGGTTTTTAACAAAAATTATTAGAAAAGCCTTGTGATTTCAAAATTTGTGGTTGCTATTAGTTGAGGGTTTTTTACAGACTAATCTACATGCAAAAAAAAAAAGATAAATATATAAACTAGTAAAAATAAACAAAATAACTGGACTCTAGCAGGACAGGAGATTCTTAGTACCATACAAAATCAGAACTACTTGCTCACAGTTAGTAGCACCCATGTACCACACTTGTACATTGAGTATCACCTGAATCAACACTCCCAAGTCCTTCTCCTCAGCGCTGCTCTTAATCCATTTTCTGCACAGCCTGTAATCTTGCTTAGGATAGCCCTACCCCATGTTCAGGACATTGCACTTGGCCTTGTTGAACTTCTGAAGTGCACACAGGCCAAATTTCAAGCCTGTCAAAGTCCCTCTGGATAGCTGGCATCTGTTCATCAGCATCAAGCTGGCATCAGCATGTCAACTGCACCACACAGCTTGGTCTCGCTGGCAGACTTGCTGTGGGTGCACTCAATCCCGCTGTCCATGTTGCTGACAAAGACTATAAACAGTCCCAGCCTCAGTACCAATCCCTGAACAATGACACCCAGCAGCTGACTGCAACTGTTTCACTGTCATCTTCCAGCCAATTCGTTCTCCACCAAGTGGTCCATCTGTGAAATCCACATCTCTCCAATTTAGAGACAAGGATGTCATGTGGGGCAGTGTCAAACGCTTTACACAAATCCAGGTAGATGACATCTGTCACTTTTCCCTTATCCACCAGTGCTGTAACCCCATCACGGAAGGCCATCAAATTTGTCAGGCACAGTTTGCCCTTAGTGATCGGCTGTCACCAAACACCTTCTTATTTTCCATGTATCTCAGCAGTTTCCATGAGGATCTGCTCCATGATCTTCTCAGGCATAGAGGTGAGACTGACCAGCCTGTAGTTCCTCAGGTCTCCGTTTTGTCCCTTTTTAAAAATGGGGGTTCTGTGTCCCCTTTTCCAATCAGTGGGAACTTCATATCTTCTTTCTTCTACATGACAAAGCATCCCTAAGGGCACCTTCTCTCCAAAGTTGCTCATGACAAGTGGAAGCAATTACCACACAAAATGTGTTCTACCTTGTTCTCTACTATGCAGATTTGTGATTCCTGGCAAACATCCTGAGAGAAAATCTCATGTACATGATACTGAGAGAGGCATCCCTAACCTACAGAAACATAGAAAATAAGACTAGAATGAAGCACATCACCTCTTTCCCACTCTCCATATTTCCCCCACTATTTCTTGCAATGCACTTAGTCTTTTTGTTCATTAAAATTTTTCTTTTCATTTCTTTTCCACATAAAATCTTCCTTGCTTCTATTTCATCTGTAACCTCACACTCTGTTCACAGGCACAGCAAGAGATTATTCTTGCTACTTTTCCCTCAGTCACATTCTTCAGACTTCAGCTCATCCTTTCCTCTCAGGTCCAGAGCACAAAAGCAATGACTACAACCAAGCACCAGCTACAATGGCCACAATCTCTGCAACTGAGTTGATGTTTACAAAATGCTAATGCCACTTTCCACGTCAAAGAATGATAAAGAAAATGTGAACAACCACAATAAGTATTTCTCTATCCTTGCCCAAAGTAGCTTTAGAACGTCATAAATATTTTTGGAGTATCAGAGAAAACAGCAATAACCTTGAAATGATATGGCTTAGTGTGAAATAAAATGTTTCTATAATGTCCATTCACAAATACAAGTCTGTCTCTCTATTTTCATTAATTATTAGCTCTCTAAAGAGAAGCTAAAAATGAGCTTTATATCTCATAAAAGTAATAACTTTAAAAATATGGTTATTAAACATACAAAAGTATTTTTATTAAAACTTGCTGATGTACTACAGTATTTCAGGGATTAAATGAGCATGATTTGAAAAACACAGGAATTATGCAGAACTGTTTTTTACACAGAAGTAAACTGAACCATTTTTGTAGCTTGTGACGAACATCCCAAAGCTGAAAAACGTTGCAATGCCATTAACATGTAAAGAAATTTGAAAATTGTAATAATTTCTCTTTTATGATCTATATGATACATCATTAGCTTCTTAACAATTTATGGTGTTTGAGTTTAAACATAAACCAGGCATGATATTAATCAGCCACAAGTTCCTTTATGAGCTGCAAATATTATAGAAACATAGAATGTGTTAGGTTGGAGGACACCTTCAAAGGCCATCTGTTCCAACCCCCCTGCAGTAAGCAGGGACATCTTCACTAAATCAGGTCGCTCAGAGCCCCATCAAGCCTGGCCTTAAATATCTCCAGGGATGGGGCTTCCACCACCTCCCTGGGAAACCTGTTCCACCACCCACAGGGGGAAGAATTTTTTTCCTAATACCCAACCTAAATTTCCCCTTTTCTAGTTTAAAACCATTACCCCTCATCCTATTGCTCCATTCCCTTGCAAACAATTCTTCCCCTACCTTTCAGGTACTGGAAGGCCGCTGTAAGGTTCCCCCAGAGTCTTTTCTTAACTGGTACAAAAAATAGGAATCTGCTATGAGTTGAAAAGGCTGCCCTGTTCGCCTTTGTGGTTTTCCATGCCACTAGTTAACAAATAGTAAATAGTCATTCATAATGCAACTACCGAGAAGAAACACCCTCGCACTGATTCCAATCCAATGCTATCAGCTGCTGTAGAAAGAGTTAAAAAAAAAAGAGAGAGACAACTCCAAATAAGCAGCGAACTTCTAGGAAAGCACATTCCAAATAGTTTCACCAAGAGTTCATCTAAGGTTTTATTTTGAAGAAATAAGGTTGGGCAATATTTGCTGTAATAAGCCCATGACCAATTTGAAAATAATAGTAAAAGAAATACATTTAGCCATGCTTAGAATTACAATTCATTTCACGACCCAGAAGGATAACAGTAAGTTTGCTCTTAACATATATCCAAAGGCTAAAAATATCCCCATGAAACTAATTCTTTCCAAATGGTTTCCAAGTGGTCTCTTTCTTGACTTCCTTTGCATTGCCTGGGTGGCAGAGGAACAAATTAACATAGTGTACTGTTGGATTTTTAAACAATAGTAAAATAAAAGATTTTTGCTCTAAGGCAACTTGCCAGTTCTGGAAGGGTATATATATCCTTCTTAACTAGCTAAAAAAGATGAGAAACATAATCCTCGTCTTAGAGATTATCATTGATTCAAAGAAAGGAAAAGAAAAAAAAAAGTGTTATTTATTTCATGCTAGTAGCACAAAAAATTGCTGTAAGATCAAAAAGAGAGGAAAAAAACAGCCCTAGAATCTCTGCTGGACACTCTCTTTCATCCACCTTTGCTAATATCAAATCCAAGTATTTGACAACATCCTTCTGTACTCTGCCTACCCAGTACCACACACACTGTTATCCTATTTCATCGAGGGGAGGACAGGCATAGAAAAAATCTAAAGGATTCATCAAATTCAGAGGGGAAATCTGTGGCAGGGATAGTAGGGAACTGGCCTCACTACAAACTGAAACCCTACAATCTAGGCTAGATTATGTCTCCAGAGAAGTATTTGTATTTCCTTCTCCATACGAGCAGAAAAGGGCTTCAAAGATACAATGGGAATGTAAGTACTGCAACTATCCCTGCCTGATGTGTGGTCCCACAGAAATTGGGATGGACTCCTGCCTAGACTTCACTCACACAACGCAGAAAGCAGGACAGAGAAGCAAAGAGTCTGTTCCAGTTGGATGTTCTGTGTGCCACAGGGAAATGACTGTCTCTATAGTTAGGTGAATGATTTCAGTTGAGGTCTAAAGTAATTGTGTATTACAGAGTTGCCCAAAGTTCATCAGTTAGAAACACAGAGATGAATGTTACCTCCAACTGCTGTGCACAGACACCCAATATTCAATACATGGCTGTAAAGCATATTGGAGAGCAGAACACAGGAAGCCTTCGACATATATTGTCCTATCTCACCTTTTAAGCTCACCCTGTACATAAAAATAAGAGAAAGAACATCACAAATCCTTCCATACCTAAAAATGATGTGCCTTGGTTTCTCAAGCCTTCACTATGGATAAGCAACAATCCTAAATAGGTGATCATGCAGACATCTCACTCTGTCTGGAGGTCTTTCTTTGACCTTTTCCATTCTTCTATGATTCAGGGCAACCTGAAAGGTTCTAAGAAGACTCATAACCCACGTGCTACTCTGGAGCCACAGGTCGCAGACCAGCTCCCCAAATCTGTACACTAGCAGCTAAAAATAGTTGGTTTTGTAGGTGGGACAAACTGTGCTACACAGCACAACTCTTTTTGAACTGACTTCCTCATCTTCACAGCGTGCTCCATGTTTTGAATAAGAGATAATTTAAGATGAAGGACAGATCTGAATTGTACGGATAGTGATTATTCCCCAGAGGCCTGCCTAATCTAGCTGATAGGAAGGAAAAGAAGGTAAAAGGAAGGAAAATGCAAGAGTTGTGGAAATCTACCAAAACACACAAAAACTTCTACAAAAATTTGACTTGTTTCTGATCCTGAATATAGAATGTTTCAAGGATGGACCCTAAATCCCAATCTCATGTACTGCAAACTTCCAAAAAACATTTTAAGGCTAATTAGGATATTTCTCATTACACCTAAAAAAGTATTACATATATAAAACTCCCCAAATCCGGCAAGTCCCTATGCAAAATGTTTAACAGGAGCCTGTTCTCTATGTTCATTCAACTTCGGTCTTCTGCTTGCATATATGAATCAGGACTTGGATTAGATATTATAGAACAGGAGATACATCAGGAATAAGCAAGGGCAACAGTGTTTTTACTTCTTTGATGAGGTATAGCTATATGCCCTACACTACTGAGAACCACCATTCCCACCGTTCACTTGTAATTCACCCATCAGGCATTCCTTGAAGGCTTTCCTTCTCTGTCTGTCTGCATATTTAGGTCATGTTTTATAATATTTTATATGTAGTCCATTTGTGTTAAATCTACTACTTCTGTTTAACTCAGTCATGCAATCTGAAGAAAGAGCTATCTTCATCTGGAACTCAATATTAGCTTCCAACTTCTCTGGCAACTCCAAACAAAGTAGATACACTTATATGACTGCAGACCAAACGTTCATCTTTATTGATTTATTAAGCAGTCAATTTAAGCTGTTGTGCCAGGCAGAACAATACATGCACAGATTGGAAGTGATCTCAATTTGTCTTTCAGATTTGAGTTTCCCAGACTCCTAGTCAACAGGAATATTTCTAACCTAAGCCTACATGATACTATGGTAAAAACATCAGTAAAAATTTTAGATGTAGCTCTGTTAATTCCCAATATTGACCGTTTCATAAGTTCTGCAAAGATGGAAGTTTTCCCATGAAATTTATTAATATACATGTCCTTCATGGGATTACTCCTGTTGGGAGGGGCAGGGAAGACAAGAAAAAAAGCCCCAGAACATTATGGTGCAAAATCTAACTTCTTCATTGGTTCATAACTGAGAATAATCTCAGCACTGATGCTGAACTGTGGGCTGTCTAGGAAGGACAAAAGGTCAAAGGAAAAATATTTGGGGGGGAAAAAATCATATAGGAGGCAAAGAAAAGGCAATAAGAGATCTGCTTTCAAATTCAAGGTGACTATCATGGTAAGGTCTTGTGGATTAACACCCTCAGTCTTTGCTAGGGAATCCTGCGTCTGTGCATATATATATATATATATATGTGCACACACACAGAGCTTCCATAGCAACATAAATCTAATATTAAACATTATTACTACATGCAATCCTCTAAAGACTAAATCCCAAATATCCTGTTACAAGACAATTAAATGGAAAACATGCGCTGCATTAAGGAAAATAAAGGGTCAAAACACCCAACTCTCTCCACTGCTCAGATGTGTGGGGGAAGCAGACTGCAGAGCAGTTGCGTATGGATCAACGAAAGCAGGATTTGGCCTCAACTACCAAAATCTTTATCATTATAATAAACTAGCAAGGAGAGACGTACAAGTTACTGGACCATCTGGAACATATTCCATGCAGTAAATAAAGATGACATAAATGCAATGTACAGTACTGCACAGAAATAAGACAGCAACTGTGTAGACAAAAAAAAGTGATGCAGCACTTTTCCTTTTCAGTCCCATTTTCAGTTATTCAATCTTCTCCCAAAGAGACCCTTCTGAGAATTACACTTTAGTGTGAATTCCACTTCAGTGTGAAACCCAGAAGCTTATCTCTTGTATTAACACCCATTTGACTACATTAAGAGTTATTTGAGCAGGGACTAGAGAGGGAAAAAAGTAAAGAGAGACCCTTTTATGCCACGATAAAATGAACCCAATGCTCCTTCTGTTCAAGTGGAATTTAAGCAACAAGAAGGACATATTTTATTTAATGGTTTTAAAAGCAAGACTTTAATCCTATAATAAGGCCAGTACGGAATTTAGGACTGTATTTGTTGTTCAGAAGCAAGCAAACCTGATTAAAAAAAAAAACCCACTAAGTTAATGTGAAGTCTGCAAGGGAAATGAATCATCTGGACAATTTCTCTGACTGAGAACCTCCAATAAGGATTTTCGGAGTCATGTCAAGTGGTCTATCAATCTTCCTTTCTGTAATTCATGCCTTTTACATCTTCTATTATCTACCATAAACATGGAGATGAGAATATTCCTTTCTTGCCACACCTTCCTATATGAAATCAGTGCCTTTTGTGACCCTCAAGTACTTCTCTTTAAGCTAACCACGCCACAAGTTTGCATTTATTTATGAAAAATTTATTCTCTGAATCAGCAGTGAATGTATTCACGTGGTAAAACTATGATCTGCAGTGTTACAAGGAATTAAGTATCCAATGCTAATGAAGGCAAATGTTCTGGGAAGGAGTCTGTCTCTGCTATGTTCTGGCTTAACTTACACAACAAGAACTTTCAACTCTGGTTGAAAGGGTCCTTGGGAGGTCTCTATTCCAACCTCCTGCTCCTATGTGGGTTCAACGCTAAACTCAGACTAAGTTTGCTCAGAGTTTTGCCCAACCAGCTTTTGAAAACCTCCAGGGATGCAGATTCCACAGTGAGGGGTTCATGGTCTCATCAACGGGACTGAAACTGAGCAAAGTGGAGAGGTTTGACACATTTACCCACTAGTTCCGTACCCTAGCACATTGGCAAAGAACAAATCCAAGCCTCCTTCTTCTACAGAATGCTGAAGGGAACCACTTCAGTGACCACTGGATGAAAGACCAACCTCATTCTTTCTCCTTCACAGCAGAAAGAAAAGACATGGCACGAAAACATGGCAGTGTTGAATATATTCAGTCCAAGATCTCATTTTATATCACAAGCTGATTTCATACTGCAACTCTTCTTGTTCTCCATTCTGTTAATTGACAAAGGTTACCTGTGGTAAATCTGTCAGTGCTGCAAGTGCAGTAGTTCTTGAGATTTTAGGCTATCATTGCATAGAGAGGGGGAAAGAATTACTTAGCAGACCTCACTGAAAGACAAAAGAAGTTTAATACAAAAACTGCCATTCCTTTTGCCATCTTTTGTTAACTGGCTGGAAGAAGGAATCAATTTTCATAAAATTATCTGTAAAAAAGGCCATTCTATTAAGACAAAAAATAATCAGCCGTTGAATTATGAATGAAGAATTTTCATCTAGCTCTCAAAATCTTTGAAACTTCAAGAAGTGGCACACAGAGGCACTGCAGGGCCCTCACCCACATGTGGAACAGAGAGGAGACTGGTTATGCAGATGGGCCAATGGGACAGTGGCTGCACAAACCAAGATAGACAAAGAAGAGGAACAATAACCCCCATGGAAAGTAGCTGAAGTTTTATGATGAATACACTTACTCTTTCCTGAAGAGGCTAAAATTGAGTTTAGTTTTCTCAACCCTTGCAAAATAATCTGTATGATTTATATGCATATCCAAATACATCAAAGAGAAGGGAGAAATCTAGCTTTGGGGTCCACGGATGATACTCGGGCAAACTATAAAAAAAGAATTGCAAGAATGTAATTTAAAACTTTTTGAAAATGTAAAAGTTTCTAAACTTTGAGCAAAAGTATAATTTACACTTAGCTCTTCAACTTCCTCTTCACTTTAGAAAGTCTCTAAATTTCCTTGGAATTTTTTCCCACAGTTGGGGACACAAACTCAAAAGCATGGCCTCCCGGTTTTCATCTCCTGACCAAGACAAGGAATCTGTGCCTAAATCATCCACAGGTTCTGAACACACTGTATTAATTTGTATGATTCTTTCATTTTGATGTATAAGAAAACCAAAAAACCCACCAAAACACCAGACGATGAGCTGGTACAAGGCAGACTAGTCTTCTGAAATTAGAGGAACTTTGCTGATTGATACCAGCTGACAATCTGGCCCAACATATTGACTCAAGAACATTTGCTTTATAAACAACTCACTTGCCCTGCCAGGAACAAACAGAGTTTTCAAATGGATGCACTTGGCTGAAAGGCCACTAGAGATGATGGTAAAATTAAACATGTTTTCGTGCTTTTTCTGTCAAGAAAGTCATCCTAATTAAGGATTTAACTATTTTCTTCCCCTTCTTCTCCATTACCTTTGCTAAGCCTCATTTATTAGGCACATCTGTGTCAGTCATAAGAAATAAAAAATTGAAAAGTTTATTAGGTCAACTGAATTTCAAGCAAGTTCACAAAAGCTTATGGAACTGGCTAACTGTGGCAATGACATCAACCTTATGAAAAAAGTGTGTATCCTGGATCTATCAAAGATAAAAGCGAGATGTTGTAGAGCAAGTTAGGACATGCATCATCTGGTGTTAACCCCATGTAAGCTTTCCACTGAAATACATTCCCAAGGATGACAATGTTGCAAAGCATCGTGGTATACACCCACTTTATCCTCGATTCTCAAACTGAGCAAGCCTAGAGCATTTTCTAGAAAGCTGTTAAACCTTAATCTATCTCTTTTGAGAGAAGTCATTTCAAGCAACTGCAATGGTGTAGCTGTGGCTAACTTCACAAGACAGACTAGTATTTCACTTCCCAAATTATCTTTTTGGATTCTTGTGGTGGATGTTGCCCTTACTAAATCAAAACAGTCAAATCCTTGTTAAACCATTCAGATTCCAAGAACCTGTTATTAGAAAACAAAGCTAAAATTAAACAGACGACAATTATTTACACAGAACAGAGGAACCATGGGGATGACAGAGACCAAACAGAACTAACTCTTATCAGAAGAATGCCTTCTGCAAATATGTGTCACAGTAACTGGATTAGAAAGAATTTTCTAGCACGAGCCCATAAGTTTGGCTAATGTCTTGATAACAAAAACTGAAAAAAACCCATCCACTGAACACGCTTGTATTCCTGTGAGCCCTTCTGCAGCTGGGAACACCAGGAGGGAGGAAAGAAGGGTAGAGATAGCTGTCCTGTCCTTCATTGGCTCTTCTCACTGTTCACTTGCTATTCCTAAACTGTCAACAGCATCCCAGTAATTTCCTACTTGATCTTACCCCACTTTACCCAGTTAACAAGTAGTTTGCATCATTCCTGATTAGCAAATGCATTCTGCCCCCTTCCCATCTCCCAGCATCCCAATTTCCAGGGCAAAATGTAACGTCCGGGTCACTCACCCCTAACATCTGATGCAAATAATAATACTGCAGCCCTTGATAATAGAGCAGGAAGGTTTTCCAGAAGAACCACACGTTGAGGGAGAGCCAGAAAAACTAAAATGAAACAGAAAGAAGTGACTGTAAGTGAAAGTTTACATGTGCAAACCCTTCAGCGTTAGTTTCATTCATAAAACTCACAGGCACGAAGTTTCGTCAACACACGTAAAGGGAATGGAAGAACAAACCTCAAGTATTTAGCGTAAAATATTTAAAAATAAAAGGCACAGCCCCTGCGTGAGAAGTCGGGAATGTCACCGAACTTTACCTTTGTGTCTTGTCGAGCTCTGCCAAAGCCCTCCGCGTACAAGCCACCCCCACCCCCCCAACCCTCCAGGTACGTGCGGAGTTAAAAGACCCGAATAGTCAAACTTGGCAACAAAGAGACAAAGGCAGGAAGAACTTGACCTCCCAGAAGATGCTTCTCCCCCAAAAGCTTCCCAGAGAGGATCTAACAAAGAGCAAACACGCGCCCAACGTGCGCCGAGTCCCAGCAGGACACGGGCGCCCGCGTTGTCCCCGGGCCACGGCACACGCGTGTCCCTCTGCCAGCCGC
The DNA here is from genome assembly GCA_022605575.1 of Laterallus jamaicensis coturniculus. Lineage (NCBI taxonomy): Eukaryota > Metazoa > Chordata > Aves > Gruiformes > Rallidae > Laterallus > Laterallus jamaicensis. The sequence goes on from JAKCOX010000251.1 coordinate 208,081, forward strand.
ACGCCGGCACGGAGCACCCCCAGCCACTGGGCACCACGTCTCTGCGCCGGGCACCTCAGGCCGAGCGCGGCTGGGACCTCCTGCCCCGTGCTAGGGGCTGGCGACCCCCGGAGCTCCTCGGTGCCCCGCCGAGCCAGCCGCCTCCCGGGACGGCCCCGGCCGCCTACCAGCACCCCCGCGCGCACATCCCGAGCCTTCCCTGCGGGTCAACCGCGCCGAGGGGACCCCATCCCCCCGGGGCAGCCCCCTACCAGAAAGAGGTGTTTGCTCCCCTCATTGGCCAGCCAGCTCCTCCAAGACAGAGCCATGGTGCGGGACGCCTGCGGGGCAGCACCGGGGGGGTGGGCGGGGGGGTGGGGGGGCGACGGACGGGCAGGCGTGCGAGCCCTCCTTTTCAGCTGGGCTGAGCCGGTCCTCCCCTCTCCCCACCCCTCACCCCCCGCCCTGTCTTCCGGCCGCCGGGGCGTTGCGCTCCGGCCCCGCCGGGCTCCCACCCCCACCCGTCTGTCCCGGCTCCGCCGCGGTGTCCCGGCCCGCCGCGGCCACCGGGACCTGCCCCTTTGTTTGCCGCCGGCCGCCCTTTGTGCGCCGCACTGCCCGCGGGGCTCCCCGGGACCCGCAGCGAAGCTGGGCGGAGGGGCCTGGGGGGGAGGGAGGGGGGTGAGCTCGGCAGGGGCCATCCCCGAAGGGGCTCCGGGCCGCCAGCGCCTCCGCTCCGGAGCGGTGTGGCCGGCTGCTGGCATCACCCCACCTGGAAAAGCGCCTCTCCCCGTTCGTGGGGTTCTTCCTAGCCCCCCCGCCACCCCAAGCTCCCCGTATTGAAATGCGATCCAAAGAAGCAGGAGGGAGCGGGGGAGCGGCAATTCGGGGGAAAACAAAGAGGCTGCCCAAGGAACTGCTGCTGGGCGGCACATGAGGTCCTCGAAAGCTGGGAAAGGCTGGACTGTGCCATCACCGAGCCTGACCCTGCTCCATCAGGTGTCCGTGGGGGCACTAGAGGAGGTCGGCTCTCAGCCCGGCACGAAGCAGCGGCCGGTCCCGGCTCAGGGTGCGTAGTCACACCGCAGCCAGCAGCGGGGCTGCTGCGGGCACCTCCGCGGCCGCAGCGTCCAGTTCCGATCGCCGCTGCACTTTGCAACCCGGCTAATTTGTGATGTGGTTTCCATGCGTCGTTTGGGTTTTGTGGGGTTTTATGTCTGGGGTTCTTTGGAGGAGGGGTTGCACTTGATACTGATTTTTATATTAAGAAATACCCTGTTGGTAGCAGGACACCCTCATGAATCATCAGGGGAGCTTCCATTCCCGGCCAGGCATTGTGCTACTGTCTCCTTGAGATAGCAGCAACAATGACATCTGGCTTCAGAGCAAGGCAGCTTTTCTAGGAGGTGTCAAGTCCAATGTCAAAGCCAAGCCATGCCGAGAAGTCTCATCCAATCTGCTTAAGCTGGCTGTCTTCCTCTTACAACTCAGAAAGTTGCCATTTGTTGTGCTCCTCGTGATCCAGAGAAAATTGGGAGGAAGTTAAGTTGCATCTTTCTCCAGTTCCATATGAAGATGGAGGGAGCATCTGACCCATATGTGTCCCTAAGTGGAAAGAGTATTAGTAGGGCATGGCTCCTGTGAAACTCAGTTGGGGTTGTTTTAGCTGCAGCAGGAGCCCTATCTCAGAAAGCAGAGGTTATTTCTGCCTCTGTGAGGTGCCAGGTGAAGTTTTGAAACAGCAGGACAGAGGATTACAGTCATTTCATATCATCAAATGACACTAAAAGGAGAACTAGTGAAAAGGAAAACCCTTATTTTGAATTTAAAACTCATTGGAACCATAGTTTGATTGCAAAGCAGCTCCAACAGCAGAAGGAAGAGTATAGTTTATTTATCTTGTTTGCTGTTTCCACATTTCTCTTGGAACATAGAGGGAAATGCAGGCTGCTTACAGAGAACTAGATGATGAAACTTCTCTGGACAACCATGTCAAAGCTGGAATGACAGAAAACAACACTCAAACTTGTAGGATATGTCATGCCTAATAACATGGGGCCTTGGCCAAAGCTGAAGCTGCAGCAAGCACAAACAAAACCAAAATAATTTGCCCATGCCATATGCTGTACTTCAAAATACCCTTAGAAATGTCTGAAAAATCAGCTTATGCGAGATTTGACTGCCCACTCACATGAAGCTGATGACTCACGACTGTACTTCACTGCCCACTTACCAAGCGCTGTAATGCATGTGGAGTAAATGACTCATGCCTCCGTCAACATCAGATCCTGCATCATATCTAAGTACAGAGCAAGGAGCATGTTTTTGTAGAAAATGTCCCCTTTTTCTTTCTCCCCGGAAGCAACCAAGGGGTTTGAATCAGTATCCCCAGAAGAGGCTGGCGGAGGCCAGTGCCACAGGAACACAGCTGCATTCATTCTCCCTCCGCACAGAAGGTTGAGTTTCCAAGTGCCTTCCCAGGGATCTCTGGAAGTCGTCTGTGTTCTTGCTCTGTTTTAATCCATCCCAGACATATATGAGCATGTGTCTTCTTTCTAAGAGTACTCAGAAATGCCCACAGATGCCAGCTACTACCCAAATAACTAGGATATAACAGGACTGTCAAACATCATTTGAGCACCAGCTCATATCTTCTCTGCTTCCTGAATATCCATCCTCCAGGTACACCAGTCTTGTCCCACCAGCTGGGCAGACCACTGTCAAGGCCCTGGTAGAGACACTCAAATCTACCCTCCCAGAGCTTGTTCAGGTAATTAACAACTCTTAGCTGAGGTTAATGTTACAAGCATAGTTTAAAAGGTTTCTGGTGCCTAAATTTTGCTTATATACCAGAATGATCCAGAGTAAAATCACCTAGACTCCTCGGTGTCTCCATCTCTCAGCATATCAAGATGATCCTGCAAGTTCCCTCTGTGACTGCACATGTTGTGAGCACAACACCATGTCCTTCCAGTCTGGGGAGTGATCCGGGCACCTCATTTTCTCCTCTGGTGCAGTCTAGACTTAGTCAGGCAAGCCCTTAGATTCTGCCTGCATGCCTAAGGGAGTTGATCCAGCATGCCTTCTCCAAGTATTTACCCTTAACACTGAGCTCATGGGAGGAGAAGGAAATGTTGGCACTGATTTTGTTACAGAGAACAGGAAAAGTGCAGTCTCTGCATGGCAGAATGATTAGAGCACTTGCCCAACAGTGGGAGAGCTGGAATTTTCTCAAAGAACCAAAGCCATTGTATTCACATCCCAGGAAGGTTTCTTAACTACTGCCCTTCACTGGGCAAGGAAGGAAGCAATGTCCAAGTGAGCAACTGTGCAGACAGGAACGCAACACTCAGAGGTTAAAGAATGTCAGAAAGGGATGCTGGTCAGATGGTAACAACGTATGTCTAAGGAAGGAAGAGGACCATCGGGGAAAAGGAGATTCCAGGTGGTAGTTCATTTTTATTTTTCCATAGGAAGAAAAGATGTGGGACAAATTTCAAACTGTTCAGGAGCAATCGTAGGAGAAAGGTTTCCCCACAGACAGACTTCATTCATTCGAAGTATTAGAAACTTTGTCATTAAACTTAAGCTACACGTTGAGCTGATCATTTTCCCTATACCTCTAGTTTGTAGTCAAACCTAAGGGTAATCATAGCCATCACAATGTATCTTAAGGCCTGTGCCATGTGAGCAGTATCCTGAGCAATGGCGCGTGGCTTTGATGGTGTTACATGTTGTGTCATTTCTTCCCTTTTTGAAACTGGAGCTTTACATTTTCTGCATACCACAAGATCATCTTGCTTTCTTGTATGCTCCCTGATGGACTCGGAGGCCTCCCTAAGGTGAAACACTTCTCCGGAGTTGGGTGACAGCCAAGTTTATTAATTTCAGCGAAGCTACAGTGATTCATGGCAATGCATTATTTACTGCTGCCGTAGTGTCTAGGAGTGCTGGGCCGAGGCCCGTGTTTTACCTCACCAGAGGTGTAAAATTTCTACCCAAAGACTTCAGATGAAGAGTCAGACAGTGACAGGTTGGGATCTGATACACGGTTCTCACGGCCAGCAGAAAGGGCAGCAAGGCATGGGTGCACTGGTACCATTAATGGGCTGCCTTGGCCTTTTGCTGGAACTCTGGCCTAAACCAAGTGATTTAGCCACTGCTCAGCTCCATGCTGCCAGCACCGAGTTCAAAAATATGACAGGAGGTCCAACAGTATTTTTGTCCTTAAATAACCTCCCACACATTCCTGCTTCAAACAAGAAAGATAGCATGACAACTCCGACACACGGCAACAACATTCATCACGAAAGAATGCAAGCACATAGCACATGGGGAAAATGTGTATTATAAATACAGCTGGAGTGCATTCCGTGACAATTTGAGAGAAATGTCAGTTATATTTGTTTTTCAAACTGTTTGTAAGATTTTCTTGAACACTTATTACAGCAATGAACCCCATATACACAGATCATTAACATGCAGCATCTCATACCTTTTAAAAGTGTTGAGGTCCTACCCACCTACCACTGAATTTATGAGCCTTTCCTTGATTTTTCTAGGATTTAACTACTGAGTAGTGCAGTAGTTAAAACATACCTTGCACTGATTTTAAAAGTTAGAGGAACTATTATATTCCCCAAAACTGGCATGCCAGAGATTCTCACCAATTATTTCTGCATTTGGTCAATCAGTTCTGTTTGAGCTTGAGCAGTCCTTTCAAAAAGAGAAAACAAAGTAATATGAAAACTTGCTAGCCTTATGAAGAGGGAAATCATAGAATCATAGATATGTTAGGTTGAAAGGGCCTTTAAAGGTCATCTAGTCCAACCCCACTGCAGTAAGCTAGGACATTTTTTCTAGATAAACACAACCTACCAAGATAAATGCCTTATTTTTTAAATACTTTTTTTTACTTTCTCTTTTTGTGGATGCACCATATTTTTAGTTTAAACAAGACAAAAACCATTTTGGGAGCACTGGGATTATCATGTATTTTGCTGTTACACTGAAATGAATCTACCCTCAGAATCTACCTTCAGAAATGAGGGCAATGAGGATGGTGAAGGGTCTGGAGGGGAAGACATAAGGAGAGGCTGAAGTCCTTTGGTTTGTTCAGCCTGGAGAAGAGGAGGCTGAGGGGAGACCTCATCACAGTCTGTGGCTTCCTGACAAGTGGGAGCAAAGGACATGGGACGACCTCCTCTCTTTGGTGACCAGGGGTAGAACCCAAGGGAATGGCATGAAGTTATGACAGGGGAGGTTTATGTTGGATGTTAGGAAGAGGTTCTTTACTCAGAGGGTGGTCGGGCACTGGAACAGGCTCCCCAGGGAAGGGGTCACATCACCGAGCTGGGCTGAGTTCAGGAAGCGTTTGGACAATGCCCTCAGTCCCATGCTCTGACTTGTCTGGCCCTGTGTGGAGCCAGGAATTGGACTCAATGATCCTTATGGGTCCTTTCCAACCCAGTATAGTTTACGATTTCTCTTCAGTTTCATACACCTTACTATCAAGTCACCTTTTTACCTTTTTTCTGGTTAACTGAATAAATATACTGTGCTTTTAGTTCTTAATTCCTCCCTCTGAGACAAGGCTTCCAGAGTTGGAAGGATTTTGTTAGACTTAATCTTCCCTTCTGAAGAGGAAACACTATCTCTTTATACAACAGTACAAAGCCAGGCTTACTAATATAGGTAGGAGTAGAAGTATCTTAATAGATTACAGGATACTCCTCTGCTTATATGCCAAGTTACTGCATTTGCCAATTTAGCTACAACACTGCACCGAGGATTATTAACGCTTCCAGACCATGAATAAAAGGAATTGAACGGAGCTGGCATGGAAAAAAAGTTATTGAACAATCACACTAACACACTATCACTGAATAACAATATGCACTTAATAAAAAAGTTATACCCTTCAAAGGGAGGCCAGGGCTTTAGTGAAATCATTAATAACTGAGTCTTGGAAAGGTCTGTGAAATAAGTGAAGAGTGGGTAAGAAATGCTTTGTATCAGTGCATTCATTTATCAGGTAGAGGAGGAGAGCTGCTTTAATGCTCTTATTTAAGACAAGAAATAAAACATTCCTTTGCATCTCTGGTAGCTTGTATCCCAAGGTGGCATAATGCATGCTAACATTGGGCCCTGGCATCCTAATTCAGCACTGGAACGCAAAGGGCAGTGCCAAATAATCTGCAGTGTCCAGGTTTCTCAGGGGTTGCTCATCGAAATCACATCAGTCCTGGTTAACTGAAAGAATTTAAACAATTACAGTACAAACTTCAGCTCTCATAGTTTACAGAGGATAGTTTACAGAAGCTCTTGAAGTCTACAGTACAGCATCCAACAACATGCTTATGCAAGCATCATAAATATCAACATTGAATAAACACTCATAATTCCTCAATTCTTGGAAAAAAAATCTCCTTGGAAGAGTGTAAAGTTAAAAGCATCAGGACTGCAGATCCAAGAAGCCGGCACATTCCTCCACGTTAACTCTGCCAAACTGGTGTTTGCACTCTTATTGCAATGTTAGCAGGGCAGGAAAAAAAAATGGAAACACAAGGGAAAAGGTGGCACAAAGCTAACAAAGGAGCTCTGAGGCCTAAAGCTGACTTTTATCCATGATCAACAGAAGTAAAATCAGGAAAGCACCTTTGATACTTTAACATAAATGTGAGAAAATTTTGGTCAGATATCCTAGATACTAGACAGTGGAGATTCCCAGCTGAGGAAGAATTCATTCTTTGTCTGTTCATGTTGTCACACCTCAAAGTCCTCTTACAGAAATGCTTTGGCCAACTTTATTACTCTTCTTGAAACTGGACTTACATTTTTCCTTGCAAAACTTGCTCAAATCAATCGTGTAGGTTGCTTCCATGGAAGTTCACTGCTGTCTCTACATTTGAGAAAGAAGTTTCCATGGGAATACAGAGAAAAGCTATTCAGGAATTGCCCCCCCTAATTGCTCTGTCTGAAAAGGTTTGCCTACCAAAAGGTGCCTTTAGGCTGCCTTCAATAGGTGTCTTGTACAGATAGGAGATCAGAAGTGCAATACGTGCTATTGCCAGAGATACGGAAATCTCCAGATGCCCATGTGCAGCTGTGAGGTTGTAATAGCACCAGAGAAGAACCCCAACAAACAAACAAAGAAACCCAACATAAGCCCAAAACCTGTCAGGCTGCTGGTAGGCCCTAAATCTCTCTACCAGCTGCCTGGCAGGTTTTGGGCAGAAATGTTGAGTGAGCCATACTAAGAGCAGCGCTCATTGTGGAATTGAGGAGTAATGACAATATGGTGAAAGATCTGCCTAGCTTGGAGAGAAATTAAATATGGAATTCAGTCAGACAACGCAACTGCAGTTGGCAGGACAAGAATAAACACTAATGAGGGAAAGCACTCTACCACTCTTTAAATAAAGGAGAACACCAGTACGTGAATAAATATTTATACCCTGTTCATGATTAAATTTAGCCTGAAAAGTAGATGAGGTGCAGTGAAGTGCTGGAACAGCTTTCCGGTAAGAGGAGAGGGGAAAAAAAGAACTTGTTAAATGTTAGAGCTCTACTGGTTTTTAAAAAGAACTGTATAATATCTTCCAGAGTAAGAGGAAGACTGTTAAATGATCCAGTTTCAGAAAATGTCTTGCAGCCCAAACACACCTCCGAGCAATCATTGCAATGGTTGGGGAATACCACCCAGGACTCCCAGCAGCCAGACACTGTCCTCCCGTGAATAGTAGAACCTTTTTTGGGTACAAATTGCCAAGTTATTTCTGATGCTTGATTTTCAATTTAATATTGAATATGTTTCTCTCCCATTTAATTGAAAGACTTACTCATCCTGGAAAAAAAGAAGGTTCTAGGCAGACCTTACCACAGGCTTCCAGTACCTGAAGGGGCTGCATGAAAGCTGGAGAGGGTCTGTTTGCAAGGGCAGGGAGTAATAGGAAAGAGGGGAATGGCTTTACACTGAAGGAGGGGAGATTGAGATTAGATATTAGGAAGAAACTGATCAGTGTGAGGCTGGTGAAACACTGGCGCAGTTTGCCCAGAGGAGCTGTGGCTGCTCCTGGATCCCAGGAAGTGTTCAAGACCTGGTTGGATGGGATTTTGGGCACCTTGGGCTAGTGGAGGGTGTCCCTGCCCATGGCAGGGGTCTGGAACTAGATGGGCTTTGGGGTCCCTTTCAACCCAAACCAGTATGGGATTCTATAAAAAACATCTGAAATTTTCTTGAGAATGAGCCTGTTGTTGTCACAAGTATGGGGCCTTACTCAAGCATTCAGCAATTTTTGCAGAAGTAATACTTAATATTCTTAATTAGCAGTTAACTGTGCCGCAAATTTAACTCATATTCCAAGCCTTGTGCAATTTGCAGACCCAATCATGGCTAGGATCCTCATGGTATAGGATCCCCACCCCCTGTTCAGTTTGGTGAAACCCAATGACATGTGGAACTTCCTGCGGATCATGTTGCATTTAGTGCTAAGACAAGGTAAACAGTGTCAGTCAAGACAGTTTAGAGAAGAAAGACTATGGACCTTATGGAGAAGATTACAGGGGATAGATTGGAATCTCCTATTTTATTCAATTAGGCTCTCATCCAGCAAAGGTCTTAGGCACACATTTAACTTTAAAAAAATCAAGCACTGGGGTCCAATCTGACTTTTCTTACAGTTAAGTAAAGGGATTTGTTTGCTCAGTGAGGGCTGTCAGCACATATGTAAGTGCTTTGTTGAATCCAAATCTCACACAGGAATAAATGAGAAGCAACATTACCAAAGCACATGGAGTTATGTCACTTAGAGGACGAAATGAGGCTGCTATTTCTGCTTGTTTTCCCCTCAGTAGTCTGAGCAAGCAGAGACAGTTTTATTGGAGACAGACTTTATGAGAAGGCTTTGACGCACAATGCTGGTGGCTTGAGAACCTTAATTTTAAATACAATTAAAGTTTGATAACACATATAAGTTTTACTGACTATCTAGACATTTATGATTTTTACAGGCTGGTGAGCCTCACCTCTGTGCCTGGGAAGATCATGGAACAGATCCTCCTGGATGACATGCTGGAGCACATGAGGCAAGAGCAAGTGATCCGGGACAGCCAGCATGGCTTCACCAAGGGAAGGTCGTGCCTCACCAATCTGGTGACTTTCTATGATGGAGTGACAGCATCAGTAGATAAAGGGAAGGCAAGCGATGTCATCTACCTGGACTTGTGCAAGGCCTTTGACACAGTCCCCCACCACATCCTTATCTCTAAACTGGAGAGATGTGGATTGATGGGTGGACCATCCAGTGGATAAGAAACTGGTTAACAGACCGTAGCCAAAGGGTGGCGGTCAATGGGTCTATGTCCAGGTGGAGGCTGGTGACAAGCGGTGTCCCCCATGGGTCTGTCTTTTGTCCGGTTCTCTTTAACATCTTTATCAATGACATTGATGATGGAATTGAGTGCACGCTCAGCAAGTTTGTGGATGACACCAAGCTGAGTGGTGTGGTCAACACCCTAGAAGGAAAGGAAGCCATCCAGAGGGATCTTGACAGGCTGGAATGGTGGGCCCGGGTGAACCTAATGAGGTTCAACACTGTTGGAGAGGGTTCAGAGGAGCCACAAAGATGATAATTGCTGGAGCACCTGCCCTACAAGGAGAGGCTGAGGGAGCTGGGCTTGTTCAGCCTGGAGAAGAGAAGGCTGCGGGGGGACATCATTGCAGCCTTCCAGTCCCTGAAGGAAGCATACAAACAGGAGGGGAATCAACTTGTTAAAAGGGCAGATAATGGCAGGACAAGGGGGAATGGTTTAAAGCTGAAGGAGGGAAGGTTTAGATTGGATATTAGGGGGAAGTTTTTTACGGAAAGAGTGGTGAGGTGCTGGAACGGGCTGCCCAGAGAAGTAATGGATGCCCCGTCCGTGGAAGTGTTCAAGGCCAGATTGGATGGGGCCCTGGGCAACCTTGAGTAGCTCCAGGCCTGAGGTTGGTGGCCCAGCCTGTGGCAGGGGAGTTGGATCCTTGGTGTCCCTTCCAACCCATACTATTCTATGATTCTATGATTTGCTTGCATAGGTAGACGTGCTTCTAACTGACTCTATGACTTTTTATTCAGACCATGCCATTCTTTTGTTAAGTTAAATTTAAGACAAGTCTTAGTTATCTGAAAGTATTCTGGGCTTTCTAACTAGACAGTCTTCTGAGAGAAGCTGAAGGTCTCCTCATTGTATAATGAGTGCTTATATTAATGGTCTTCATTCCTCTGGAGTGGAGCCATAAGCATTACACAAACCCTTGTGAATTAATAAAACAGTTTCTGGTGAGGCTACTAAAACTGAACCAACCAACTGAGCTGTTAGAGGTGGGTGTTGAGTTTGTGTGAGACCAATTACACCACTGAGAAATAAATACTTCTGCATGGCAGTCTCACCTCTCAGTTCAGCAGTTAAGTGAGCTATTTCCACAGCCATTTAATATCCCCCCCAACCATGTTTTACAATAGCACTGTTCTCTTTCTCCTTATTTATGTGGTGTCCCTTTCTGTATCGCAGATCCAAACTATGTTTGCCAAAGGCTTCCCCCTGAGAAGAGTGCCACTGCAGATTATGTTAAACTAAGGGCCATAACCAGACACACCTCCCTTATTTTTCTCATTTAAGAGAAGATTAAGTCTTCAAGGTGTGTCAATGATAAAGGTTGTTGAGAATATACCTATAAAGTCCACACATTACTGCTCCAAAGCTGAATTTAGTGCAGGGCACAGTTTACTACGTACTGATTATGAGGAGCAAAGTTCGCATTTGAACATGGTAGGATGCACACAGAAAAGATGTGATTCCTCAAATAAGAGCATCAAGATTTGCAGCTGATTAAAAAAAGCTTTGAGTGCATACAAGATAATCTTTTTCCTTACTAGATCCCTTGCTATGGATCTAAATGTACATTCTTTATGAACAAACACTTTTTGCAAATACTGTGTCAGGAAGTGCTTGTTTTTTTATGTATATTTTCTTTAAATATTTTTTCTTTCTGCAAGTGTAGTTCCACTGGTTAAAAAAATAAAGGAATAGTGTAGACAATAATGATGTCGTTTCTTCCATTCATATACACTCAAAATTAATTGTTCAGTAATTTCAATTTTCATCTCAAGGAAAATATATATGATAACTAACTTTTTTTAAAAAGCTCTTAGTCACCAAGTAAAAATTCTTTTATCATGATTCATCCTATTTGTTTAAAGTATTATGAATACTTTATAAACTAGAATAGATTAATCTATTTTCAGTTATGCTGGGCTTTTGGAATTACAGCAGCAATTCCTTGTTACTTAGTAATTTGTTGCTTAAAAGCAGCTTCACTCTTTAAATGTTATTAAAAAGCAAAACTTCTTTTTCTCTAACATACACAATTTGAAGCACAGTACATCATTTGAATGATGAATGATATACCAAGTATTCCTAAACAGATTTTTTTGGATGTTCTTTTTATTGTCCTGGATGCTTAGTGGAATCTAAACTATCATCATCTACTTTGGAAGCCAAAAATGTGAATTGCCGTATTAACTAAGCAGTTAATTAATCTTAAGGAATTTAGATTGGGAAGATTTATAGAGATGTTTAAAATCCAAAGGTCAGTAAATAGCATCACTTTTCAATAATTTAATAGAAAACAAACTTTGCTATTGGATTAAGAGACACTAGGGGAAGGTTAAATACCCTTGCCAGGAATGAAATGCATTTACATTTCCCTGCCAGTAAAGGTAACTGACTGACATCAGAGACAAAAAGAAAAAGACAAACAAACAAGATGCAGTCAATTCTCTGTGAAAATGAAAAGACATCTTTCTGTAATTACATTACTTCCCACAGGAAATAAATTTTTCAGTTGAATGCCAGAGTCTTTCATCAGATAACATTCCCCAGCAGCTACAAGGAGAGTGCTGCACATTAAGGTACTGGCATTATTAAGTATGTAAATATATAAGATTTTATTTTACGAGAATTAATGGTTTTAATAGGAAAAAGCTAGTTCAGCAGAAAATTGTTTTTATTAACTTGTTGCTGCTCACTTTCATTTCTAATGTTTCTCTCCTTTCCTTGCTTTGCAACACATCAATAATGGAAGTACCTGGATGAGGGAATAGTGTGTCCAGTCAGCAAGTTTGCTGACAACATAAAGCTGGGAGGGGTGGCTGACACACTGGAGGGCTATGTTGCCATTCAGCAAGACTTAGGCACCCTGGAAAATTGGGCAGGGAGAAGTTTAATGAGATTTAACAAGGTCAAGTGGAGAGTCTTGCATCTGGGGAAGAACAACCCCAGCTACCAGTATAGGTTGGGGACTGGCCTGTTAGAGAGCAGCATAGGTGAGAGGGACCCGGGGGTCCTGGTGGACACCAGGATGGCCATGAGCCAGCAATGTGCCCTTCTGGCTAAGAAGGCCAATGGCATCCTGGGGTGTATTAGAAGGGGTGTGGTTAGCAGGTCAAGAGAGGTCCTTCTGCCCCTCTACTCTGCCCTGGTGAGACCACCCCTGAAATCTTGTGTCCAGTTCTGTGCCCCTCAGTTCAAGAAGGACATAGAACTCCTTAAAAGAGTCCAGTGTGGGGCCAGCTAGATGAATAAGGCAGTGGAACACCTTCCTTATGAGGAAAGGCTAAGGGAGCTGCCTCTCTTTAGCTTGGAGGAGACTGAGGGATGATCTTAGTAATGTCTATAAATATGTAAAGGGTGAGAGTCAGGAGGATGGAACCAGGCTCTTCACAGCGATGGTCAGTGATAGGACAAGGAGCAATGGGTGCAAGCTGGAGCATAGGACGTTCCATGAGAATATAAAGAGAAACCTTTTCACTCTCAGAGTGATGGAGCACTGGGACAGACCGCCCAGAGAGGTTGTGGAGTCTCCTTCTCTGGAGACATTCAAAACCCACCTGGATGCGTTCCTGTGATTTAGTCTGGGTGATCCTGCTCTGGCAGGGGGTTGGACTAGATGATCTTTCGAGGTCCCTTCCAACTCCTAATGTTCTGTGATTCTGTGAGAGAATGGGGAGTTGTTTCAAAGACCCTGCTAAAATGAAGGCATAGAAAAACCACTACTCTCCCCTTGTCCAGAGTATCAGTGACCTCATCATATAAAGGAATGAGGCTGCACAGACATGATCTACTGTTGGTAAACCTGTACAGCCTCCCAATCACCTTCCTGTCTTTCCTGAGCTTAGAAATAACTTGTAAATGAATTTATTCCATCACCTGCCTAGAGACAGATGTGAGGCTGATCAACATGTAGTCCCCTGATATTTCTGAAGATGTGTGCCATTTGCCTTTTCTCCAGCCCTCAGAAACCGCCCATGATTGCCATGAACTTTATAAGATGATGCAGAATGGCCCCACAATGGCGTCTGCAAGTTCCTTCAATCCCCTTGGATACATCTTCCCTGGTTACATGGACTTGTGTATGTCTAATTGGCTTTTAATTTCCCCTATTCATTCTCTAGTTCATATAGCAATTATTTATCATTATAATAGCTATTTATTATTATTATAAATCTGTGTAATTACAGGTGCATTCTCATCAGGTTTCTCTGAAGTGAAGGTACCTGTCATCTAGATCCACCAAGACATGCTCTCCCGAGGGAAACTGAGGACTCTAATTCCCCATCTGAAATTTCCAGACACACAGCAACTTGATCAATTTATAACAGTTGATCTCTGTAAAGATTTGTGCTCTTTTTTAGAAGTCCTTAATTTTGAAAATACATGATCAGTTAAATCCAAGATACCAAAACATAATTCATGGTCATAGTGGAGCGAGTAAGAAAGCAATTTAAGGATTCTCAGATCGTGGAGGATTAGCATTAAAAATCTAGAGCTTATCACTGAGTGGCATCTAATATTGAACCTATGCTCTTTGTCCTCAGTCCAAGGAGATTCAGACCTGTGTTTCTTTACCCCCAGTTTCCAGGGTAGGCTGGACTGTGGATATGCCACTGAAATTCTCATCATTTGTGTGCTAAATGATGCCAAATTCAAGTGGCAGAAGGGAAGAAGAGCACATCTTGATTCTGCCACGAGTGGAGGAGCACAAATAGAAAGTATAAATTTGCAGTTGCAGGCCCCACTCCTGATGTTGTTGCTGAGTAGCACATTGACAAGTGAACACAACCTGCCGAAAACAGCTGCTCCTTATATTAGTTCACCAGGCACTTACCACTTTCCTTTGTGTGACATGGCACATTATTACTGTAGAAGCAGCTGGATCCAGAAAATCAGGTATTTTTGTTAACATTCAACGACTGCTGTAATTTGAGATACAGAATTTCACAGTGTTCCTACTGACATGCTGTGTGTGTTTCAAGGAGATGTGGTAAGTGTTAAGAAGGCATTACAAAATGGAGCTATAAAGATTAAAACCTCTGTTAGGTTTTTCCAAAATAAGATTTTTATAATTTCCACTTTGGACCAAATGTGGAAGATAGTTTCAATTATGATTAAAATAACAATTTTTTTGGTGAAACAAACAAGTCCCCTTTGCTTTAACAGCCCCTAAAAAACCTCAGTGATTGGCAATAATACTGTGTCTCCCAGTATCTTGCTGGACATACAATTAGACAAAGCCGTAATGTGTTGGGTGTGCAATTGGCTGAAGGGTCAGGCCCAGAGTGTGATAGGAAATTGGGTTACATCTGCTCTGACTTGGCTGGCCCTGTGCGGAGTCAGGACTCGATGATCATTATGGGTCCCTTCCAATTCAGAAGATTCTATGATTCTATGAATAGATACTGTAGTAGAAGATGTGGTACTGGAGTAGTAAATAGCTATGTTACAAATCTACTGTAGGATTTGTCTCCCAGACTGTGTTCTACTTGTGTACCAACTGCCTTTGTGACATCTGTAGCTCCTGAGTCCTCTCTGATATCTGCTCAGACTTCCTTATCCTGCAGCTGGAAGGAGATGGCACCAGAAGCAAGCCACATGTTGCTTCTCTCCTCCTTGAGGGATAACGGTCCCTGGAACAGTGCTGCTGAGCATTTGGGATTAGAAATCTGAGGAGATAACTGAGGAACGTAGAGGTTGGCAGAGCAGGCAAGTGGGCAAGGAACATGGAGTCTGAAAACCTTCTGCAGCCCTTGCCTTGAAATTAAGTTCTCAAGGGATATTTTGTTGCCTCATCATGTTTGGTTAGGGAATGACAAAGGGGAAAAGTATGCCTGGATGGGGGTGCTGAGCACCTGGCTGGTCACTGCAAATCCCAAGATGCAAACATAGGCATCATTCACTGACCACCGCTAATATAGGAGTGCTACATCCCATCTTCCAGGCAAAAATATGCATAATGAGTGATGCTTGTATAGCCAGAGTACTAAACTTCAACCCCTTTTAACAAAAATCCACAGTACCTTGCCTATGTTTCCATAAGGACAAGAACATATTTCCTGAAAACATCTCTTTGTTGTAGCGACAACAAAAGAAACCACTGTGGTGATAAATTGGAAAATGCATCTTAAAGATTCTGGTAACATTTTATGGTTTTATCCATTTGTTTTATATACCACAATATTTGTAAGCAGCATTATTTTCAACTTTAAGTACCTAATAGAAACACTTTTTGCATCCACTTCCTTTTTTACGCATGCTGGAGCTATAAAAATATATATACAATTTATCTTTTTAAATAAAGAACTCCCAGTCCTTTGAAATAAAATTGTTCTCATCAAACAAAGAATCTGAGCCTACCACAGAGAAACTGCTGTTCTTGCTGGGGAATGTTTTGATTGCTCACCTGTTGTTCCATATAATTTCTAAATGACAGAATTCTCAATTGTCTATAGAATGCCAAGGCAACATTTGACTTTAGGTTTCCCATTGAGCTTTATTCTTTCTCTTTGCTATAGAAATGAAAAACTGGTATGTAGAAACCCTATTGGTCAAAGAAAGTAAATAGCCATATATTTTGTGGAGCAGTGATTGCTCACACAACCTTCCTTCTGCAGGAACAAAGGCAGCAAGGATGACTTACATGTACAGAGCTGCAGAAATTAAAAAAAAACAAACCAACAAAACCAAAGCAGCAAACACTTAGAGATTTGCAACACTCTTACATTAGGACTTGGGGGTGCTATTTCTATTAGGTCTTGGTGAGCATTTTATGTCAAGCTCAATGTGAGCAGGCAGTTTGCTCTAGCAGCTCAAAAGGCCAACTGTGTCCTGGGCTGCATCAAGAGCAGCCTGACAAGCAGATCGAGGGAGGTGATTCTGCCCCTCTGCTCTACTCTGGTGAGACCCCACCTGCAGTACTGTGTCCAGTTCTAGGGTCCCCAGTACAGGAAGGACATGGAGCTATTGGAGCAAGTCTGGAGGAGGCCATGAAGATGATCAGAAGGCTGGAGCACCTCTCCTACGAAGATAGGCTGAGAGAGTTTGGCTTGTTCAGCCTGGAGAAGAGAAGACTTTGAGGTGACATAATTACAGCCTGCCAATACTTAAAGGGGTCCTACAGGAAAGTGGGAGAGGGACTGTTCACCAGGGAGTGCAGTGATAGAACAAGGGGCAGTGATTTCAAGCTCAATGAAGGCAGGTTTAGGTGAGATACTAGGAAGAAATTCTTCCCTTGAGGGCAGTGAGACCCTAGCATAGGGTGCCCAGAGAAGCTGTGGCTGCCCCTGGATTCCTGGCAGTGTTCAAGGCCAGGTTGGATCAGGCTTTGGGCAACATGGCCTAGTGAAGGTGTCCCTGTCCATGGCAGGTGGTTGGAACTAAATGATCTTTGAGATCCCTTCCCACCCAAACCAGTCTTTGATTCTATGTTTAGTTCACACAACTCAAATAGTACATCTACTTTCTGAAAGCGAAAATAATTGACAAATTATATAATATATAAGATTTCTCATCACAACTGTTGCCCTTCCATCACTTGCATTATTTTAAGCTAGCCTAGACAGTGATATTTCAAAGGAGTGTCAGATGTGTACTGAAGTGTGATCAGTACATTTCTAATTTAACTGGATATTTCTCATGCTTTGATTATCAACCCATATAAATAAAAGAAACATATGGGAGTTGTATTCATTCAAATTCAATTAAGCTGATGCATAGTGAGTACTTTTATTATGCCATATAAATAAAAAGAAACGAAAACCATTTTGTAATACAGCTTTTAGAGTTGTTATTTAACCTGTTTGTTACATTAAAAATTGCCTTCCTGTTATTTCAGTGAACTAGAATGAAGTAATTCTGAACAGTACAACAAACTTCTTAGAAACGTCAGTTCCTTGGGGTAACCCTAGCCTAGAGGCTGGGAAATTTGGTTTTGCATTCGTTCCATTCCAGAGATAATAAAGCTAACATAAAAAGGTCTGGCAATATTGTATCTCAAAAGGCATCACTGGTTTACACCAAGATTCATGTGTTTATGTTTAAAAAAACACACTTAAAAGAAACATTCTCAATGAGGAGTACGTCAGAAGCAGTTTTTATAAGAGCATAACCACCCCAGGTTAACATCATGCTTGACTGTGTCTTTCCATCGTTCCCAAGGAAGGACACAAGAGGATGGACTGAAGCCAAGACAATTATTATCAAGGAAATGAGTAAGTATAAAAGGTGTACAAACCCACCATCATGGACAGTGTTTATTTTTGATGCTTAGGGTACGCTCCCTGTGACTGAGGAGTATATTCATCATGAATCTTCCCACACCTTGCCTACATATTCTCACAATGAAGATACTGAATGAAAATAGATACCATCTTATTCTGTATTTGAAGGAAAATAAAAATCCAGTAGCATTTAACAGTTTGACAAGAGTTAGAGGACCTACTAAATGTCATTAAGGTTTTCAGATGAGACCAGGACTTGGGTGAGAGCATGTAATGGGCAGCTTGATATTTGCTAGGAACATGAGGTGCCTAGATCTGGGTAGATGCACAACCTGATGCTGGAGAACTGCCAGTGTGAAAGAGATGCATCTAAAAGAACATTAAGTAGTGACTGAGCTCTGATAAAATGGAGATATCTTACTGTGCAGGGAAGGAGAGGCAGGAACTGTGGCAAGTAGGGTCATACGAATACCTTCAGCATCCAGAACCATAGTCACAACAGTACCAACAAAATGAGTGGTTTACGAGCTCCGGGGAAGAGACATTTGTGTCACAAGATTCAGAACAGCTTCAGAAAACTCACAAAGCTGTAGAGGACATCAGACAGGTATTCACAAAAATATAGTAGGAGAGTGAGTATTTAAGAGTTGAAAGGGGTTAAAAAAGCAGGAAAAAAACCTTCTCATATTAAAAAAACTAACAACAGTCCTGCTGTAGGATAAAATGCATTGATCAGGCTGTTTCTTTTGTCTTCAGAAGACTGTCTCTCTATTCTTAATAGACCTTGTTGCTTGGATTTGTTCTGGTTTTTTTTAAATAGATTAATGGAGAGTGCTCAGCAAACGAAGCATCTTGGCCTTCAGAATTGTCTTCTTATTTCTTTATTCCTTTTTGATCTTAAATCCTCTTCATCCAGTGTGTGGCCTCACACTTCTACACATTGCATTGCACACAGAAAATTCAGTTTCTTCCAGAGCTTTTCTATTGTGTGCAGAAAAGAAATATCTCTAACTTTCACAAATTTGCATCAACCTTGTGAAATGTCCACACTTTACAAAAATGAAACTAGAGTGATTTGTCCCTAAAAGGCTTACTGGTTCTGAGTGGGAGAGGTTCTTCAGTTCTTAACATCCTTCAGTTTCTTCAAGCACTTCCATCCCTCAATTTCTTCCTCTTTTGATCTCCAGTTATGTTGGCTTTCCACTTGTTACATTACAAGATTTACAATACCAATAGCCCTCCTCATCCTTGTGTCTTGTCAGTGTTAAATAAATAAACAAAGCAGGATGATAGAAGACAATTTTTCCCCACACAGATTGAGAAAGAATTTGTGGTTCTGGCCAGCTTTCCAGGCACATGTCAAGTATTGGTTAAACAATAGTTTGGGGAAGAGAGAAAGTGTGGAGCCTCAGTACCTTTCCTTTGCTTCCACTTTTACAAAACAGCTCTCTAACCCAGGCTGTGCAACATACAGGCGGATTCAGCTCACAAGGGAATTGCTTTAAGGACTATGTGCTCTCCAGCCTACGTGTAGTTCCGTAAACTAAACATAGCAGATAAGACTCTGGCACTGCAAAGCCAGTCCAGTTTTCAAAGTTGACTGTCCTGTAGGTTTCAGTCTGTGCTATATTAAGTGCCCCAAAATGCAGAAAGAGAGCATGCAATTTGTATTATTTATTGAACTCCAAACATCCAAGTTCAGATTATAAAAGCCATAAAAAAAATGTTTTAGCATGCAGTATCCATCCCAGGTCAGGCAAATGGCCTCATACACTGCCCTCTCACTGAGGATAGCCAGGGTCAAATACCTAAGCAAAAACTAGAAGGAAACCGTTTTAGGGATGCCCTTCTGAGGTGGTTCAGCTTCAAACAGTAGTTGAACACCAAACACAACTTGCTTACTCCTGGAGGAGAAACAGTCTCCATGGGTTGGGATAAGGACAGTTTACTGACAAAATCACTGTGAAAGAGGAACAATTACAGCCCACAACAAACTTCACTCACACCCAGTGATAACACAGAGTACCTTACCAACCCAGTGATAACACTGAGTACTGCATGACACAAGGACCAAGGCAACACCCCAACCACACTCAGTCTGCTCTAGAGGCACCCAGGAGCACCCCTCCCAAACCAGCCCCTTTTCTGGGGTGATGATGTCAGGTGGTGTGGAAAACAGCTGGAGCTGACTTAGCTTACCTGTGCTGGCTGCCTGGGGAGGGTAACTCTGGCTTGGTCAGAACCAGGACATCCTCATAAATAATCTTCCAGAATATAAATATTTGTGGTCTAGGGATTCTTGAGCTGTTTTTCCTTCCATTCATTGTCCATCTTTTTTTAAGAATTGTGTAGACTTTCAGTGTCCACTACCTCCACAGGTAAGAAATTCTACAGCTGAACTGTAGATAAATAAATATTTTCTTCACTTGCTTAAGACCTCTTACCTCCAGTTTCACCTGATATATATCCTAGTTACTGTTTTAGAAGTACAATTGTTCTGTACTAATTGTTACCTAAGCGCTCTGAATTTTGAAGACTTGTATGTACCCAAAGGTATGTTTCTTTCTGGGCAATGTCTTCTAATTCTGCAAATTAATTATTTCTCAAGCTCAAATCACTTTGATTGTTTTCTCTGTTGCTTGCTCAATTGTACAAGAATGTTTTGGAAAGGGACGAACACTGTGTAGCACCAATTCAACTGAACCTTGACATTGCCTCTGGAATCTATAATTAAAAGATGTGCAACAATCAAAAGTTTGCATAGAAGACACCGAGAATTTTAGAAATAAATGCAAACTAAGACAATTGTTATGTTTGGTCAGAATAGGACAGTTAACAGCTTGAAGAATAAAACAAACAAAAAAGAAACCAAACCTGTAATATGTAAAAGTTGTACTGACTATACAGAAAAAATATTACTAGAAAATATGGAAGAATAATATAAAACTGTAGCTCAAATTTCTGAAAAAAAAATCAATTGGAATTAAAAAAAAAGCTTGGGTTTTTTAATGTTGACTAAACAAAATCTAAAGCACATCATCATTTAAGTAATGTCAAGGAGCTGCAGGTGATGGACAAAGCTGTATGGAATCGCTAAAGGATGCAGTATACTAACTTTCAAACATTTTGGGTGGTACTGAGCTACTTGCTAAATCCAAGCAAGAATCCTATTTACTTAGTGATGGTACAGTGTGGTCTAACAAGAAGAGAAACTGAAGAAAAAATAAAACCCTTAAAGAAAAGGATGCATTGGAGATAATGAGCAGTGTCAAAAAGTATCTGAAAGTAGAACCAAACTATGCAAAGAGAAATTATTGAAGAAGGATGGTACATTGGGGATCTCCTGGGAGAGGCTGAAGAAATAATTTGTGAGAAAATAGTGGGGGAAGAAATGCTGCTGCCAGCTTGGAAGAAGCAGCAGTATGACAGCCTCCAAGCACAGAGCTGTACAGAAGAAAGATAACTCAGTGCAGGCTGGGAAGAGAAGAAAATGGATATGATTCAATTATCTGAACAGAGCTGGTTTTAGCCACATCTGAAGAGAAATAGAAGAAAGGTCATCTAAAAGAATGTGAAGCTGCTAAGAAACAAAGAAAAAAATGGTAAACAGCACGTTAAAAAATAAGAAATGGGAATAAGGAGAGGAAGAACTCTCAGTCCTTGTCCTCATTAAATAGGATTTTGTCAAGTTCAATTCTGTAAAACATTCAAACAGAACAAAAAATCCACAGAAAGTGTAAAAACAAAAATTGGGCTGCTGCAGAAGTTCATAGAGTGAATCATCAGGCCTGGCCCCTAAAATCAACCAGAAGTTGCAGGCGGGAGAAGAAAGCTAAAATGCTTCAGCAAAGCCACCCTGAACTCTGCCTTGGACTTCTCTGTTGGTAACTTGGAATGAGGATTCCTGCAAAGCCAGTGACATGTCAAGAATTGTAAGAGTATCAAAGTCTACAGATAAATATTTATGTTATGATCTGGTGTTGTGAAGCCATAGAAAGTTCCACAGGGCAAAATCACATGGGATGGGAAAAAAATCAGATTCAGACTATAAAGCAATTAAATTCATAAGGGGAAGGTCATCCTGGGGTAGAAAGTAACACGATCAAGCCTCACAGCATTTCAACATGCAATTTTGATCCAGACAAAAAGCATGGTTTTGTTCTCACAAAGAATAAAGTTAATAGAAGTCACTATAAGTCGATTGTTACAGAGGAAGAACTGAGAGTTCCTTGGGACTGCTCTGAATTCTCATTTGCATTCAATGCCATTTTATAACTCTCGTGTGCAGGTGGAAAAAGGAGAGAAAGCATCCTCCAGAAGCTCCTGGAGAAGGAAACCTGGAAGCCCAAGACAGTACAATGTGTCAGCTGGGACATCAGCAACACATGTTTCTGCAGTTTATACCTTCTTACTTCTGAGGTTTTCTTTTCAAATGGTGCTTCTGATTTCACAGCCATGGACTGAATCTCCTGCTCTGCTACAAAACAGTCTTACTGTTTGCATTTTGAGCATTTTAAAGGGAATTTGGGTCAATTGGACCAGTAAAAGACATCTTACTCTTTGGGATGCAACCAATTGCAATGAAATGCTGCTATCAGTGCACTCTCCCTCTGTTTCATGTAATCTCACTGTATGCTGCATCTTTATTGCATTAGCAGAGGAAATGGACAACACACAAGTGGCAGGAATAGAGCTAGGACATGGCAGAAAGCAGGTGATAACATTAAAAAAAAACAAAACAAAACCCACAAAAACACCCACCCCCAAACCACTCCAAACATTAAGGGATAACCAGCAGCAAAAGGAGAGCAAGTGGTTGCCTTCTTCATATCCCAAAAAATAATCATCATTTACAATGTCCATCATGTATACCTTTATATGTTGTGAAGCACTTTATAAAGAAAAACCTAACAGATAATGATACTGGCTACGTATCAGGACCCTCAGAGTCAACAGGGATTCCTACAAATCATTAGGCATAATTTTCTTTTCCAATAACACACTTCTGAGGATAGCATTATTTCTATTTTCATAGTCTCTAAGGGGTGGGTTTTGATGGTGTATTTCCACAGCTAGCTCCATTCTTTTAGGAGTTGCTGTGCAGTATGGGAATTCTTTGCTTCTGACTGGAAGGAGAGAGGGCTTAAATCTTAAATCCCAGTCTCCAAAGGAAGATGCCACTTGTTGGATAATTATGACTTACAGATATCCAATTGAAAAATTCTGTAAAACCTGATATACAATAGATTGGAGATTTTAAAAACTGTCAGGATTTTAAACACATTATACAATTAAGGTCATTCTGCCTTAATTTCTGTGCATCACAGGTTAAAGGACTTGATCCAGCATTTCCTATAGTAAACATATAGAAGAAATACTTGATGCTATTCTCTCATTTAAATGTTCAAATAATAATTCTTCAGAAGAGTTAGGCAAAGAAGGACAAGCAGTGGGGTGGCCTAGTATGTTAAGGACTGTTTTGATTGTTTAGAGCTTAATTATGATGATGATAAGGTTGAGCGTTTATGGGTAAGAATCAGGGGGAAGGCTAATAAGGAAGATACCATGGTGTGAGTCTGTTACAGAGCACCCAATCAGGATGACAAGGCAGACCAAATATTTTATAAGCAGCTAGGAGAAATCTCACGGTCACTAGTCCTTGTTCTCATGGGGAATTTCAGTTTACCAGATGTCTGCTGCAAATAGAATACAGAGAGAGGAAACAGATGGGGACGTTCCTGGCATGTATGGAAGATAACTTCCTGACACAGCTGGTGAGCCAATTCGGGAAAGTGCCCCACTGGACCTGTTGCTTGCAAACAGGACTTGTGGTTGATGTGGTGGTTGGAGGATGTCTTGGGCATAGCAATCACAAATTGATAGTTTTCAATTCTTGGAAAAATATGGAGAAGGGTCAGGAGAACTGTTACCTTGGACTTCCAGAGACCAGACTTTGACCTGTTTAGGAGACTGGTTGGCCAAGTCCCTTGGGAAACAGTCCTGAAGGGCAAATGAGCTCAAGAAGGCTGACACTATTCAAGAAGGAAAAGTTAAAGCTGCAGGAGCAGGACATCCCCATGTGCTGAAAGATAGGCTGGTGAGGAGAGAAACCAGCCTGGCTGAACAGAGAACTTTCACTGAAACTCAAGAGAAAAAAAGTTTCTGGCCTTTGGAAGAAGAGGCAGGCTGCTCAGGAGGACTACAAGGATACAGTTACTGTCTACAGGAAGAAAAAATTAGACAGGTCAAAGACCAGCTACTTAACCTGGCTACTGCCATAAAAGAAAAAAAAAGTTTTTATAAATACATTAAGAACAAAATGACGACTCCATCCTATATTGGATGCAGGGAGGAAACATGGTGGCAAAGGATGAGGAAAAGTCTGAGTCACTTAATGCTTGCTTTGCCTCAGTCTTTAACAGTAAGACCAATCGGTCTTGGGGTACCCAGCCCCCTGATCTGGAAGATAGGGACAGAGAGTAGAATGAAGCCCCCATAATCCAAGGGGAAATGGTTATCAACTACCTACATCACTTAAACACTCATGAGTCTATGGGGCTGTATGGGATCCACCCAAGGGTACTGAGAGAGCAAGCAGAAGTGTTCGCCAAGCCCCTGCCGTCATTTATAAGCAGTTCTTTCTAACTGGGGGGTGCCAGTTGACTGGAAGTTAGCTAATGTGATGCCCATCCACAAGAAGTGCCAGAAAGAGGTTCTAGGGAACTACAGGCCTGCCTAGGGGAGTGGAACAGGCTGCCCGGGGAAGTGGTGGAGTCACCATCCCTGGAGGTATTTCAAAGATACCGAGATGTGGTGCTTAGGGATTAGTGGTTGGACATGGCAGTGCTAGGTTAATGATTGGACTTCATGATCTTAAAGGTCTTTTCCAACCAAAACAGTTCTATGAATATGTAGAAAAAAAAATCTTCTACAGCTTTTGATAATAGATCTTAGTAGTTTATTAATAGGCCTGTTCACGTTTCACTCCATTTTCAACCTGAATTGATATGTCGTCAGTTTCTAGAGACTAGATCTGGCATACCTTGTTCTCCTGGATTGAAGAGCACATACTATCAGATTTCTTTTTCTTCTGTTGGTATATTCAAAAGGCCCTTTCATCAACTTTATAGTTGTATTTTTATAGTTTATAGTATTTCGATTTGTAAACTAATTAGGCCCAGATTTAAGGAGTGTAGCCAGATCTAGACAGAATACTCTAGTAGTGGTCTTTTCTCTTCTGTACATGACAATAACATCACATATTTATTCTAGCTGATGCTCTTCTGACAGTAGATCTAAGTACTGCATTTATCTTAACTACACCACCACACTTGACATTTGCACTGTATTTATTACACCCCATTTCCCATCTCAGAATCACTTTTCCAGAAGACGGTTCACCATATGTACACATCTTTTTCCTTGGCATTCCCTATGACTTTATAAAGAATCTAAATTATTCATAGGTTCAGTCCTAATCAAGCTGTGGAAACTTGTTTGTGTAATTGACCTGTACTCCAACTCGCATATTATTTGAGAACTGCATATGTGTTCATTTAACATTTCCTTTTGAACTGTTAATAACCAGCTGAGAAGCACCAGGCCAAGACCATCATGAGGAAGTATCAGGTGTTTGCCCATTTGCTTTAGGAAAACAAGAATATTTTTTATTATTCAATATATACTTCACTTATGCACATACAAGCATAGTTTCTTAACTAGCCTTCAAGCAATAAGATGTATTAATAGTTTAAACATATCTGGTACCATTGCTTTCCTGGAGACAGTCTTGGCAAGTTAATAAAATCACACGCTGAGAAATTTTGAAGACTAAGTTAAGTGCTTAAGTATCTGCACTTCAAGATTTAGGATGTTTAGATTTTACTATTACTTTAAATATTGTTATGAAGTTTTTAATCTTGAGTTGGAGAAGAGGAAACAGTCAAGAAAAACAGCCATCAGTCATTCCAGCTGAGATAAACACAGACTGAACAACCAAGTTTTAATATCTTTTCTTCTTGGCAAGATTCTCTGTTTTTAATTTGCTAGATCAACTTGTTGGGGTTTTTGTTGTCGTTGGGGTTTTTTTGTTGTTGTTGGGTTTTTTTTTCTTTTTTTAGTATTTGCCTGTCTGCAGAGATGCACAAAGACCTAAGGGAAAAGAAGATGTACTCAGTAGCATAGCATAAAATGTTCAGACACTGGGAAGAGATGACCTCATCCTATTTTTGCTTGAGTCGGCTGGTTATAAGAAGTGAGCTGGCCATGAATCTGTTCCAACAATTCTTTGGAGAAGTCTAGTTCACCATTAAGAGGGGTAATGCAGTTCCTCCACATTAATGTACTAGATATTTTGGAAGTTTAAAGTGTACAAAAATTAAAGGAAACTGAAAGGTTAGTCCTCCCATAGGAACATTAGCCACATCATAAAGGAATATATCATAATATGCTCTGTAAGCAGTAAGAGAAATTATCCAAGGTATTTTTTTGCAGTAGGGAAAATTACAAAAAAAAACCCAGGGAAAATAAATCATTCCTGAATGCCCTTCTTTTGTCTTTGCAAGATTTCATTTAGGAAGGATGTTGCTTTTAATTCCTTTTCTAAGAAAAACAAAGAAAAAAATCTGCTTTCACTTGAAATCTGAAACTAAAATGAAAAGGATCTAATCTAAAAGTTATTTTCTATTGAGAATGACTCTGCAAGTTCATCTTCTGCTCTTTATATTCATGCTTTCTGTTCTCCAGCAGACTTAGATAAGTATCCCAAACCCATGAAACTCCATGCAGCATTCAGCTTAATTGATTATCTCTCCACAGTCAATCTTGTCACATTGGTCCAAGCCTCAACTTATGTCTTGGACTGTTTTCCTTATAGCTGTTCTTTGAGTTTCAGAAAAAAAAGCTGTATCCCTCTCTGGCTTCCCAGACCTCAGACTAACCAGGACTACATTTCAAGCACTAGCTGAAATTTTGTAGTTTAGTTGTAGTTACACAAGTCTGATGAGGAGCGGTTGAGGGAACTGGGACAGTTTAGCCTGGAGAGGAGGAGGTTCAAGAGAGCCTTTATTGCTCTTTACAGCTATCTGAAAGGGGGTCGTGGTGAGCTGGGGGTCAGCCTCTTCTCGCAGATAAGTAGCAATAGGACAAGAGGGAATGGCTGCAAGTTGTGCCAGTGGAGGTTCAGGTTAGAAATTAGGAGAAATTTGCTCTCAGAAAGAGTGGTTGGACATTAGAGGGGGTTGCCCAGGGAGGTGGTGGAGTCACCATCCCTTGGGGTGTTTAAGGAAAGGATGGATGAGGTACTTAACGACATGGTTTAGTAAGTAATTTGGGTGGTACGGGGATGTTTGGACTAGGTTATCTTGGAGGTCTTTTCCAACATTAATGATTCTATGATTCTATGTCCAGAACTAATTCATCTGCCCACACTCACTGGTTCCAGCACAAAGCTATTTCCTCACCAAGCAGGACCATATATTTCTCCTTTTAAAAAGGAAATGAGATGCCAGCCTGCAGTGGGGCTATAAGTCTTTCTCATTGCAGTGAGGCATAAGTACACCTGCACACAGAAATAACCTCTCTCCGATGTTTTGACTGGATACAGTTACAAACAAACCATATTTTCTCAAAATCTATTATGCTTGCAATTCATACTTTCTGTCAAATGAACAAATGAAAAGTTAGCTCTATTACTGGAGGGATTTACTTGGGGGGTTGGGTTATGTTTTGGGGTTTTTTAATCAAGAAAACATTTTAGGGACTATAAATGATTTCTTGGCAGCTCTTTACAAGTGAAAAAAAAATGTTAGAAATTTAGGGAGATTTCTAAGTTTGGGGTTGGACTTGATCTCAAAGGTCTTTTACAACCTAGTGATTCTGTGATTCAGCAAGTTTCTGTGATTCTTCAAACCTAATCCAAGAAAATTTCATTAAATTTGGTCACATTTCTCTAAATAACTGCGGTGTAAATTTAATTCAGTTTCATTTCAAATGTCTAAGGGATGTTTGCAGTGGGCACTTGTGCAACCACATATTTGGTTCCTCTTGCAAAAAGGGTTTATGCTCACAGCAAGATAGTAGCTGAGGTGAAGGTAAAAGGGCTGCATACCCTGATCCAAAGTTTGTGTGTTAAATTCTCCATGTGTTTGCATAACTAGGTAACAAATTTTGAAGTTTTGGGTTTGTTTTTTTCCGCTGAGAGTTTTAAATACCTCATTCAGCATATCCTCATTCTAATAGTGAAAAATGGTCTTCAGCCATGGGATGCTGCATAAAATGGAAGAGGTTTACATTCCAAATAAGGTTTCTAGGTTACACAAGCTCAGTAGTGACAGTGAATCACCTTCTAGACCATGTAGCAGTAAGCATGATGGTTTCCTCCAGACAAAACGGGGAACAGTTTGTGCATAATGTGCAACCTTGTTAAAATGTTTTTCCCAGTGGGGCAATAAAACAGCTCTGAGAAGATACAGAAGGGAGGAAAATGTTGTATTCTCAGTTTGCCTTTCATTCGGAAATAGCAGCTGTGCCAAAGACATGAAGGGATGAGAAGTGTTCGGAAGTGGAAAAATAAGCAGATTTAGGCTCCTGTAATTCAAACTCTAATGAGGGAAAATCCTAGCAACTGTGCTGGAGACATGAGAATTATGAATATGAATGAGTGAATTATATATATAATTCTAATGAGGAGCATAACTAGTTAATTATATAATGGGTGGGAGACTGTTGCTTCCTCTACACTCCTGAGCAGAAAGCAGTCAGGCACCTTGATACACCCTGATGGGAATTTCTGTATTATAAGAAGCTTATTTGTTTCAGAGATGCTGCCTGATGTTGCAAAGTAGCACTTTCACTTCTCTATCTCTTGCAGGACGTATTACAGAATCATAGAATCATGGAATGGTTTGGGTGGGAAGGGACCTCAAAGCCCATCTCATTCTAACCCCCTGCCATGGGTAGGGACACCCTCCACTAGACCAGGGTGCCCAAAGCCCTGTCCAACCTGGCCTTGAACTCTGCCAGGGATCCAGGAGCAGCCACAGCTTCCCTGGGAAACCTATGCCAGTGCCTCACCACCCTCATAGTAAAGAATTTCTTCCTCATAGCTGATCTAAATCCCCCCTCCTTCACTTTAATGCCATTTCCACTTGTCCTATCATTCCATGCCCTTGTAAACAGTATCTCTCCAGCTTTCTTGTAGCCCCTTCAGGTATTGGAAGGGTACTCTAAGGTCTCCCCATATCTCAATAAGCCCAACTCTCAGCCTGTCTTCACAAGAGAGGTGCTCCAGCCCTCTGATCGTCTTTACGGTCTTATCTGGAATTGCTCCAACAGCTCAATGTCCTTCTTGTATTGAGAACCCCAGATGTGGGTGCAGTACTGCAGGTGGGGTCTCACCAGAGTTACAGGGGCAAAATCCCCACCCTTCATCTGCTGGTTCACATGGTTCTTGATGCAGCCCAGGTCACAGTTGGCTTTCTGGGCTGCAAACACATATTGCCAGCTCATGTTGAACTTCACATCAATCAACACCCCGAGTTCTTCTTCTCAGGGCTGCCCTCAATCCATTCACCACCCATCACACTCCAGTTTAGAGTTTGCAGGGCCATACGGAGGCATTTCAGTGCTTGCAGCAGGATGTTTATTTTATTCCCTTCCTCTCGCTGCTCCAGCTCCCAACCCCAGTGCTCCTCCTCTGCCAGGAAGACCCTGTAATCATTAATGTACTTGTTCTACATCCCTGATACTCCCTCACATATACCAAAGGACAATTTTTCACTGATCTGAATATAACTCTTCTCCTTGGAAGGTAACATAAACTTTTAGTTGTCCTGCAAGTTCAAGCTAGATTTTCTCAGCTCTGGGAGAAATGCAGGATCCTCAGCATTTACAAAATATTGCCTTGAATTTATGATGCACATTTTCATGGAAATTCATGTGGTAATTTACAGTGCTTCAATTTTATTTTATTACATTTTCAGACTTAAGAGACTACAAACAAGGTTCTACTTTCCCTTCAGCAAAAGAAATCTCAGTTTATTAATATTGGTCATTTAATAGGTCCATACTTTGCCACTCTCTGGAGTTTTATATTTGCTCTTAAAGGCTTATCAACAAAAAGATATCCCTGTGAAAAGTGATATTGCTGTGGTATTGTCTGTATCACTGGCTTGTTTGCTTAGTTGGCTTTGCACGGGCGAAAAAATAGAAGTGGTAAGTTCTTAAACATATTATTTTAGTTGGTTTCTTCACTATATTTCAAAAGTAGAAAATCCTGCTGATAACTAAAACATCCTCAAGCACAAGACATATCACTCAGACACCTGAATACCACAACACAGACATTAATTTTCAGTGTGACTGCGAAACAATTTATTTCACTTTTGTGAGCTTTATTTGGTTCATTACATGAAAACAAGCAACAAAATCTTTTTGTAGTTGCTTTTAAAGCAATTTCAGGTCCTCAAACATTAAAAAAATACACGACAACTTAGCAGATCATTCATGGCTTGAAAAATTTTGTCTCACTGTGGTTTGTTTATGATAGACTACTTCATCTTACCTCATGGTAGTACTTTAAAAATGCTGTTTTCTTTAGTAGAAAATCATGAGCTTGGATTTTTTTTCTTTGCCTGTGTACTTAAAGAAGATATTTAAGCCAGTTAGCATTTTGCTCTTTGTAAATCATTGTCTTGCCTGTATCTTCCTGCTCTAGTTCTTCAAAGGCTGAAAGAAGGCACGAGAAATCATACCCTTCTAGGAGGCTGGCAAGCAAGTAAGGTTTTTTTAACATGAATTATCTGTGAAAATAGGTACAATCATCTACTTGGAGCAGAGACTATAATTTTGCTTGGTGTTGAATTTCTATAGGAAATGGCCTAACTTGAGCTATGCTAGGGAAGGTTTAGATTGGATCGTAGGGGGAAAAAAAATCTTCACTAAAAGGGTTGTCAAGTACTGCAACAGGCTGCCCAGGGAAATAGTTGAGTCACCAGCCCTGGAGGTATTTAAGGAATGTGTAGATGTGGTACTGAGGGACATGGGTTAGTGATTGGATTTGACAGTGCTAGGTAAATGATTAGACTTGATGATCTTAAAGGTCAACAAGATGAGGTTTAACAAGGCCAAGTGCGGAGTCCTGCACATGGGACATAACAGCCCCATGCAGCACTACAGGCTTGGGGGAAACTGGCTGGAGAGCTGTCAGGCAGAGAAGGACCTGGGGGTGATGGTTGACTGCAGACTAAATATGAGTCAGCAGTATGCTCAGGTGGCCAGGAAGCTAATAGCATCCTGGCTTTTATCAAAAACAGTGTGGCCAGTAAGTCTAGGGCAGTAATTGTGACCCTGTACTCGTCATTGGTGAGACTGCACCTCGAGTGCTGTGGTCAGTTCTGGGCTCCTCACTACAAGTAGGACATTGAGATCCAGGGAGGAGGTTGAGTCACCATCCCTGGATGTGTTTAAAAAAAGAGTAGATTAGGTACGTCTTTTCCAACGTAAATGATTCTGTGATTCTCTCTTTTCCAATGTAAATGATTCTGTGATTTTATGATTCTTTATATCACAGTGGACATGGTCTTACCACTCAATAATGGAGAAAGATCTCTGTCTCTAAGTCATCTACTAACCAACAACACAGGACCAGCTAATCCAGCATAATTTATATATTTCTCATTGAATATTCAGAGGAAGATTAAATAGTCTGAAAAGTTTTGTGAGAAGTTGAACCACACAGCAGTAAACCGTAGACCATACACAAGTACAAAGTGGAAATGACAGTTGCTAGAGGTGCTGAATACTCTTGTTCTCTATCCAAATCAGTTCATTCTCAGTCCATTGCAAAAAATTATAAATTGGATGGGAGGAACATCTTCAGTCAGTGTTCTCAGATCTTTGATTGATTAGGCTGTGCCTTAAAGTTGATTCTTATTTCAGTTCTGATCCTTCGGTTACTACCAAATGATCATCACACAGCTTCATTCTTAAAATACCTAGATACTTTTTCCTGTTATCCAGCTTTACAAACATATTTACAGTCTCTGAAATCAACCCTGAATTTGTTCCAGTGCTCTCTTTTAGTTTAATTTTCTCTTTTTCTCAGCTGTTCCTTACCAACACATTTACAAGGACCAAAAACCTACAGGTTTCGCTAAGCCAAACTTGGAACAGGGATATTCTCCAGGTAGCCTGAAGTCTTGCATCCCAGATGTCTACCACAGCTGGGTTATGACTCCCTTTCTGGGAAGAAACCACAATCACAGACAGGTTGCCAGAGCCTTGGTCAACGGCATTAATACTTCCTTCTCTCTGGTGGAAATATGTTGTCCAATATATCACAGCATTGTGTTTGTTGTTTTAAAATTCTTTACTGAAGCCCAGATAAGGGAAATTTATTGCATTTCCTTTATTTAACAAAACCCAGAAATCTTATCAAAGAGAATGGTTGAGTTACTGAATATTGTTTGCTCTTGGGAAATTCATGTTGCTTTTTCTGTTTCCCACACACCATCCCATGGGTAAAAGTCTTTCTTCTTCAAATTACATCGTAAAGACTTTTGTATAACTGAGTCTAGCATATTTAAATACTGTTTTATCTTCTCTAAAAGTTATACATAACACTCCTCTCTCACCTTTCCCCTTCTTCACTCCACCATTTGGCAATAATCCTCAATAATGTTGTGACATTTAATACAATGAGACTATCAGAATTCCAGAATGAAATATAGCCTATTCTACCCATATATTCACTCAGTGACAACAGAAAGGGCTTCTTCAAAAACATTACAGACAAAACTAACACCAGAGGCAGTGTAGGCCCTCTGATGAATGAGGTGGGTGCCCTGATGACAGGATATTAGAAAGCAGAGTTGCTGAATGCCTTCTTTGTCTATACTGATGGAGACTGTCCTCAGGAGCTCCAGCTCCTGAGGCCACAGAGGAAGTCAGGATAAAGGAACAGTTTGGTTTGGTTGATGAGGACTGGGTTAGGGATAAATTACACTATCTGGACATCCATAAATCCATGGGTCCTGACAGGATGCATAAGCAGGTGCTAAGGGAGCTGGTGGAAGTCATTACTAGACCACTACCCATCATCTTTCCTAAATCCTGGGAAACAGGAGAGGTGCCTGAGGACTGCAGGAAAGCAAATGTTACTCCAGTCTTCAAAAAGGGCAAGGAGGACCTCAGTAACTACAGACTGGTCAGCCTCACCTCCATCCCTGGGAAGATGATGAAACAACTTGGTGCTGTCTCTAGGCACATCAAAGATAAGAGGGTCATTAGGAGCAGTCAACATGGTTTTACCAAGGGGAAGTCATGTTTGACTAATCTAATAGCCTTTTATGAGGATATAACCAGATGGATAGATGATGGTACGGCAGTAGATGTGGTCTACCTTGGTTTTAGTCAAACATTTGACACCGTCTCCCACAGCATCTATCAGTTAAACTGAGGAAGAGTGGTCTGGAGAATTGGGTACTGAGGTGGGTTGAACTGTTTAAAGAAAAGAAGTCAGAGACCTGTGGTCAATAGGACGTAGTCGAGCTGGAGGCCTGTATCTAGTGGAGTCCCTCAGGGGTCAGTACTGAGAACTGTACTATCCAATATATTCATCAATGACCTGGATGAGGGAACAGAGTGAATCATCAGCAAGTTTGCTGGTGAATGAAAACTGGGAGGGGTGGCTGACACTCCAGAAGGCTAGGCTGCCATCCAGTGAGAACAGGACAGGCTGGAGAGTTGGGCAGGGAGAGGTTTAACGAGTTTTAACAAGAGCAAGTGTAGGGTCTTGCATCTGAGGAAGAACAACCCCAGCTACCAGTATAGGTTGGGGACTGACCTGTTAGAGAGCAGCATAGGGGAGAGGGACCCGGGGGTCCTGGTGGACACCAGGATAGCCATGAGCCAGCAATGCACCTTCCTGGCTAAGATGGCCAATAGCATCCTGGTGTGTATTAGAAGGTATCTGGTTAGTAGGTAAGGAGAGGTCCTTCTCCCCCTCTACTCTGCCCTGGTGATACCACCCCTGAAACCTTGTGTCCAGTTCTGGGCCCCTCAGTTCAAGAAAGGTGTTGAACTTTCGAGTCCAGTGCAGGACCACCAAGATGATTAAGGCAGTGGAACACCTTCCCTATGAGAACAGGCTGAGGGAGCTGGGCCTGTTTAGCTTGGAGAGGAGGAGACTGAGGGGTGACCTCATTAATGTCTATAAATATGTAAAGGGCGAGAGTCAGGAGGATGGAGCCAGGCTCTTCTCACTGATGGCCAGCAATAGGACAAGGGACAACAGGTGCAAGCTGGAGCAAAGGAGGTTCCATGAGAATATAAGGAGGAACTTTTTCATTCTGAGGGTGACAGAGCACTGGAACAGGCTGCCCAGAGAGGTTGTGGAGTTTCCTTCTCTGGAGACATTCAAACCCGCCTGGATGCTTTCCTGTGTGATTTAGTCTAGGTGATCCTGCTCTGCCAGGGGCATTGGATTAGGTGATCTTTTGAGGTCCCTTCCAGCCCCTGTCATTCTGTGATACTCTCTCTTCCTTAGATGCTAAGCATTTTGAAATTAGCTTCCATTTCAGTTCTGGCAACTTTAATGACCAGTGTAAACAACACATTGATTGAATGGAACTTGAGTTCCAGTAGTTTGTCAGGGAACAGCAAGAGCAGGACTGCATGAGGAAGGATGAGTTGCAGGTGGCCACGGCAAAGCGGTGGTGCATGTCCCACGTATCCGAGCAGAGCAGGATGCTGGTAGCAGGATCCATCAGCAGCCCCAGACAGGGCAGGTGATTAATCCAGTCCAGCATGTATCTAAGGGATCTAAAGACAGGCTGGAGACAGGACTAGAGACATGTTGGCAAGATGGGACCAAAATCCAGGCAAGAGACAAGGTTATGTATGTATACCATATAGCTGCGGCAAAGAATAAAGAGATAGCCCAAGTTTAGATGGAGCAAAAGGTGCACGGAGGGAGATCCCAAGGTGAGGTCAGTCAGGAGAATTAAGGCCTGCTGGTGCACTCAGACACCATAGTGGTCTTGGAAAGCAGTACCTATCCTACACTAAATGGTTTTGACAAGAAGAAGCTCTACAAAGGTAAAGGATAAACAATCTAAACTTGGTAAAGAGACTGGAAATAGTGCATCTATCTGCATGAACCCTTTCATAGTCACCCGTTTCTGCATGCAGCAGAAGACTCAAGAATCCCTTCACTGTTGATCTTACCTGCCCTCTAGATCTTTTCCATGGTCAGCAAGATCCCAAGAATCAAATGCTATTACACATTTCTCTTCTTCATTTAAATGCCATCTAGTCCCATCTGCAAGAAAGATGGACAAAACTCCAGGAGACTGAAATCAAGAACAAAAGAATTGAGTGCAGTCATATTTTTTTTAAAAAAGGGGGGGGGAGGGCGAGGTGGGGGTGGAAGGGGGCAGAGATGCTATAGTCTTTCAGTTGTTTCCATTTGCCCTTTTGGGGAAACAAAAATGTTTCTTGTTGAGGGTAGCAGTCTTGAGAAATTTTTGACATCTGTATAAAAACATTTTGATAAATTATGGTGCTAATTCTTTACAATGTCATTACTCAGGCCAACATTTAGTGACTCTGTAAATGTCAATGTATTCAAATGGGTGTAATAGAGATTCTTTTTTTTTTACGGTAATACTGATCAAGGTCACTCTGAGATAGTCCTGTTAATTCTACAGTTTCAAATGGAACCAGGAGAGGCATAGAAAATGTATGCTGTGCAAACGTCACAACAAGATTTCAAGTCACTTTTCAAGGCAGTCCTGCTCTTTCATCAGCCACTTAATCCCTGGTCAAGTTTAAAACACAGTATGTTCCTAAAAAGCCTAAGACTGCATTTCTGGACACAATGTAAGGATGACTACAGGTCTAATGGATGGTATGGAGAAGAGTAAGGGTGTAACTCTTAAACTAGGACCTGCTTCTGCAGCTGAAACAAACTGTATTTGTTGCAGCAGAAATTTGTAAAATTATGATGGCAAGCCTGTAGTCTCAGATAAAAGTTTATTATTTTATTAGACTATGGCTCCCATGCTCCAAAATAAAACAAAGCTGTGATTCATCAATGCTTTACCTTTTTTGCACTGATTTGACCAGTGTGAATTTCCATTACATTTAACTGCAACCTGTAAAGAAACCCACTTGTCTGACTATTAACAGTTTTCTCCTACTAGAGACCTGCTGGATAAAAATGCATCTAGATAGAATGAATGGTTTTAAAATATCAAAATCAATGTCAGTTTCTAACAGTCACCTCAGTCTTCTGCCACTGTTTCTTTTTAAAATTACAAGTGCATTTGGCTCAGTTTCCAAATTCCCGGTAAATGTAGGAGTTGGCATAAGTTCTTACTGTGAAGAGAATCTCACCAAAGGTCGTACAAGGTGAAAATATTGCAGCAATGTTTTCTATTTCATTTCCAATGCAGCAGCAGATAGACAGAGACTGTGATGACAGGGGAAACATATTTGGGTTTCGAAGGATTCTGGGGTTTGTGGATAAAAGTGCATAGGTGAACCAGCAGGTAGGTGTTCAGCCTCCAAACATGGAATGTCAATGGCAACATCTCAAGTATGTTTGGAAGAAAGGGGATGGACGTTACATGAATGGGAAGCAAAAAAAGTCCTCTCAGGTAATTATGTCTCAAATTAATTTTTTCCCCCCTTATTACCTTTTACAGAAACACTGACAATTTTTTATTAGTGTCTCCAAATCTCTCTATGTCTTTTTTCTCTGTTTCATAATCCCTCTTTCCCACTTTCCCTTGCCTGCTCTGGCACAAGCCATTGACAGGTGTTACTGTAACATTCATCACTATATTGCACAAGGTAATACAAAATCTGGTGACACAAACCCAAAACATGGATGTAGTCATGGTTCTTTGCAATTAAGACAAGGTTGATGAGGGAAAAGGTTTCTCTCAGATTGCACAAAGTTTACATTTCATAAATGGCTACAGGTTGTATCAAAAGAAAGCAGATGGGGATGTCATGATATTTTCATAGTGAGAGTCCTGAAATGCTCTAAGGCAAATAAAAACAAACAAACAAACAAACCTAAAGATATACAGACCGCTAATACTTCCCCTGCAGTGAAACACAGCTTTAATTAAATATACTCAGAATTAACTAACTGAGGATTGGAGTTAGTCCTGGGACTGCAAGGTTGCCAGTGAAAGATCAACAGTGACAGCCCACAGTCACATTAGAAACAAAAAACAACAAACCTGCTTCTTGGGCAGTGCTTGGGAAAAGAGGCATTTTCTCATGGATAATCTGCAAAGTACTCCCCAGTTCTGCAATTTAAAGCATAAAATAGCAATCAAAAATAAATAACCACCACCAGCAGCACCCAAGGATGCCAAATTTCAGATGATGGGGGCTTCAGCTGCAGGGTAGAAAAGGTTCCCAAGACAGACTGGTTTCTCTTTGAAAAGTCACCTCTCACTCCCTCTATCTTTTTTTTTAGCTTCCTCTTGGGACCTGCCAAGCCCAGTAGCATTTCCTCCAGAATTTTTGATATGCCAAGGAGTAACTCCCAAAGGGAATGAGCCTTCGCTTGGAACAGAAAAGGGCATCTGGTTCAAATCAAATCCTGGATCAGAGAGCAGGAATATTTTGCCTTTGCTGATACCAGACCTCTGCTGTTTCCAGGGAACAGAATGGGGCACAGAATGCCAGTTCAATTAAGCAGCATTGTTGTTTCCTCTCAACTCCAGCAGGGAAGTTAGCTCTTGCAAGTCAGAGACTCCTGGGAGCCACTAGTTCCTTGCTATGTGACCTTGGGCAAGATTCTTCATGTTCTCATACCTCAGTTAACTGGCAAGAGTGTTGAAGTCTTAATTAACATGGGAAAGACATGAAGGTGACTGTAGAAAAAGCGCAGTTTTGGCATTATTATTTCCTCATTTGGACTAGCTGATGCATCTCTGCCCCTATTGATCACCTTCCAAAATTGCTTCAGTTTTAATGAAAATGCAGTGACTGTTTGAATATGCTAATTTATAAACTAAGAGTTATTCTACAGCTAACTTAATCAAATCTAGGAGATTGCTGAAAGAAGTCAGGCTTCCAAATCCCCTTTATGCTTGAGTGCTACTTTGTGCTTATGCTTTCCTGATGGCTCCATGAGCTGGTAGAGCTCACTCAAGGCAGGAAAAAAACCATCTACCCCCATTAAACAAATAATTCTGTTGGAGTTATAGAGCAGACCTGACAGTATATAGGAACCAAAAGGAGCAGGAGCACATTTCCAGGAAGTTGGTGTAGGGTGGAACAGGGAGCAGCACCTCCAGCCGGTTAGCAGTGAGCTTACCTTGAACCACCTCAGCCTTAAACGTGAAACATCTCCTCTGTCCAAGCAGACATCTCTACAAATGATTCAGTTTTCAGATAACGAGCACAGGGTCTGTAAATGTGACCCTTTTCCAGAAACAAGGGGTAACCTACAGAAGTTATCACACACAGAACAGTATGAGTTGGAAGGAATCTCTGGAGATCACCTAGTTCAACCCCCTTGCTAAAGCAGGATCAAACCTAGCAGGGTAAACAAGATTGTGTAGAGGCTGGTTTTGAATCTTGCCAGAGAAGAAGACCCCATAACCTCTCTGGGCACCCTGTCCCAGGGCTCTGCCACCCTCACAAATGAAGAAATTTTTCCTTATGTTCAGATGAAACTTCCTGTGTTCCAATTTATGACTATTGCCCCTTGTCCTGTCACTGACGCTGTTGAGAAGGCCCCATCCTCTTGACATCCAACAGACATCTCTCATGGAGAGCTTGATGTCCACCAGGACTCCAAGGTCTTTCTCTGTAGTGCTGCTTGCCAGCAAGTCAACCCCTGACCTGCTTGTGGTTATCCCTCCCCAGATGCAGGACCCTACACTTGCCTTAAAATTCAGCAACAGTTTTAAAAACAAGCCCTTGTAAGTAAGCCGGCTTGGCACCCTGTGGTCCTGGAAGCCATTTCTTGTGCTTTCCTTTACTTATTTCTTTCAGAGCTCTTTATAGAGAGATTGGAGGAGTGACACAGGAAAGCATAAGACTAAATTTAAAGTCTCTAATAAATATTTAAATCATTCCTTCATGATTGCACTATGGCATCAAGACAGCTTGCAAGTTAACTGGAGCTGATGAAGGGCAAAGGAGAAGGAAGGAATTTGGTAGCCTGCTTCCGAAGGGGAAAAAAACCTTCACGTTTTGCCAAATTTTCGACTCTCAGTGTTTTTCCAGTGACGATTGTTAAGGAAAAAAAGATAATGTGGAGCAAAATAATTGCTTTCCCTTTCAAAATAAAATTTCAGCTGGGTGTGTTGGGTTTTTTTTTCCCCTTGAACATTGTCCCATGGTTCAGAGACTGGTGCTACAGTCAGGGCTCTGGCTTCTTTGGTCATGACTGGTTTTATAAGACAACCGGCCTGACAGGAGTATGTGGGAAAGGGGAATAGGGTTCTAGGAAGACAATTAGCTGGTCTCATCCATAGGGCTTTAAACTAGATTCAAAGGGGGATGGGGTTGTTGCTGGGTTCCCAGTAGTGAGGCAGTGTTAGGGTAATAATGGGAACCAGAAGACCTCACAGGACTCTAAGGCAAAAACAGCGTGCTTGGCTTACTCCCTGAAATGCCAGTACACCAATGCATGCAGTATGGGGAATAAACAGAAGCTGGAAATCTGCGTGCGCTCAAGGGTTTATGACCTAGTTGCAATTACAGAGTCATGGTGGGACAAGTCACATGACCGGAGTATGGCAATGGATGGCTATAGGAAAGACAGGTCAACAAGGAAAGGAGGTGGAGTCCATCTCTATGTAAAAGAGCAACTAGAATGTATTGAGTTCTGTCCAGGGGTGGATGAGGAATGAGTTGAGAGTTTGTGGGCGAGAATTAAAGGACAGGCTAGCATGGGTGATACTGTTGTGGGTGACTATTACAGGCCACCTGGTCAAGAGGAGGAAGTTCATGAGGCCTTCTACAGGCAGCTGATAGTAGCCTTGCAATCACAGGCCCTGGTTCTAATGGGGGATTTTTAATTACCCAGATTGCTGGAAGGCCGGCACAGCCAGCTGCTCACAGTCCAGGAGGTTCCTCCAGAGTATCAATGATAACTTCCTAATGCAAAAGGTGGATGAGCCTACTAGGAGAGGAGCGCTGCTGGATCTTGTACTCACTGACAAGGAGGGACTGGTTGAAGCGGTGAAGGTTGAGGGTAGACTTGACTGCAGTGACCATGAGGTAGTGGACTTCAGGATCTTATACGGTAGGAAGAGAATATCAAGTAGAACTGCAACCCTGGACTTCAGCAGGGCCAGCTTTGGCATTCAAACCCTGCCTGGGTGGTTTCCTGTGTGATTTAGTCTAGGTGCTCTGGCTGGGGGGTTGGACTAGATGACCTTCCAACTCCTAACGTTCTGGGATTATGTGATTTTTTTCAACACTCCTTTCCAAGAAAGGGAAGGGAGCAAAGTAAAGGAAAGAGAAAAATTACAATTCAGTAAAAAAAAAAAAGTTGGGATTTGTTTACTTAATTCAAGTTATTTAATTTAAAAATGTTTTTTGTTCATATTGCGAGGTCACCCTGGAAGAAAAATAAAAGTGTTTCAGCAGTTGTTTTGGTCCAAGGCATATTCATTCTCCATTATCAAATTTGTAAAGTAAAAATATCCCATCAATGCCAGAAAAATTTTACCTTATCCAAGCTTCCTCTAATCTTGCTTGTTCCTTGAAATTCAAACTTGCTCCTACAACTACTGATGAATCAGATTAATAAATCTACAGTGCACAGGCATACTAACACATTAATCCCTGTCTTTGACTCTACATTTAGTTAAGTTATGATTGGTTATTCTGTGGTATTTAAAAAATTAGAAATTGTTCCTTCTCATGAACGCCCTTGCTTTTATAAGAAGCCTGATGAGAACCAAACTAGATTTCCTTGAAATTATTTTTCTTCAGCTTGTTCCCACCCTTTTTTGGATTCCTCTGAAGTTGGAACTTGTCATATTTGTTATATAATAATTGAGCAATCTTCTATTTTTACCACCCTTAATCCTTATTTTTAAGGTTCATCTACTAAGTGTCCTAAAGAAGAAAAAAAAATAAAAAGCTCTTGCTCCAGAATAGACACTCAGAGTTGATAAATTGAAAGGGCCTGTCAGGCAACATTACAAAGACAATTCTATACATCCCCTTAAAAGAGCACATCTAGGAGGTATTATAAAAATATCAATTAACATGCATTCACCCTAATTGAGGGAACAGAAGGCATGTGTCCTTCAGAGATCTGGCCTGCCATCTTCAAATCTGTGTTTGAAATTACGTTTAATTAACCCTGGAAGGTTAACTCAAAACATTTAGCATCCCACTAATTCCATGAATCCCTTGGAAACAAGGGGCTAACAAACATATCCCAAAATTAAGTACTACTGTTTTTTAGCAGGGGGAGAGAGAGCAGACATTTCCCGACCTATATCAATAACAACATAACTTCAGCTTCAGCAGAGAATACAGTATGTTATCTGATGGTGTGTGCAAGGGCTCAGGTCCATTGGATTGGAAGCTGACCAGCTGCCCTTCATTGTGCATGGGGATGTATCTGCTTTGTTTGTGGTGCCACAGGTATGTTCTCTTTCCACACTGTGCATCCATCCCAACCAAGACAGCGCTTCGGCACGTAGCAGCTGCAATAAAGTCCTTGCTATGAACTGGGGAAAACCAGAAGCAGAGCTCATCAGTCTTGTCCCTTCTCAGGAAAAGTACTGTAAGAGTACTGTTCACATAGGTATTAGCAGAGGCCTTTCTCATAGAAGAATGGAGTACACTGTCAGTCTGCTTCTGAGGAAGATTCTCAGTGGGAATATATCAACAAGTCAACTAGAGATCTGTCCTTATGCCTTTTCCTCCTGCTGTCATGCCCTTTTCTGAAGGTTAGTTGCACATGTTTCTGGAATCTGAGCCTTTTCTGAGACAGAATTCACTCAGGACAGAAGGGAACAGTGGTGTGTTACCCCCTCGAACAAACCAGGCAGCCGAGATGAGTGGGACCTTGAGCTACAGTTAATTTTTTAAAAATTTATTCATATGTGTATTTTTTTCTCTTTCTCCCTTTTTTAAATTATACAATCCCCAAATTTCCAGTGGTAATCAAAGTAAAAGAAAAATAAAACACACACATAAAGAGTACTGAACCTATTAGTATGCACTTTGTAATACAGGACGAGCAAAATATTTTAAAGATTTGGGAGATGTCTCTAAATTTTAATCAGTTTCAGACTCGCTAGGCTACAAAGGCTTTGAGATCAGCAACATTTCAGTCTCGACCATGAAAGAGGATGAAGGCTGAGGCTGTTTGCTTGCTCAGTGATGAGCCCCGTGCTATTCTGGTAAACTACTCTGTGTGCTCCAGCTGTTTAGGTGAAAGCAGGAACAACAGCATTGACCAGGTCAGAGCTTCCAGCTTCATTGGCCCTTTCATCAGTGAGGTGTTCCAGTGACTCATAAGCCTCATGCAGTAAGAAGCCAATCTGCCCTTAACATAACAGAGACAATCCATGAACAGCCCCATCCTCTGTGTGGCATGGACAGAAGGACAACTGGGGGCAGCAGCTTGGTTAGTTGTTCCAAGCTTAACCATACTCTATCCTTTGGGATCTATATGATTTTCTTTGGGTCCAAGGAAAGTTGAGGGAATCCATGCACAGAAATATCTAAGACACCTGAATCTCATTGATATGTTTGCTGTGGCTAAATTATTTCACAGGGTAGCATAACTAAGTCCATCTAGTTAACACATGGCTTTATATAAGATGCAGGAAGCTTTACAGGGCTTTAATGCAATTTTTGATTGAGATTTTATTTATAAGGTGACTGGAATGCTGTGACTGCAGTCAGAAGGGCTCCTTCCTTTTTAAACAGGCACATTTTTGGAAAAAAAATGGTTAACATTCATTTTTTCATAGCCTCAGTTACTGTGACCCAGAATGACTCATGTTTACAAGTATTCCTGTGATTCTGCAAGGCCACCAATTAGCTTTTATGCAGCTTTTCAAAGGTGCCACAATTTGCAAATTTTACCCCAGTATGAAACAAGTAACCAAATCACCCCTAACTGCAGACACTAACACTTTAAACTGAGGCAATGCCATTAACATGACAGTAATGCTTTCTTGGCCTCATAATATGACGAAGCGTAGGTCAGGGCTTTACAGCCTTTGCCCACCCAGGATGGGTCAAAACTTCCTATTTATTTTTTTTAAATATTAATAATTCATATTAATGTTCCGAGCATTCATTTTTTGTATCAAACTTCAACACCAGGATAAATTTAGCAGATGCTCAGATAAACATCTGTAGCTCTTGTTAAAATAATAAAAACAAAATTTGTTTTCTTGGAAGGTCAGCCTAAATGTCATCATCTGTCTGCCTTATTCTCAAAGATAGGATTTCTTGAGAGAAACAATTCATGTGAAACTGTTTAGTGACATAAATTCCCATTCCCAAAGCTACCAAGAGCGTCTCCTGGCTGAATATCATACCTGGCTCTCATACAGATATCCTGATTTGTCCCACCCTTGAGAAAGAGCTTGGAAATAGTAGCCTTTTATTTAATACTAAAAAGAAATTAAATCAGAATTAAAAACAAAATAGGTCAAACGTAACTTTGAAAAATAAGCAGTTATGCTCAGATTAAACATATTGCATATACTGAAAAAAATTCAATGTGTGAAAAGAATGGCTTACATAAGGCAGGATATAAATATTTGGTTTATTCTTGCAGCATAACAGTTTATTTCTTGTTAGTCATAAAACTAAGGTGATTTACTTCTCAGTTGCAGACATCTAACACTGGTTATCAGGTTCATCACCACCCTTCAGCAGGCAGGTAGAAACCACAACAGAACAAATAATTTTTAATTGTGTGACCAGACTTTCAGGAATCTTGGCACAAATTTTGAGGGAAGGATTCCTGTGGTCTCAGCATCTCATAAACATTGCACTCTGCTGCGGAGCGTACTGAAAACAAGTTAGGTTGCCTGCAAGAAGCAGCCCAGCCATGGTAAATATGAGATTGACATGGGCTAATTTACCCTGCAGAGCATCTGAACACAGCCTCAGAAAAAAAAACAAGCTGTGTTATTTCAGATGTCTTACCTAAATTGTATTTTTTTTTGAGGATCCAGACACCCAGAGTAGGTCTGGACACGTGAATCTTTACCTACAATACCTACAACCCCCTGGATGCAGGCAAGTCTTTTTTACTTTGCTTCTTTATTCAATGGCTTTAATTCCTCAACCAAACTACAATGTTAATGCCTGTTTCATTTATAGGGTTTTTAAAAATGTTTTTGCATATAAAATATTTTTAAATATTTCCAATTATAGCAATAGGACAGTATGAGCAGGCAATATTTTTCTGGTTTTGTACTTTAGGTTGTCAGCTTAAGAGTATAGTACCAAGCTCATAGGGAACCTGATATGATCAGATGTTTGTAAGTGTTATTGCTGTATAAGCAATAAAATAATGTCTGAATCTCTGAAATTTTGGGACTGACCAGCCTGTTCCAGTGTCTGACCCCCCTCTCAGTACAGAACCTCTTCCTAATATCCAACCTAAAACTCCCCTGTCACAGCTTCATGCTGTTTCCTCAGGTTCTGTCCCTGGTCACCAAAGAGAGGAGATCAACGCCTGCCCCTTTGCTCCCCCTTGTCAGGAAGCCACAGACCATGATGAAGTCTCCCCTCAGTCTCCTC
The DNA here is from genome assembly GCA_022605575.1 of Laterallus jamaicensis coturniculus. NCBI lineage: Eukaryota > Metazoa > Chordata > Aves > Gruiformes > Rallidae > Laterallus > Laterallus jamaicensis. The sequence continues at coordinate 252,426 of JAKCOX010000251.1, forward strand.
TTCTCCAGGCTGAACAAACCCAGGGACTCTCCTCATAAAACTTCTCCTCCAGACATTTCATCATCCTCATTGTCCTCCTCTGGATACTCTCCAATAGTTTTGGGTCCCTCTTGTACTCTGGCACCCAAAACTGCACCCAGGACTTGAGGTGCAGCCATTCCAGTGCAGTGTAGAGTTATTTTGTATAAAGAATAAATCTTAGAAGGCCAAAATGACCAGATTTGATTATTTCATTGACATCAGTATATGAATGGAAGCATCCATAGATCCATTACCGATCCTGGGGTGTAGCATTCCTACTGCAGTTCACAACTCCTGTTGGGACACCCCAAATATACATCCCATTTCTATCACAGTGTATAAATCAAAATATTTCTAGTTCAAATCCCCTGTCCTGGGCAGGGACACTCTCCACTAGGCCAGGGTGCCCAAAGCCACATCCAATCTGGCCTTGAACCCTGTTAGGGATACAGGGGCAGCCACAGCTTCTCTGGGCAATCTGTGCCAGGGCCTCACCTCCCTTACAGAGACAGAATTTCTCCCTAATATCTGTTCTAATTCACCTGTCTTTTAGTTTAAACCTATTATCCCTTGTCCTATCACTCCCTGCCCTTGTAAATAGTCCCTCTCCATCTTTAAAAGGCATGCTCTCCTATTTTTTGTTTTCTGCATTTAAAAGGCAATATTTTATTTGGTTCTAACATCAAATAACCAAAAATTAGACACCTGGATTGGAACACAAGCATTGGCAGCATCAATGGTAGTATTTAGTTTGCAGAAAGAAGAAACAGGTCAAAATGAAAAGTGGTCAGTACAAATCTGACTTTACAGAGATGTGGCACACTTACTGCATGCCCTTCACAAGTCTGTCTGTGGAAAAGAGCCAACACAAAGCCACCTCAGAGTGTAATTCAGCAGTGGCTTTTATACAGCTGCCCATTTCTGGCATGGTAGGTTGAGGTAGTATATCCAACTAGCTAACTGCAGTTCAGTTCTGTGGGCTTTAGGTGATAAATTATTGTTCACTGGTATAATTCCAACTCAGTGAGAACAGCTTTGGCCAGAACTTCTGCTCCCCTCTGCCCACAAATATATCCTAAATCATTATCAGATTATCTATCCTTAATGGGCAATCTGTTGACCTGAGCAGGCAGCATGTAATTTGTCTGCCTAATATCCTGAACCCATCTGCATGTCTCTTCAGATTTTTCCAGTCTTTTCCTGTTTTTTTTTCATGAAAAATATATAATGATTCCAGAGAAGTAGAATTTAGGACAAGTAGACTATCTTGCTGCCTTTGTGAGATAAAGTTAATTTAGAAAAAGAAAAGTTTGGAAGGTTTATCTGTCAAGTATGTAAATGATTTACCTGGGATGAAAAATATAATGCAGTAAAAATATTTATATTAGCAGGGGTGGTGTTGTCCAGTGACTTATCCTTTTAAAGTTCTTATTCTGATGGCATCTTTCAATAGATATAGCTTCCTAAGCATAGCAGAAGAGGAAATCCAACATAAAATCATAACATTTGTACCGTCCTGGAGACTGGGTTGGCACTGGATCCTGAATTCCAGAAAAAAGACTGTGTAAAACTAACAAAGATTAATGGTATATTTGTCTTTTTCTTTTCTTTCATTGATCAAAGTCAGTCCTTGTTGCATCTGAGAACACCATGGATTTTGACAGATTCACTGCAGAACATCTGATCCGAGGCTTTCATAAACTTTGCTGGACATGACATGGGGAAACAATCTTTTTTTAACTATGGTACCACTAATCAAATGTAGAAATAAAAGGACAGTTGTTGACACAGTTCCAGTTTAAATAAGATGGTTCCAACCCAACTATCTGAGAGGTAAAACAGAATAGGAACTATATAGTGCAGCTGAATTCATGGAAGTACTGAGCCTGCTAATGCCCATGTTCTTCCCAAAATCTTTACAGAATCCTAATTTCTCCTCTTGTGCACACTGTGGATCATTACCTCTGAGGCCAGAATCAGCAAAGACAAATTAGTTCTAGCACCAACTTGGAAACACTGGTTCCTTAATTCTAGCTGTAATTATTTATATGTTTTTCACGTAGGATATGCTTGATTCAGTCTCTGGTATGTCAGTGCATATCATGGTAGTCATGCATTCAGTGTCATGCAAAATTAAATTCAGGCCAAACAGGATAGATCTGTAGTAGCTGTTTTAATTAACTCAGAGAAGACAAGTTGAAAAAGGGCCCCAGTGTTAAACAGCTCACCTCCCAAAGCACATCTTCTTATCCATTTTTGTTTTGACAATGATTTATGGCTGTGATTCTTGCATGGCGAAGTAACAGCAATACTGCCCTGGGCCATATGTTATGAGACTTAAAGAAAACAATGCTGTCCATGAGTTGTATTCCACTATGTTACACCACAGATGTAACTTCTATAGCAAGATAAAATACATATGTAACACATACATACATAGCTACCTCACCTCCTCACATCCTCTTAACCTGCTACTTATTTCTACCCTGAAACTCCTTTTACTACCTTAAAATGTGGAAGACACTCAGCTTCCAGAATAGACATGGATCAAGCCCAGCAAAAATGGCATTTCTTTCACCCTTGATGTCACACACTTGCAAATGAGAAACTAGCTTGCATCAAAGAGAAGAAGCCCTTTCCTCAGTCTAGAAGAACCTGGAGTGGACTTGAGAGTTTAAATGTGTTCTGCAAGTGCTGAGAAACCTGAGACAGAGCAGGCTTCCCATTGTGGTAGGTGCTATTTGCATGGCAAGCATCTCTCTGTTCTGGAAAGCATCTGCAGTGTAAAAGCCATCTGTGGCAGACTCACTTTTTCCCCTCCTCTGTGACACCAAAAGGGCAGAATGAGGAAAGAGCAGGGATTTCCAAGACAGCTATAAGCATTTTGGTCAACAGTTGTCAATGTTTTATCTTTTTTATGTATTTTAAATGGACACAGTTTGATTGGCTACCATGTGGGATGTGGAGAGTACATCAGAGCCTGCAGGGGTATCATCTTAATAGCATCACAAAGATGTGGTAGAATGGCTTCTATGACTGGAGTGTTGGGATGGAAGGACACAGGCTTTTTAGGAAGGACAGGCAGAGCAGATGAGGAGGGGATGTCACCCTCTATGCCAACAATCAGCTGGAGTGTGTGGAGTTCCACCCAGGGATGGGTGAGGAGCTGACCAAAAGTTTATAGGTCAGGATTTAAGGTCACAAAGGGACAGGGGACACTATAGGGGGGCATGTGCTATAGGCCAACTGACCAGGGAGACAAAGTGGATGATATCCTCTATAGACAGATAAAAGCAGCTTCACATTCACAAGCCCTGGCCCTCATGGGGCACCTCAAACACCCCAATTTCTGCTGGAGGAACACCACAGCAGGGCGCAAGAAACCCAGAAAGTTCTTGGAATGTATTGGTGATAACTTCCTCCTCCAAGTGACAGAGGAGCCAATGAGCAGAGGTGCCATGCTGGACCTTGTTCTCACCAACAAGGAGGGGTTAGTAGGTGATGTGAAGCTTAAGGGCAATAAGGGCTGGACTGACCATGCAATGCTGGAATACAAGATCCTCAGGGCAGTGAGGAGGGAGCACAACAAGCTCACTACCTTGAGCTTCAGGAGATCAGACTGGCCTCTTTGGGGACCTTCTTGGTACAGTACCATGGGACAAAGTCCTGGAGGGAACACCTGGTTACTATTCAAGCATCACCCCCTCCAAGCTCATGAGTGGAACATCCCAACAAAGAAGAAATCAGGCAATTATCCCCATCAGCCTGCATGGATAAACATATTATCCATATTATGCCATATTATCCAAGTTTTCTTGAGAGCCTTGTTCTGTTCTCTCTATATGCAAATATATTTATAGAGACAGACAATTTCTACAATGTTTGTCCATACCCAGGTTGGTTAGAAATTACTAGCACTACAAGGTTTGCTTGCTTGCTCTGTACATACGATATGAAAATGATAAACCACATGGGAATGTGTTAGGCATCTTCAGAAGACTCCATAAGCTTCCTTCATAAAAGCTTTAAAATTTTGGCTAAAACTTTCACTCTCCTCTATGAATCAAGAACACACCCAGTAATATTAAACAGTATATGCTGAATAGATATCACAAGTGGGCAGTATGTGGGTTCAGTGTGCAAAAGATAGATAGATATTTATGCATTAATGTATTTTGATCCCACTTTCACTTCCTTACAACATTCAATAGGTATGATATATAATACTGACTGGAATATTATACACTTCCCCATCTTTCACAGGAGGATCACTGCGTTACACTGCTATAAATCAAGGGCACTGCTGAAGTGGTAAGTGGGAGTAAAACACAGCAGGTGCAGAAGAGAGCAGAGCAAGAGGTCCGGGACTAAAAGAAAGCTGTCCTTGTCCAGAGAAAGGAAGCAATTATCTTCAGCACTCTGCAGACAGACAGAACACTGTTATTCCCTCAAACTTTGACAGTGTTGGTAATAAGGCTCATTTCCAGTTCCCTAGAGATGGGGAGTCATTGTGCCATAAAGACATGCCTATTGAAAATGTTTTATTTGCAAAAGTAACACTTTTACAACTGGAAACAGTAGAAAGAATTAGGTAGCTAAAATACACACAATATAATAGAAAACAGATGTTGTATGAAGTAGACACATTACAAGACCCAGATGTAAGATCAGGGGACATCACCTAAATTCAGCACTGCCAAGTTCATATAGTTTCATATATTAGCCTTAAATTAAACAGTCATTCAGTTATCCCTACTGTGCTTAGCTTTCTGAAGATTATGTTTTAGCAGATAATATTAATTATAGCAGTAACAATGCCCCCTGTGGCTATCTGTGTGTCCATAAATGGGGCTGAAAGAACAAGAAGGAAGGAAAGTAGCAAGAAATGCTGTTCTGTGTTTTCAACCTTATTGCTGGACTCCCTTGCTGCAAGTTCAGTGAATGCATTTCAGGTGTCCAAGCTCCACAACCTTGGCTACTTCCAGTACACAGTTGCTAGCTTGTCCTTCCTCCTGTCCATTGTCCTAAAATATGATTATGCATATGCTTGAAAGAGCAGTTCCCTTTTTCTTAGGTAAATGGCAAATTCTGTCCTCAGTTACAATAGCATAAACCAGCCAAGTACCTGTAGACTGATAAAGTCTAAATGAAGAGGGTTGTTCCTGTCTGGGCTTAATTAGGATTTAGGCAGTGCATAGCCTTAATTATTGCTTTCAGCTAAGAAATACGTTCCCAAATATATCAGTATGAACCATGATTCAGACATGTACTTTTATTTAATTATTCTAAACAAACAAACACAATGTAGGAATGTTGTTCTAAGATACTTAGTGAAGATCTGCAGTGTATACAGAAGTCTAACGTGGAGACATCAGTTGAACACTGTTTAACAGAGCAATGAGCCATCTAGTTCTGATGCACTGGTTCGTTTTGCAGTATGTGCACTCATCATCTTTGCCCTCAATCTGTTTCAGACAGCCAGGAATGATCCCAGTGATGTGAATCCATGGATGTGGATTTGTATAAGTTCAGATAGTAAATTTCTTCTCTCAGACTAAGGGAATAACTAAAGCTCTGCTTTCAAAAGAAGGGACTTTCAGCTCTGGAAAGCACGAGCAACACACATATAGAGATAAATCAAGATTCCCTTTGTAGAAATTTTGGAAGAAGTTCCCAAGTAACCATTTTCCAGTAACCAGGTATGTTTGGAAAGTGGGCAATCCTTTCATCTCATCTCTCTGTTCTGAGCCATAACCCCCCTCGCTGTTTGGGGGCTGGGAAGTATCCTTTGGTGTGATATGCCACGCACAGCCCAAGGTGTTTTTTCTCCCCAGGTATGTGATCCAACTGGTGAGTTGCATTTTAACAGATTCAAGTCTTTTTACATTTAATTTGAAGATACATGGAAATTAAGAACCCAAGCCCAATTCTTTCTTAATTGCTTTGGACTGCATCAACACTGAGGAGCTGTAACTTGGAATCTTATTCTGTTTGTTACTCATATGTACAAAAGTATTGTACTCACACTGCAATATTTTATGGAGTGCGTAATCTGTAATTGTCTTCACAAATCAAAACCTGGAGGAAAGGTATAGGCTCCATTTCTTTTAATCAGCATTCATGGCAAACGAGTCCTTCGGAAACTGGAGTTTATCTGTATTAGAGAGAATGGAAGTTCACCCTCCCATTTAGTTCTCCTTTGACCTAAATTTGTTTCCACTTAAGCTCTATCCTAGGTGCAATCACCCCTGATGGTCTGCTACTCCTCTGAAGAAAGGTGACAGCTCTGAGGGTGCTGAGGTACTTCACACAAAAAACCTCAGCAACAGAAGCACATCTATAAGTGTGGATGCCAGAGGAGGAAATTGGAAACTCTACCAAATCTGCCCTTTTTCACACCCAGATAGTTTCTTGTATGATTTCGCTAAGAATATCTCCTGACAAAGGAGAACAAGAGTCTATGTATCCCAAAGAGTAAAATCAGGCCCCTAAAGAGGAACTCTTGACTGTCAGGAGAGCATGTCATAACCTGCACTTCAGAGCTAAAGCTAGCATTCAGTCTGTTGCATCCAGAAACTCCGTAGCTGCTCAGTTTTTCTTGTTGCTTCAAACATATTAATAAGCAATTGTTTAAATTAAAAAGCCATCCTTAGGACGCCTCACAGACTGGGGAACTGCTGAGATAAAAGAGGTTAAGAAAATTAGTTCTCTGTCTTTTTACCACATATTGAAATAGTCCAGCTTTGTACCAGGGACTAATTCCACAGTAGTTAACTTATGACCATGTCAGAAAGTGGTTTCAAACCCTGCCAGGAAATTTCAGAAATGAGTAACATCCAACTCTCTTTCTATCCAATTCACCAGGAGATGTTTTAGCTTTTTGTTGTATAAATGTTCTTTTCCTTGTTTAAGAGTTATAATATTATTTTGATTTTACCTTTGGATGACAATTCAACTAGTAGAAGATTGCCAAACTCAAGCATTAAGAATACATCTATGAGTCAGCTCCAAAGAATGCCGCTTGAAAAAAAGTAATTAAAAAAGGCAGATTTTCACATTTAAATATCTAAGCTACTTTGAACAAGTTTTTGAGATTTAATCTATAAACATGAGGTACAGTCTTTTTTTTTTTTCTCTTCGAGGGAGAAATGCATTAGAATTGGAACTTTTACACTGAGCAAAATATTTGTTTAATCAAATCCAAGAGCTGACAAAAGGTTAGTATCAAATTCCATGTGGACTTTCGAAGGCCAACCATTTCTACCATCACAGATCATTTAAGTCTTAATATACTTATCCTCACATAGTTATCCCTTTGAGGCAAGGTAGTAATTACATCCGAGTTTCCCAATGTCTCACAACAAGTCTTAGAGCAGAACTCTGGCATTGTTTGCTCCGTGATAGTAATTTCTTCATAAGAACACTTTTTTTTCACATTATACAGTCATTTTGTTTTCAGCCCCACAGCAGTAATTGAACCAGAACTTGTTTACAGTTCATTCAGCAGAACTGCTGAAACCAAAGCACAGGAATAAGTCCTTCAATAAAACTGAAGAAGTGCATCAGTCAGAACTAGATCCCAGGGACCTTGCCTCATGTACATGCATTTTATCTACAAATTAAACACCCTTTTTGCCATGAGAGGTAATGGAAATCATCCAAAGCAAGATATGCCCTACTAACATGCCTATTCATGAGCAATATCAGTGAATAAATGATATGCTTTCCAGCTAAGGAGCCTGTTAATGTTATCGGGTATAGAAATAACTGAGAAAACTGAGGGTATTTACAGAGACAAGTGGATATCTAAGAGACCTTGGATCTGGTCCTATGTCCTGTACAAGTGCAGCAAGGCATTCTGTCTACTTGGTACTTCAGTTATCTCTCCCAAAACAACAGGAATTGTGAAACTTGTCCAGCATTGAAAGTTATTTGGAAGCTGAGGTTAAGAAATGCCATACAAAGAAGACCAATGTTTTGACTTGCCATGGTTTAAGCCCAAGAGAAGAATGGAAAAAAAGCTCATGGGTTCAGGTAAAGACAGTTTAATACAATTACAAAAAAACAAAATCATAAGAGTAATAAAAATAACAACAATAGCAATAAGAAAATAAGTGATGCACAAATGCAATTGCTTACTGCATGCAGAAGGAAAAAACCACCCCACAAACCATGCCCACTCTATTTCTGAGCAATGATCCCACCTCCCAGATCACTTCTCAGTTATACCCAGAGCATGATGTGCTGTGGTGGGGAATATCCCTTTGGCCAGCCTGGGTCAGCTGTCCTGGCTGTGCTTTCCCAACTTCTTGTGCACCTGAAAATCTTAAAAGTTTTTGACTTCCTGTTGACATGACAGCTGTCTAGCAACAACTAAATCATCAGTGTGTTATCAACATCATTCTCATATTAAATCCAAAGCACAGCACTATACTGGCTACTAGAACTCATGACTGCAGCAATATTTTGTGTACAAGAAACCCAAATCTCAGCAGAACATCAGAATACCCTAAGGGATTCTATACCCTTCCTTGTCACTGAAATAACAAACCTGCACAGGAAAAAGTGTTTCAGGACAATGCAGAAGATTATAGTGATTTGGCTCCACCAAAGAAATAAAAAGAAATTAAATACATAGGAACATGGAAAAATTAAAATAAATCAATTTCTTTACAAAACTGATGGCCTAGATATGAGGAAATATGTTCTTGACTGATAAGCTAATAAAGAAACTAAAGGAAAAATACAACAGCACTGAGTTTTTAAAAAGAAAGCACTTGGTCAGAAGAGTTAGTGAAAACGCATGAGTTCCTAGAATCATGAAATCCTCTGGAAAACAAAGAAGAAAAATGAGTAATAGTAGGAGTAGTAATAATAATAATATAACGGTAACGATAATAATACAATCAAATGAACCACAGTCTTTCACTAGAAAAATATATGTTAATGCTATAAGGAAACTGAAAAAAATAAAACAAGAAAATTATTTCTAAAAGAAATCAAGCTCCAGTCACTAGCAACTTTGAGGGGTAAAAACTACAAATCAAACTAAGTCCTAGGCTGCTATCATTTAACCCAGAGACATGTGACCTACCCCTAGGAAAGAACCTGATAACATCAAAAAGCAAAGGTAAAAGAGAAGTGCAGCACAAAGTGTATGAACATTTTTGGGAAGGAACTAAGAACATAAAAGTGAACCCAGAGGAAAGAGAACAAAACATTCTCATGAAGGATGCCTTTACACAATGCACATGCATCGCTCCCAGCAAAACTTACAGGACATCTTTCCTCTTCTGCTATGATGGAAACAATATGATATTCAGTCAACTATCCCAATTTAGATAAGTAACTCAGTAGATCAAATTTCTTCAAGTACTTTAAGTGCTCCTTGGAGTACACAGACACCAGCGCTACAAACAGCTGCGAAAGAGAGAAATGCTTATCCACAGCTGATCTCATCCAAGCCAGAAAAAGTGCAACCACTAATAGTAAAATATCCTCAACAGTGCAATTCACCTGCTCCAAAAATCAGTAGCACTCCTATTCATCTTCCCACATTTCAACCACCCAACCCTTTTCTGCCACAAAGTGAGGGGTGGAATGCAGCCAAAATAGAAACACTGCCCCATTTCACCAGAGCTGCATTTCTAGATCACTATAAGCCATCTCTGTGCTTTCTGTGAAGCTGCTTTCTGGGGAGAGCAGAGATGCTCCACACCACAACCATCTTGCAGAGTTTGGTGACAGCTCTGGACTGAGTGACAGCCCTGGTCCTGGCTGAGGGACAGTGTGATTCACAGACGGGTTCCTCACAGAATGTGAAACTCAGCCTGGAAACAGAATACCAGAGTCAGTCACACTGTTACTAATGAAGACAATCCCATCTGTGACCCTAAGCACACCAAGACAACAGGAGCTCGTTGTAAGAGGTGCCTGATTGCAGGCACACATTATAGCCAATGGACAAAAGTGCTACATAGATAGTTCTGACTTTGACCAAGTTTTTTGTCTCAAAACAACCAAGCAACAGCTCAGGGATTTTTCTATCCCACTGTTTCAGTGTAATTTTTTGTCTATTATTTCTAAGAATTGAAGTCTGTTCTTTCCTCTAAGTCAATGCTGGCAAAATAAGATATGTATCTAGATACCTCAGCTCTTTCTAAAGCTATTAACAGCAGGTATTCAACATCCGAATCCCTCTCTCTCTCATCGTGTAAAAAGAGCCCATGATCTAACTGATAGCAATTGTGGGAAGCTGAGAAGAAAACCTGATGTTTTCATTGTGGCTTTTCTGCATTTGTTTACATCACTTTTCTGTGAAGATGTTTGTAAGGGCTTTAAGAGCAAGATAGGGCAGTGTGTTTTAAACTGATAGTTTGGGAAGAATATCATTAACCCTGCCCTGAGAATGCTGTAAATGAGGCAGAAGAGCTGGATCTCATGTATGGTTCTGTATATGAACCATCAACACTGGCCTACACTGTTAATTTAATATTCATTGCAGAGGTGAGAGGCTTAATGACTCTGAAGCCTCTTGCATTTTGTGTTTGATCTCAAGAACAACCATCTACAAGATTTGCTCTGACCACAGCATTGCATACCGGGCTAACAGGAAGACAGCATCAACACAAAGTACTTAGACACGCAGTGAGGGGCAGGACTAGGCAGAGCATTTCCCCAAGTGTTACCCCAGATGACCAAGGAGATGTCTGTGTCAAGAGTGGTCAAGCTTGTGTCAAGCTGGTCTGTGTCAAGCTTGCTGGTGAAGCTGATGTCATATTTACCCCAGATTTGTGCCAGCCAAAGAGGATAATATGGCTCATATTTCCAAGCAAAATCCGCAGACCCAAGTTGGAACTCGTTCAGATCCACTCTCACAGACGTATTGTATGAGTGTAACGAATTATAAAATTAGACTTCGGACCCAAAAGTTCATTGGATTATTTTGGTTTTTGACAGATTGTGGTACCCCAAGTAATTCTGTGTATTTGAACTGACCTATTAAAAGAAATAAAAAAGATATCACAGTAAGCCCCATAATAAAGAGGTTATTAAAATTCTGTTTCAGCTGCTAGAAGTGTGGGCATTCATTCAGGTACCTTCTATTCTACTAATCTAGAAGGATATTGGGCAAATCAAATTAAAGAAGAGTGAGTCCTCAGATGAAGAAGTAAGAATTTAATTTCACTGTGTTCCCATCAAATCTCTGGATCTGGATATCCGGATCTCTGGAAAAAGTCTTTAGATTATGATAAACATAAAAGGAGGCATGAAAGAGAAGAAATTGGCTCTGGATGAGCCACATATCTTGATTAAAGATTTAATCTGGCCTCTTTTGTGCAGAAGCAGAATTCATTTTTGCTTTTTTTTCAGCTGTCCTCAAAGAAAGGACAAAGTAGGGTCATAAGTTTTTTAAAATTTGCCTGCAATAAGGAAGGAAGCTTTGGTTGTGGCCGTTCTCAGCAGAAACAGGCAAAAATCTCTTCTGTCAGACCTCACAGCAGCCTTTCTTCCCTTGACACCCTAGAAGGGAAGGAAGCCATCCAGAGGGATCTTGACTGGCTGGAAAGATGGGCCAGGGTGAACCTAATGAGGTTCAACACCACCAAGCGTAAGGTGTTGCACTTGCGCCGGAAGAATCCCAGACATAGATACAGACTGGGAGAAGAGCTTCTTGAGAGTAGCCCTGCTGAGGAGGACTTGGGGATTCTGGTAGATGAGAAACTTAACATGAGCCAGCAGTGTGCTCTTGCAGCTCGCAAGGCCAATGGTATCCTGGGCTCCATCAGAAGAGGGGTGGCCAGCAGGGACAGGGAGGTGATTGTCCCTCTCTACTCTGCCCTTGTGAGGCCCCACCTGGAGTTCTCTGTCCAGATCTGGGGCCCCCAATACAAGAAAGATGTGGAACTGTTGGACAGGGTTCATAGGAGGCCACAGATGATTAGAGGGCTGGAGCACCTGCCCTACAAGGAGAGGCTGAGGGAGCTGGGCTTGTTCAGCCTGGAGAAGAGAAGGCTGTGGGGGGACCTCATTGCAGCCTTCCAGTACCTAAAGGGAGCTTATAAGAAGGAGGGGATTCAACTTTTTAAAAGGATACACAATGGCAGGACAAGGGGGAATGGATCAAAACTAAAGGAAGGAAGGTTTAGTTTGGATATTAGGGGGAACAGGCTGCCCAGAGAAGTAGTGGATGCCCTGTCCCTGGAAGTTTTCAAGGCCAGGCTGGATGGGGCCCTGGACAACCTTGTGTAGCTCCAGGCCTGAGGTTGGTGGCCCTGCCTGTGGCAGGGGGGTTGGAGCTCTATGATCCTTGGTGTCCCTTCCAACCCATGCTATTCTATGATTCCCACCCTTCAAGGAACATAACATCCCATTAGAGCCAGAGAATTCCAGTTCCAGAGCCATGCAGCTCCTTCTGCTCTCCCCGTGGATTTGCTGGACCAAGAAGACATGGCACTGCCTGGGTCCAAGGTACCAGCCACACCAGTGGTTGCAAGGCAGCTTCCTTCTTTAATGATACAGGAGAGAAAACATCAGCTACGAGAACTAGGGAGTGAGGAAGAAATGAACTGGTAAACAAAACTCATTTTTGAGAAATGCCATTTTGAGGCCAGGACAGACCTGGGGATCTTCACCTTCTATTCCACACCTCAAAGTGTGGAATCTAACGTTCCTCAGGTTGCCAGTAGTGGGAATCACTTGTGCACATGCCACTCAAGCATGATTTTAACAACAATGCTGTTTTCCCTTTCGTAAGATTGTGTAGGCAGTGTCCTATCATTCTACCAAAGTACTGCACTGCAGATAAATTTTGTCCCAGCTTGACATTCAGCTATCTAATCTTCCAAAACCATAGCTTTCTGAATTCCTGAACTATGAAATTTCACAATCAAGAGATTAACAACTTTTGACTGTATTTCCAGAAATAATAAAATTACTGAAAGCAAAGGAATGCATCTCATTTCTACTTTTTGTGGTTTGGGTTTGCTTTGGGTGCGTTTTTTTTAAGCAATCATGCAGGGGAAAAACTGCAGCTAGGCTGAAACAGCCATTGAGTTTTCTGGATTATCTGAAAGTTGTGAATCTAAACAGCAGCAAATAAACTTCTTTATTTCCAGGCATTTTCTTTCAACAGCTAGGAGTAGACTGACAAAAGCAGCTATTTATTTAATGGGAAAAGAAGCTGTTTTTCCTCACAGCCTGATACAAAATAAATTAGTTACATATACAATAAAGTGCACAGAATGTAATATAATGCTACTGAGGCAGAGGGCACCTGCAAATGAACCAGATGTTGTTAGAACATGAGGATGACTGAGCAATATACTTTTGCACAGTTCTCACTGAACTGTCAGCAGTTGGACAGAACATCTGGTGTGGGGAATTCATCAGCTATTCTTCATCAACCCACTTTCTAACAGACTGTTCTAGACATGACTGTGAATTCTGATAGATTTCCCCTAGATTCCAGGGAAATCACAAAATGTAAGTGGAATAAAAAGAAGGAAGAGAAATAACAGCATGAAAAGAAAACAAAACCAACAAAGGATTGTTGGAGGCAGGGGGGAAGAGTCAGATAAAACAATAAATCAGTCTCATGTACTTTAACATCAGAACCCCTAAACTAATATTGGAATATGCAAATTCACTGTATTAGCTGCCTTTAGCAAATTAAAACCCCGCAAGTAGCAGTATAGAAGCATCTATATTATAGCAGACTTGGCCTATGCATTTATTTTTACCTCTGCAAAACTTTTATTACTGCAGTGTATTCTGGCAGCCTTACCATCAGTGTCTGAGCAAGAAGGCCAGCACCACTTGCACCTCTGTGAGATATGGATAAAAAGCAGGAGACAACTCTCATGCTGAGCATGCTCACGTCCTCGAGCAACGAATTCCTTTCTTTTCTACTTAAGCATTAAAGAAGGCATCACAGTTACCACACTTGTTCCTACACCCACTTTCGACTGGAAGAGCAACATTACAATTTCTTCAACCATTTGGCAAATCACCCTGTAAAATTATAAGGATTTTCTACAGGGACTCTATTCACAAGGCTCTTCCCACACAACTGAGGACTGATTTCTAATCATTAATCATCTCTAGGAATTCATCAGTCTGGTCCAATGTTCCCTTTCACAGGAATTTAGACTTTTAACATTGCAAGTCACTTCTTTGTTTAATAATTTACATTTGCTCATCAAGACTTCCCCCCTCAAACTAATTGCACTTGTAGTGCCTAACATGAAAAGGTTCTCAAAACACACAGCTATCCCAGAACAGAAACAGTAGGCAAAGACCTCAAACCTGAAAACACTACATAACATCAGGTTGGTTACTGCAGCGATTTGCTCAGTCCATGCAGCAGTATATGAATAACAGCAAAACTTCCCAAAATAATAATAATTTTTAAAAGCCTCCAAAAATCCAAACCTTTTCTAATAGAAGGGCTGTGAAAGTCTGGTATTGCAAGCTTAAATCTCTCTGTGAGCTCATCATCTTTCCTTCTCCTGACTCTGGACCCAATCTTATTTTTTTGGATTCTAGTCCATGTTGTCAGCTTTCAATTCTACACACTGTCAATCTACAAATACACAAGCTCTTTTACTGAAGTTATGTACTGTTCTAGGATAAACATCTTGGGGAAACACGACACATGGATTAACCCTTGCACTTTTAGCAGTGAAGTACTAGCTTTAGTGATCTGTGCTCTCTTGGGTCAAAGGGCATTCCGCTTTTTACTGAAGGGCTTGCAATAAAATTGCACGTACATATTACAGACCTATCAGTGTTAGTAGATCTGTCAAGAGGCCAACAGACCACCACTACTGCAAAGCCTCAGATCAGACAGGTTTACAGTCCCTAATTCATCTGTAAGTTATTTTCCTTGAAAACAACTGTGGTTCAACATCTTACACTTCTTGAAGCTCAATTTGTGTGTAAGAGATCTGGATGACTTGCTACATCCTCCAGGATATTATCTATTTTACAGCCAAGAAGTGTTTACACTTAGTCTCATTTTGTGCGGTCTGGTGCTTCTGTGCAGAAGAATTCTGTCCAGAATCTAGTGCTTCTTAACCAGAACTATGGACTAAAACCACACTGGAACCTTTGTGATATTTTCTTACGTAAGCTAGAATTTTTTATTTCTACCAATAAAATCATGAGTTTGTTTAATGAGTTGGGATATCCAGTATCAATTTTACATTGGACCAGAATCATAGAATCATAGAATTGTCTTGGTTGGAAGGGACCCTTTAGACCATCAAGGCCAACCATCACCCAAATCTGCCTACAACCACTAAACCCTCAGCACCACATCTAACCATCTTTTTTTAAATACCTCCAGAGACTCCACCACTTCCCTGGGCAGCCCATTCCAATGCCTAACAACCCTCTCTGGGAAGAGGTTTTTCCTAATATCCAATCTAAACCTTCCCTGGCATAACTTGACACCATTCCCTCTTGTCCTATCACTTGTCACTAGGGAGAAAAGGCCAGCCCCCACCTCTCCACAACATCCTTCCTCCTAGTTGTGGAGAGGAATTAGATCTCCTCTCAGCCTCCTCTTCTCCAGACTAAACACCCCCAGTTCCCTCAACCTCTCCTCATAACATTTATTCTACCTTGAGTCAAAACTTTAATTCTGAAACAGGAACTCTGAGGGCTCATATGGCCTTGCACAAAACAAAAAAATTACATGCAGAGCTTTTGAAATTTACCTTCACCCTCTTCCCCTTTCTTTTTTAGCTCTACCAGTGTTCAACAGTTGTATAGATTTTCCCAGATACTTGCCATAGGACTGATTCTCAATTTATTAGCTATGCTATAATACTGGTCAGTTTTTCCACAACCCAAACTTCTTTCTTAGATTTTAGAGTAGTCATATCCCATTTTTTTATGACTGCATGTTCCTGGATTACAAACTCGACTTAGAGAACTTCTGCTCTGAACACACAACCCCTTCCCACATATTTATTTTTAGAATGTCTTTTCCAAGAGTTTTCCTTGGAGTTTGCCACTTCCTTCTGGCATTTTAAAACTTAAAAGCTATTATTCAGCTGCAGACCTAATTAATTCCTCGCTCTAACAAATCTATCTATTTAACGAGGTATTTTTTCAATGCAGGAAAGAGATTTTCTTTGGATATATGTGCTCTCTGCTAACCATTCCTGCATTTATAATGATTCCTTTATAAACAGTTTTTTTTTATACTGCCAATGCTTACTGGAACTGCTTCCATAATTTTTGCATTATTGCCTATTTCCTTTATTCTGGAGTAGTTCAATAATGGTGTGACCTGGGATAGAATCTTCATCTCCCTGGACACTGAGCTGTACCTGTCACCAGCTTTCACCTTTTCTCATTCACATAGAATTATAGAATCATAGAATGGTATGGGTTGGAAGGGACCCCAAGGATCACAGTTCCAATCCCTCTGCCACAGCACATGTTTAGAACCATAACTAAACTTACTTTTGGAGTGTCTCAGAATCACAAAATGGTTGAGGTTTGAAGGGACCTCTACAAGTCATCAGCTCCAACATCCCTGGTCAAGCAGGTTCTCCTAGACCTGGTTTCCCAGGACCAGTTTCAAACAGTTTCTGAGTATCTCCAAAGATGGAGACCTCATAACTTCTCTGGGCAACCCAGGACATTGCTCAATCACCCTTATAGCAAAAATGTGTTTTGTGAAGTTCAGAGAGAGGGTCCGGTGTTTCAGTTTGTGCCCATTGCCTCTGGTACTGGCACTGGGCACCACTGAAAAGAGCCTGACTCCATTTTCTTTATAGTCTTTCTTCAGGTTTTTATAGACATTAATGAGATCCATCCTGACCTTTCTTTTCTCCAGGCTGTACAGTCCAAGCTCACTTCCCTCATAAGAGAGATTCTCCAGACCCTTCAGCATCTTCATGGTCCTTTGATGAACTTTCTCCAGGATGTCTATGTCTCCCTTGCACTAACTCCACCACTGAATTGCTACCTCACTCAAGTGCACCAAAGCACAATAATCCAGATGATTGATGCTAACAGTGCATTCTAAAGAAATGACAGCTACTTCATATGTCACTTCACACCTTCTAAAGCATGGAAGACTCAGCTTCACTCAGCAGAATCTGACTCCAGATATATTGAATTCATGACGCAATTGATATATCATCTACGAATGTCTTACAACCTTATCTTGGGCATCAGATTTTGGTGACTTTCAATGACAGTTGCTTGGACCAATTAAGCACAGCTTCACCTATGCCTGTATTTCAATTTTCCATATGCATGAATCTGGGAGCATTCCATTCAAGCAAACTAAAGACTATCATCTACCATCTGTATCTCTTTCAGGACAACTCTGTGCATGTCTGATATGTAAAGCAACCTAATTTTTTCACATGGCAATCCAGAAAGTTTGTAGATCAACTAGAGAAGGTTCAGAGTACAGGGCTAGTAAAAAGTCAACTAACATTAGATAAGGAATTGGCTGGACAGTCTTACTGTTGTGACCAATGGCTCACTGTCCAAACCAAGACCATTGGCATGCTACAGGGGTCAGTACTGGGACTGGCACTGTTTAACATCTTTGTAAGAAACATGGAAAGTAGGATCAAGTGCACCCTCAGCAACTTTGCCAATGACAACAAGCTGTGTGGTGCTGCTGACATGGCGGAGAGAAGGGATGCCATCCAGAAGGACCTTGACAGGCTTGAAAGGTGGGTGCACATGAACTGCATGAAGTTCAACAAGGCCAACTGCAAAGTCCTAAACATGGGGCAGCACAGTCCCAAGCACAACTACAGCCTGGGTCAAGACTAGGTTGAGAGCAGCCCTGAGGAGAAGGAATTGTGGGTGTTGGTGGATGAGACGCTCAACATGAGCTCGCAATGTGTGCTTGCAGTCCAGAAAACCAACAGTGTCCTGGGCTGCATGAAAAGCTGCGTGACCAGCAGGTCAAGGTAGAGGATTCTGCCCTTCTGCTCTGTGTCCTGTTTCCAGGATAGGAAAGACATGTAGCTGTCCAGAGGAGGCCATGAAGATGATCAGAGAGCTGGACTACATCTGCTATGAAGGCAGGCTGAGAGAGTTGGGGCTTGTTCATCCTGGAGAAGGCTCCAGAGAGAGCTTACAGCAGCCTTCCAGTACATGAAGGGTCCTATAAGAAAGCTGGAGAGGGACTGTTTACAAGAGCAGTGAGTGATAGGACAAGGGGGAATGGGTTTAAACTAAAAGAGAGTAGATTTAGATTAGATATATGAAGAAATTCTTTACTCTTGAGTGTGTTGAGATGCTGGCACAGGTTGCCTAGAGAAGCTGTGGCTGCCCCTGGATCCCAGGAAGTGTTCAAGGCCAGGTTGGATGGGGCGGCTTTGGGAAACCTGGGCTAGTGGAGGGTGTCCCTGCCCATGGCAGAGGTGTTGGAATGAGATGGGCTTTGAGTTCGTTTCTAACCCAAACCAGTCTGTGATTCTGTGATTTACTAGAAGAAAGAAAAAAGAAAAGTGAACTCTTTTCTTTAGGGAGAGAAGACTCAGAAGATGTGTATTGGCTTTTCAAATATAAGAGGTACCCATAAAAACTACTCTCTATGCCCTCAATGAATAAAACCAGCATTAGTGTTTTAAATTACAGCAGTAGATATTTTGTTCAACATCGGGAAGAAAAGCTTCCTAGCAATAAAGACAATGAAACGTAGGAAGAAGTTGTCAAGCAACACTGATAGAATCTCGACCATACAAGATTTCAAGGATTTGTTGGATAGGCACCTTTCAGAAATTAAATCTATTTCATGTACACTTACTTCATGTATACCTTCATATATACGATTTTTCTTCCCCTGTGCTACTTTGCAACCCTGTTTTCTATGATCAAGTCCTCTGTTTAAGTGTGGTTCAAAGAGGTGGTTTTTCAGGCAGCCCTATCCAGTTCAGAAAGCACTTAGACATCTGTTTGTGACTTACGAAGTACTTTCAACTTCAGCATTTTCAGATAATACAAAGAAGCATTTCAGTTGAAGATTCATTGTTTGATGTTTAAGTCATGGATTTTTCTATGGCTCTGAAATGCAATTGCAGCCTCCCCAATATATGCCATTTTTTCTTTCCAGACATTTCCATTGATTGCATAGAAAAAGATAGCTATGGAGTTGCAGCTAATGACTCTATTTCGCTACATAAATACCAGATCTATGAGGGGTTGTGTGATAAGTGGATTTTAGCATTCTTTATTAGTGTCAGGCCACAGAATTTTGATTATGCCCATTTTATTTCTTATACTTATCTTGCTTGCCAGATTTTTTGCTGCACAAGATTCAAATATATCTCTACTAAAAGTCTTATGAAGGAGAATACTGAAAGAAAATTAAATAACTGTTTATGGACTTTTCTGATATGAAAATCCCAAACTGCCAAGATTCATCTGAATCATTCTGGGAAAAGAGCAAGGCTGCAATAATATTATATTTTTCTAGTTCACTTGGTGACTTATTTTATTAACATAACAATTTGCTCTAGACCCTTAAATGATGACTGTAAAGTGCAGTCAGCCACCAGCCCCATCAACATAAGTCAAACCGCGTATTTGCTGAAGGGCAGAAGAATGCTCCATTACAGAAGATAAAGCATTTGGCACTACCTTACATAGCTTATTAAAATATTTTTTTTAAAGTGCCCTAAAGCTCAGCCTTCCTCATCACTGAAAGTGATCAGCAATTCACTGTTCCTCATAGTACAGTAGAAGTACACTGGAAGTTTGCCTCTACCTATGCTCCATTTTCTTCCCAACTCTGAGATCTGAGAAACTTAGAAGATCTGAAGTTAGCGAAAAGTTAAGGAAATGGCATTAGTATAATTTATTAACTCTAAACAGTGAGTTCAGAACAAATATTCATACATACTCTATAGAAAACCCACAAGGTACCCAGCTGAAAGTACAGAACATGAAATGCAAGTCATTTAAGACTTATTGTAGATTCTGCTTCTACAAAATGCACCAGATTAGTCAAGGATTGATTTTCCAGGCCAAACAGCTCTGCAGGACATGTTTTGTGAATGATCAATGTATTATTGCTTATTCAGTGAGTGATGAAGCTTGCCTGCCTGACAGACCATTTATCGACTCACCTGGAAACACTTCTTCCCTGTTCTCTAATCTGGAGAAGGGCCATAAGCAATGGACATCTGTGATACAAATGCAACCCACAATGGCATTACCATTATCACATTATCCTTAGTGGCTATATTATTCATGCATTTCACTGGCACAAGTGACTGGAAAAAATACTTCAGATTATGCTCTTTTCTAATAGCACACTCTTTTTTTTTCCTGGCACATTTCCATGTCTTTCAACCTTGCAATCATGAAGTACGATTGAAGTATAGAGCCCACCTCCCTGCTTAGTCATTCTCTCTCCCTCTAAAAGCCACATAAACTTATGACACCTACCCTTAAAAGCCTCCCTCCCCCCAAAAAAAATATCCAAACAACAAATCCTGACTGTGGGTAGTCACTTCCATTTTTCATTCATGAGAAAATTAATTAGACTGCCTACAACTATATCAGGTCAATTCAAGGGTCCTTGTAGTCGAGAATGTTCTCTCTTAACAGCTATAAAGAAAAGAGTGTAATACCAGGACACATAGTAGCATTTCTTCAGACAATACTTGATGGCTGTAATGAATTCTGGCAAAATCACTGAGAGAATTGCTCAATGTTTGGTTAGCTGGTTTTGTAATAACACAACCTAAACCTCACCTGCAAAGCAGAATCTATGTGGAATAAGGAATGCCTATACTGAAGAATTATACAGCCTCAGAGATAAATCAAGATTCACTGTGGTAATTTACATTGTAATGAATATCACCAGAAATGTTTCAAAGGAGTTCAATTAAGTTTCAGATTTTATATCCCATCTCACCACTACCACTTGCTGCCATGACACTTGATGGACTTCAGGGTGTTCTGAATTGGGCTTAAGAAAACATTCAAATACTTACTTTTAGAAACTGCTGTCAAGTGTAAATGAAGAGTCAACTAAAAGGTTTTACAATAGGACTCCTTTACCTTCTGTGATTTTAAAAGGTTCTAAATCTCTCCTTTTTTTCACCAGATGTTATCTAAAACAAGTGACTTCTTTTCAGGAACATTTTTATTTTCAAGTAGGCAAAAAATTATTTTGTAAAAAAAATTGGAAAATTATGATTTCAACAAAGAAACTATTGCAAAAATTATGCGTGTCTCCTCTAATATTTTGAAATAAATGTTTGGTTTCATTGTTTTGTTTTGTTTTAGGAAGTTTTCTCTTCCTGTCCAGATTTCTTTCATATATTGCTGTCTGGTTCAAACACTATACAACAGAAGAAAGCCGACAGTGATTGCCACATATAAGATGACAAGCATTGTTAATGAAAGAAATATACAAAAAATACAACAGGTGTCAAAAGTAAGAAAAATTGTTGCATATAATAAGCTTGTTGTTTATGTGCCTTTTAAAAATCATTATTAAATTAGCATTGATCTAACATTCTCATTTTCCAGGTGCACTTCATGATACTTGTGATATTCTTCATTTCAATTTCTCTGACTAATCTCTGCCTCTTGTAAAGCTTAACCCCTTCAGATGGTTACATTCTGCAGCAAATAAGCAGTTGGGAGTATCTCAGATAGGTTGGACGGAGCAGCAGTCTAATCTTCAATATAGTTTCCTGCATGCTAAAAACACTTCTTCAATTTCAGAGCATCTCAGCAGAATACTCAAGGTATTAAAATGGTGTCACACAGTTTTGCCTGTTAGCTAGTGGATAGCTAGATGAAGCAGCTAAGGAGATAGTAACATGGAATAGAATCTATGTGGAACAACTGGCCTGTTGTTGCTAGGCATATTTCCTTGACATGACAAATGTTAGATGCAAGAAACAATATAGATATTCACTCATTTTCAGATGTGGGCTTATGATGTCTGAGGACCTTTGAGTAGTGACATACTTCAGATAGGCAGCTGCATAAATTACTGGTTCACTTAAAGTGCCAAAAGACAAATTGATAAAAAGCCCTGAGTTCCCTGCTTTGTAAAACATCCCAGTGAATGAAACACCAGCGCAAATTTTGAAATGCTGTATGCTGAGAGCTGGTAACCAAGTCAACTTACCAGAGGTGGCTTCAGCAAAATTATTTTAATCATCTTTGAATGTTTTAGAATCATAGAATCATAGAATCACTTCGGTTGGAAGAGACCTTTAAGATCATCAAGTCCAACCAGAGCCTAACCCTGCCTAGTCCACCTCTAGACCATGTCCTCAAGTTTTCTCTTTCTTTCTCTCATAGCATGACTCACCTTGGATGGCTTCAGTTAGCAAACTGTGATTTTTGAATTTTGAGGGAAAAAATAGAAAAAGGAATATAATAAAGAAAATTTTAGCTTTGTTGGTTAAGAAATGCTGGCAAATATTTGAAGAAAAATAATACTGGGAGATAACTTAAATCCTTAAGACCCCTTTGTTTAGATGCAGGTGTGTAGCTCTGAACAACCAACTTAGGAAGTTGGGTTTTTTTTATTGCTGCTTCATAAATTAAAATACATGGCAAGCAGATTATTGTTTTACATTGGTTACACAAGAGTAGAACATTCATACAGCATGTAAATATCATCACATGTCCCATTATTTCTAAAAAATAAACTGAAATTGTGGAAAGGCCTTTGAATTACACAGGGACCTATGCCAAATTAAAAACCTGACTGAAAGTCCCCACTGCAATCAGTGTTCTTAAAGGGTAAGGCCATAATTACTATGTTTAAGCTAAAGGGAACAGCTTTAGAATATGAACCTGCTTAGCTTTCCCATCCTGGAATACCCAAGGGCTTCATTAGCTGTGAGGTGGTATAGCCAGGGGAAAAAAAAAACCCTTACATTTTTAGAGCTTCAGAGAGGAAATAAAGGACACATGCCTCTGCAAAGTTTCAGTCATGCTATTTTGATGGGAGGAAGGTTTCTTTCTACGGAAGCTATTAACTGCAAGAGTTTAAAAATGTTATTTTAAGATATATAGGAGTGAAGCGGTTGCACTTCACTGAGCTTTAGCAAATGATTTCTGGCTGCTTTTGAAGGGGTGCAGAGGGGTTAATTGGCTTTCTGCAAAAATGCAGAAGGATATGCTGACAGACCCAAGTATTATTTTGAAGACCAGATAAGGAACTACACAGGAACACCTAGAGTGTGTGGAAGTACTGCCAGCAAAACCGAGAAGCATTGCAAGCTGTACATTCACAGGGTGTCTAAAATCCTTTAAAAAACACTGTGCAGAGGAAAAGACACATTACGGCAGTGGCTTGCTCATTTTATGGGTCCATTGAAGGGAGAATGGGATCCTCCCAAAACAAAGCTTGGAAGAGTGTTGAAAGGTTTCTTCCAGCCAGCTCCAAGAGCAATGGAAAGAGGAAAACTTTTGTTAGGCTTGCCATTTTGCAGCAGATAAGGTCTTCTGAACTGCAGTGACTTTTTCAACCGGCCTGGCTGCTTTGAGATAGGAGTTATTCCATTCTTCAGTGCTCTGTTCTGTTATGGTTCATGTCAGTCTTAGACCCATGGTGTGAAAGGGTCCCATCACAAACAGCCCAAACAGCAGCTGTGCAAGACCTGCTTAGCAGACAGTGAACGTACAGCAGGTCTGGTGACCTCCTGTGCACGGAAGATTTCTGCGCCAGGCTCCAAAAGCCCTATAGGCCTCACTGCCAGTGCTGCCCCCACCCCCAGGTTGTCACTGCAGAGGGAGATTCACCCAGATATACATGCACTAAGGATGTAAGACCTGCTTCTTATGCCACACAGAGAGGAAAAAAGGGCAATGTCAATGATGGATTATCTTTCCCACAAGAACAGACAGACCAAGACAGCATCCTTGGCATTCCAGGAACAGAAAGTGCACACAGCATATCACATGCTGATAAGTCCAATAACTATCTCTTTCCTGAGTTTATTTAAGTTCACCATCAATTCTGGTCTCTGCACTTCTATGAGCTCGCTGCTTTCATACTGGCAGTGGTTTTGTACCCTTTCTGTCGGATGCCATCAGTCAGGTATCTCCCAGAGTCCTCCTGTTTTGAAGCCTTTCCCTTACACCCTTTTAATCCCAGGAAGGGATGGCCAAACCTCAGGATTGCTGCTTGAAGTTACACACTTAAAAAAGCTGGCAGTAAAGTCCTGGACATGCCCTTCAGCAACAGACATTGCTGCAGAAGGGCCTGTGCCCATTTCAAACTGCGAGTGAAAACAGAACTCAGGTACTTGGTCTCTCATGAAAAGAAATCATCATTTATTGTCCTCTGCCACTATTGAGTCAATATGCACAGCTGAATGCTAGATATGCGTGAGGACAGATGATGGCTCTTGATTAGGGTTACAGAAATATAACCCAACCATCTGATACCAAGGCAGGCTTAAACTATTTGCAGATAAAACATAATATATTTAATTAGACTACTGAGAGAAAAAATGCTACAGAATGAAGATGCTGGTTGAAATGGCCTCAGATTCAAGTGCTAAGTCAATTTCTCCTTAATTTTGTAAAAATTGTGATGAATAGTGAACAGAAAGTATTTTTAAAAGGCATGAAAAGGTAGTTCTTTAGTGTGACACCCAAGCCAAAAAAAAAAAGAAAAAAAGGGAAAAAACGAAATTACAGATGAAAGCAGAAATAAAGATGAGGGGTAAATCCAGAGTCTGACTCTCTAAGGGAAGCCGATTGATATTTTTCATGCCTATTTTAGCTGGAAAAAGGTATTTTCATTACACATGGCAACTTTTAGGTAATTTACTATCCCTAAATTCTTACCAGTCAGTGCATCCCACCACCCAGAGAAGAAAAAACACTAAAACCCAAACTCAGTCCAGTAAGAACCATCCACTCGTACTATCCTTTCTAAATAGACCCAACTACCACATCTTTGCAAACTTCACAAGGGACTAGTATCCCTACTGCTGTTCATTTCAGACAGCAACTATAATGACAAGTATAAATATCCTACAAGAAATAGATATTGGCAGCATAAATTATTAAATTTATAATATTTTTGAGATTGACATGTCTTTCAGGCAGTAACAGCTTTAATCATACTGGAGACTTAAGCTACCCATAAAACACATACATTAATGCTGCAGAGTAGAAGCTGTTAGTCTTGCTCTTCAAAAAAGCTACCAAATCTAAGCAAACTCCTGTCTAACTCAGAAAAAACATCCTAGGCAACCTTAATAAGGGGAAGGATAACCCCACCTAGACTACAATTTACAGGAAAATGTGAATTTCCTCATGTAAAGCTCTAATCCACACAAAAAAAAAAATTAAAAAATCCCAGCTTCTTAGTTTGTTGAGAGAAAACTGATTTCACTCCAATTATGCAATTCCACATTGAAGCAGTTTTGCTGTTACAAATGAATTGCTCATTTGTTCCTTAGTAGTTTCATTTTTTGGCTCTCATCCTAACACAGAGCTGCAATTCGCAGACTATAAGCACTGCAAAAGGAAGTTTCATTCTAAATGAAACAGATTGTTTGAACGTTATTATTTAAAAAAACACATCAGAAATTATATGCATGTGATGTATATAACAAAATTTAGCACCTGAATCTATTATGTGGCATCAGACCATATCATCTGAAGATTTCTTTATATCGTCTGTGGGCTTTGGAAACTATCCTAAAATAAGTCCTAACAAAGAAGTGTGGCTTTCCTTTCATTACAGTTTGAGATTTTTTACTGACTTTAATAAAAGCAGGGCTCAAGTCTATGAATAGTATTCAAACAGGATGCAAGGAGATGGACATCTAACCATCGAACTGATTCATCTCGAATAAGCAGTACATGGCTTAGAAACTAAGCATCATCTGTCTTTACACCCTTACTTGAAAATATTGTCATTCAAAGGGTTTCTATCCAACATCACAGCTCTGGAAATCATCATGTAAAAGTATTCTGAAAGCACGACATCCGAATACATGTCCCAAGGTCAGCAGAAATGTTCTATGGAAGCAATATCGAGCAGAACGACCAGATCCAGACAAGAATGTTAATAAAAACAAACAAAAGAGAAGAAAGGAAAGGAAAGGAAAGGAAAGGAAAGGAAAGGAAAGGAAAGGAAAGGAAAGGAAAGGAAAGGAAAGGAAAGGAAAGGAAAGGAAAGGAAAGGAAAGGAAAGGAAAGGAAAGGAAAGGAAAGGAAAGGAAAGGAAAGGAAAGGAAAGGAAAGGAAAGGAAAGGAAAGGAAAGGAAAGGAAAGGATTAATGCAGCAATACCTGTGTGAAGAAAGATTAAATTTAGGAATAATATTCCTTCCCTAATTGTCCAGGGTAGGATACACAGTTGTAAATTTCTACAAGGAGTGAAGAAAGGGAGCCTTGCAGACCTCAGGCTCTAGTCTGATTTTTAACTTGAAGTAGTTCAGATACTGGGGACAAGAATAGCACATGAACATACACAGAATTAAAAGCCAAATATCAGGCTTTGTTTTGTCTGGATAATTTTAAACATTAATAAAACTATTCAAAGCTCTTGTAAACACTACAGCACAAATTTTGGCCAGGGAGAGAGCAAGTTCTCATCCTTCTGCAACTGGAAAGCAATTGCCTCAGCCTGAGTAGATTTGCTGATCTAAAATAGGATAGGATCTCATTTATAAAATAGACTGAGTACCTGATCTCTGAGTACCTGTCACCAGTCTGCAGAGACAACTAAGTCACATGGATGTACATTGCTGAATGATGGGCAGAAAGAGAAAAAACCCAAGGCTGAAGGTAGAGGAGCTTGGCTCTCTGAGTGAGGCAGTGGAGGAGATGGGGTAGGGTAGTAGAAGATAGTAGAAGTAGCGTAGTAGAATTAAATGATACCACATCACAGCAGGCAATATTCTGGTGTGAGGCTCCTTCACTTTCTGCTTATTTATCTTCTATTTCATACGCAGAGGAGTTTATGTGTCATAGTACCCAAGGATATGTTAGAAACTATGCACAAACATTAGGAAGCATGTATACACAACAGCACAACATTTCTTGACGTGATATGATCCTAGTGCTCATCTCTAACCTCACAGCAGCATTCACATTCTCCAGGCCATTGGCCAGAAACACTTTCTTTATGGTATCACAGACAGAAAGCACTGCAGTCCTTTAACAGAACTACTCTGAATTATTTTGGGGTGAAATTCAAGGCAGTGTATCTGATTAGCCAATCAGTTGTTGATATAGGCTGTTCAACATGCCCTTTCAGCTATGCCCATCTAATTTTCAGCCTCCTTCCTTTGTTCCAATGCATAATTCAGTTATTCCATAAGAGCATAAGAGTTTTGTAGGTACAATGGTCATACCACTGTTACGATTGCAGAAGTAGTCTGTCTTCCTTTGCTCTACTGTCTTCTACATAGCTGAAGAGTACAAACAAGTGGAAAAATACCTCTAACAATTTTCATTTGAGGACTACTTTATACATTTATATGAATGAAACTGAAAATTGAATAAAATTGAGTGTGTTTTATTCTAAAGTAGACTGTAATAACACAGGGGATCATTTTCCAGTTGATATAACAAGCCAGAGCCAGAGTAAAGACGGGATTTCAGATGCAAACCTGCACACAACTCGGAGTCTGATTTTCCAAAAGTAGATTCTCATGCTTGTCTGTAAAATCAAATGAACAATAGCAATAAAATGGTAAGTTCTTTTGCTTTCTCTCAAATCGAATTCTTGCAATAAATAGCCATTTTTGAAAGTCTTAACACAGGTTTCTGTTGCAGTTGTTAGATAACTCTTCCCCCTGAAACATGTATTCCGTTATGGCATTTGAGAAGCCTGCAAAGATATAAGAGCATATTTGTAAAGGATACAGTTGATGGGGATGTAAAGGGAGAGGCATTTTCATGTGATCTCAGGAGTAGTACCAACATTGCTCATTGGAATATAAACAGATATCTTCCGTAATAATAATAAAAGGCCAAGATGTTTCTATTCTAAAAAAAACAAATATGCAAGATGGAATTTCCTCATGTATAACATCTGGTAAAAATAACCACTGAGCTCTTCTGTTGCCATGCAGCACAGAACACTTCAGAAAGGTCCAAGAGTACAGTCCTTGCACGACCAGTTCCCCAAGAAGTAGGATCAAGGCAAGGACCAATGGTCAAACATTGCTTCAGAAACATTCCTCCTGTTAAAAGCTGGCTAAGCACCATAGCACTATCCTTCCTAATGACTCCATTCACAAAAAGATGAAGTATCCCAACAGCCCAGCAAAATACCAGATAATGAAGTTTGCAAGAATACTTTACCTAACATTAAAAAAAAAATCACCCACCCTCAACCAAAGCAATTCAGCAACCTCAAGGATCTTTCATAATATAAATATTCCATACACAGTACGATTGCAAATGCATTTTTAAAGAACAATACAACTCTGGTTTTGCAGCAAAGTGGAGTCTGGCAAGTAATTTACAGCTCCTGCAGCGCTCTATAATCCTTGTCACTCTTAAGTAATAGCAATATAATGTGTTTGTTTTTTCCTCTGTATCTGTCTACTGAAAGTGAAGAAGTTTATAATATAGCAGCTATTCGAGATCTATAAATTGTAATACAGTATATATTCTAGGAGGTATGCAATGCTAAGTACAATGCTAAGTAGAATAAACTAATTTTTTTTATTGTGAATAATGATATTGTTTCACAGAAGCAAAGGTCAATTTTATACTCTGAGCTATGTGAAGCTGGGTGGCTGGTTTTTTTGGTTGGTTGGTTTGTTTTTTTTAAAAAGATATTAGGAAGTCTAAAAAGCTCTAATAGAAATGAACAGGAGCCTACCTATTCAGGCATGACCACCTGATCTTCAAGACTGGAAACAGAAAAGCACTCACAGCTCAGGATATCCATGTTGGACTCAAAAAATCCTGAAAATATAAGGATGCAGCATCTTTTATTTTTGTGAAGGACTGGCAATTAATATTCAAAACCAAAACTGTAATAGGGGCGTTCCTTTGCATTCCCTGAACTGAAGGCAAATGACGACCTTGCCTTAGGACATGAGTAACATTCTTTTTTTCTAAGATGAAAATAAAAATAGTATTGACTGCTTTTCTTACCAGAAAAGAATTAACAGTAACTGCTGAAATCCCTGAAATGCACATGTGAAATAAAATAGGTCAGGAAGCAGTCAATGGCAAAGCCTTTCAGAAAAGCTACTAGCAAATGAAATGCAAGGGAAGGAAAGAAGTGGGCCTGTGATTTCTCATCCATGCAATATTCCACATGTGTAGGCTGCTATTTAATGTAGAACTGAGACAAGCGGCTACTTAGGAATCAACTTCACAGCCACATCCCTTTTGAAGACCAGTTGGATGAAAACCGAGAATAATAACACTGAAAGAGGCTCTTGAACATTCCTTCAGCCAATGCATAAAGAGGGAGGGGATGAGTGACCCAGTCTAGTGGGTCTCACTCTGCGTTCCCCCCTTCCAGGTACATTATCACAGCTCGCTTCCTGCTAACTGATTTAATGTGTTGGCTGCAACCGTCTGACCTGAGCTGCATCCCACCACCGTGCTGCACCTTTCCATCGGGTAAACAGAGCATGAGAAGAGCCTGTGGCACTGCACTTCAGCTACAGATCTACAGTCCAACGGGATCCCGTTAAGAGAGCACACTGTTCTACTATGAGGCACTGTTATCTCAGGACTTCAATACAATTTTCCATTTAAATTTATACATGACTTGATTTCCATCAACTTGGAGTAACCAGAGTAGCCAGGCTTAGATGAGCCAGGAGCTTGCTGGTGGCCAAGAGTCATATTGGAGAGTGATGAAATTTATCTACAGAAAACTAGTTCTGCAGTGAGTTAGAAGCCTCCTTTTGTTTGCCCACATCACATGGTGACCGAAGAAAATTATACTCCTTGCAAGCTTCCTCAGTCATTACCACACCCTGAAACCCCAACTGCGCAATAAGTTTAGATTATTTTTTTTTTCCATAGAGAGGAAAAACACACAACTCCTACCCTTCACCATTCTATATGACAAACCAATTTTGGGGAAGTTCTAACATCCTTTCTTTTCATCTGCTCATCCACAGAAGTTTTTCTTTTGGATTTAAACTTCCTTTGAAGACCTCTTTTTTTCTTTTTTCCTTTGGGTTTTTTTTTTCCTTTTTTCTTTTAAGAAAGAAGATATTTAAAGAACCGAATAAAATCCCACAATCCTTTTAGATCAACACCCTCAATACTGGCCAATGCCCAATTAGATTTAGAAAGACATTTGCTGTCCTTCTTTGCATCCAGAAAATAAAGAGAAACTCCACTAGTATCAAGAGATTCCTTCTGGAAATAAACCAGCAAAGTTTAGCCACTAGGCCTCATTTTGTTTCAGGGATGCTGTGACGGAAAGACACTCAACTGCAGGGTTTTAAAAAAAATAATAATTTATTTAAAACCTACATGCGGATTCAATATGTTACTTCTGCAGGTTTTAGGGACACAAGGGAGAAATGAGCTCTTGCGGTTCAGAAGTACAACTACGCTAATCACAACCACAATTGATTCACAAGATGGGCTACTGCCAGCACGGCAGAGTCCCGAAATGCGGTGTTACACCCCATAACAGTCACTGACTCGCTGTTACCGCCCAGGGGCAAGTCACAAGGTTCAGTATTACAACCACAGCAGATTCATGGAGCTCACTATCACAAGCGCACTAGATACTACACATGTGTTATTCAACCAACCGAGACCACAAACTTAAAGCACATAAAATATTCATTTACCCATCTCTCTGGTAAGGGTTCTCAGTACGTTCCCTCAGCCAGCATCCTCTCCAAGGGAGAAGAGTCTCCTCACAGAGTTGGAGAAGCAGCTCCCCCTCTCAGACCGAATCCGAGGGGTTTTATTTGGTTTTATGCCTGATGTTGGTGACAGTGGGCAGGGCTGTGCCTCAGTGGACAATGCCACCTTCCATGTTTGTCATTAGCAGTGATTACCCTTATCTTATGCCCTATCTGTTGCACATCTTTGCATTGTCTGGGCCCATTAAGGCCAAATGGGGACCCTCTCGCTTGCCTTTATCCTACAGACACTATTCAGGCAGCTGAATAGCGGCTTGACTGGGACTCGGGGTATATTGTTTGCTGAAGGAATTCAAGGCTCAACCCCAGTTTCTGTTTGTTGAATTATGCAGCACTGCCCCGTTTAGTCTCAGTTTACAGGAGAACTCAAGTTTGAGGTATCTACACAGCTCCCCATGAGTTGTCATGAGTTGTCTCCATCTCTGCAGAGACAGAGCCTCAAGGCAATACAAGGCTGAGTCACTTTTACAACCCCCCATGCACTAGACATTTGTGAAACCTGTTTGTAGAACTCCGTCGATCCTTACAGGTGCCTACTGAAAATATCCATTGAAGCAGCAAAGGTATGAGAAAGCTGGATTTTTGCATGTTCCCCAAAACCTGCCAGCTAAGAAAAATTCACAGCACACAGACAAAATAAAAGCCAAATACAAAGCACACATCTGCCAGTTCACAGGAAAACTCAGGCTCTTGTGCTGCTATTCTTGTGTCCTCCTCGGACAGCAGTTTCTAAATTAGGTAGCCACTGCTTAGAGCAGGGTTTTAGTGAAAAGTGGCATCATTTGTTCAGTGAATGCTATCATGCTAATCACCCAGAATACCAGGGATCTCTTTTGGTTTTTCCCTTGGTAAAGTCTGGAGATAACACTGACCCCCCTCCTCCCCTTCTTATCCTCTAAGTCTCTTCTAAGAAGGTCCCATCTGGTTCAGTCCATCAGAACTCCTTCTCTGCAAAATTCTGACACAATCATCTCCCTGACTGAAGAATTTAAGTATTTGCTTTCAAGGTCCTTAAGTCAGATTTCAACTGTCATGCCACTGATGATGTCGGAATGGACGAACAGAGGTATCTTTGTAACATTAGTATACGAGAGTGGAAGTCTGGGCTGAAACAAGGAGATGGGATCCTAGCAGGCTCCCTACAGAAAGCATATTCCAAGTAAGTTACAGCACTGCTGTTATCTCCCAGTCAGTAGGCATGACCAGGGATGAAGGCATAAGAAGGAAGGGAAGAATGAATGGGGGTGAAGGATGTTGGACAGAACCTCTCACACTGAATGCATGAGAGTTACTGAGGGTCACTGGAGTTGGTAGGCTGCACAACACCAGATGCTGTAAAACTAGGACTATTGTTTTCACTAGCCTAAGCCAATCTAACTCGACTGAATGTATATCATTGTCTCTCTCTGCAAGCTGAGGACCTGACCTGACCTTACCTAACCAGACCAGAAAAAGAGCTGTGAGAAGAATGTAACTCTCAAAGAATGAATTTACTCTAAGGATTTAAATGCATTACATAGGCACATCTTTGTACACATACAAATTCAGCCGACCTGATTCCTTGCTCTCCCAAATTGTAAATGCTGTAGCTGCACTTATAATAAAGCAAGTCTAAGTGGAAATCAGAACCAACCCATTGATGTTCATTTTACAGCTGTATTTCTTTTTGCTGACTTCTTTGAAAGCAAAGCAGCTCTGTCAGACTATGGTCTCGGGTCACAGAAGTTAAATAAACAGGAGGCGATAAGCTCAAGTCGGTGGGCAGTCTGTGGTTGCCATCTGGTGGCTAAGTATAAATACAACAGGGGAGTAAGGAAATGCTCCATCTCTCAACCATACCTTCTAAACAGCATTTTTAAAGACCGTGCGTGTACTGCCACTAGTTTATTTTATGTCAAGGTAAGTAACATGCATAAGATATTCCAAGATTCATTAATTATAATGCAAGTTTAATTCTTCTCTTTTACCTTTTACTTCCAGAAATTATCAGTTATTGTGCTCAGTCTCACATAACTTACTCTCTGCAGACCAGCTTGCAAACTACTTAAAAGCAGCTGCATGTAGAACAGATTCTCATGTGGGGCGGGCGGGGGGGTGGGGGTTTCAGTGTTTCCCAGTGACAAGACAAGAGGCAGTGGACACAAATTTGAATATTGGAAGTTCCACCTAAACATAAGGAGGAACTTCTTTACTATGGGGTGGCAGAGTCCTGGGACAGGCTGCCCAGAGAGGTTGTGGAGTCTCCTTCTCCGGAGACATTCAAAACCCACCTAGAAGTGAGTCTGTTCAACCTGCTCAAGGTGATCTGGCTTTAGCAGGGGGGGTTGGACTAGATGATCTGCAGAGGCCCCTGCGAACCCCTACCCTTTTGTGATTCTGTGTTCTTCTTTTTCTAGTAGAACACCAACCCTACAGACATTGCCACTCTCACCACCCCCTGTACCAGCACATCATCAGATGCTGTGGAAGCCAGACAATATTGCTAGACAATAACGGATGGTGTTGGTTGATTGTGATGTCCAGATTGGTTGATTGTGATATCAAGATCAAGAGCACCAGAAGAGGGACCAATTAGAAGGACATTGTGAGGAAGGCTGAGGTGTGATGCTAGTCAGGACACAATTCAATAAAATTTATTTTGGATGGACTGTTCACTTCTATTTTCCTATCAAAACCTATGCAATTTGAGGCTGTTTTGTGTTTATTTTCAAAATACCAATAAACAAGCTTTCCACACAATTTCCCCACCTTCCCTTTCTTCAAATACTTTGGGCTTGTTCCAGCAGAACAAGTTAATATTGGCGACATTTCTTTTTTAAGCCCCCCCACCAGAGGAGTGCCTAAATGATTCACCCTGTGGGTTCAGACCGTAGAACACAATTTCTTCAAGGACTTAATGAAACGCTATAGTTAAGTCAGACTGCCTTTATTTAAGCTCTCCAGGGAAGAGCTTACACAATGATTATACATTTTGGTAAAATATTCATGTAAAACCTTCAGTCAAGTATGTGTGGTGACAGTGCCATATTTCACAGGCATCCTTACATAACTTCAGTCCCATCTAAGGCAGTAGATGCTCCTATAACACAGTAATATAGCATATGAAATGTCCTATATGTTCTACGGAAAACTAATATCATATTAATCAGAGGATCACATTTACCAGTTTGGATGGCAAGCACCACTGACCTTGACAGCTCCTTCTTAGCATCCAAGAAAGATCTAGTATGTTCTCTCTTTGTTTTAGTAGTCTTTTAACGACAATATGTAGACTCTGCATCAGTTTCACTGACCATCGGTAGCTGCTGAAGGGTAAGAACCTGCAAGTTAAATGCTGTAACACTAAATAATTGAACAGAGCTGAAGTCTGTGTCACCAGTAAGATTCAGGCAGGACATACTCAACTGATCCCCATACATACTTAGTGCCATACATCCTTTCACTTCAGTCTCCCACTATGGAGCTGCAGGAAAGGTGTTTGGTTTGCACTTCTTGTGTACCAATTGAAGGATGTGTGAAGAGGTCTGGTTTTTTGAGATCATGATATTCAGCAATGAAAACAGGCCAAGCTATGAATGGGACCCGCCCTCTCATGCCTGCCATTCACAAAGAAAAAATGTTCAGATCAGATAGTAGGAAAAAAATTTTCGCTGAAAGAGTTGTCAGGGCCTGGAACAGGCTGCCCAAGGAGGGGGTTGAGTCACCATCCCTGGATGTGTTTTAAAAAAGGGTAGATGAGGTGCTTAGGGATATGGTTTAGCATAGGACAGAAACGGTTGGACTCGATGATCTTAAAGGTCTTTTCCAACCTCGTGATTCTGTTATTCTGTAATAGCGGGTTTCCTCAGTCACCAGTTTCATTGACCTCATACTGGAAAGTTGAAAAGTAGATTTAATTTTAACTAAACTGCGGAGGTTTGGAGTTATTAAGGTATCTCTTAAAAAGAGAAGGAAAGGTGCTTTTAACTGAAGTAATCAATCTTATAGCGACTGAGGGAAGAAGTGGAACCCACAGATCCAGTTTCATTCATCCTGCAATCTGCCAGGCTTTCATTTCCATCAATTTAGTTCAGTGCCTGCTTTAAGCTCTGAGAGAATGATGCATTTTCAACATAAATAGGCAGCAGAAAAGGGTTTTCCTTACACTGCAGGGTAGGGACAGCCAACGTGACTGAATTCTTGAAGTGAATTTCTTCAAACAATATCAATTTCACTGTCTGAACATGGGGAAACAGATGTTAGCACTTCCTTTTCACACACAGTCTCAGAGAACTGATGGCTTCTCTTTAGAGGGCAGGGCAGGAGAAAGCATTTTTTCTCTTACACTGCAGGACTTTCACAAGAGTTATTTTAAAGAGTTGTTTATTACTTGCCTTGCCTTTCTTCAGCTTCTGTCTTTAATCTGAACTCTGTCCTTTGCTTGCATTTTTTTCTCTACAGCTGCATATCCTTTTATTGCTCTCTCAATTGCTTTTTTTTATCAGGAGGTAGAGTGTACTTCAATTTGTCCTTCGCATGGTGATCACACAAAGTTCAGGAGTCTGATTTACTCGCGTATTGTTCCAATTTCACACCAGTGCACTTTCTTTTTAAAGAGACTAGAGACTAAACCTCCGGTGATTCAGTCAACTGCTACAGATCTATACGTAGGACTGAAAATCAGTGAAATATTTAGGTTTCTCTTAGGGGGAGGGTTTGTTTGAGCCACTGGGATATTCTTCAAGGAAAAATAATGCTTTAAATATGCAGGGAAATAGGGGTGTGTGTCTGTGTGTGTGTAAAATTCTTCCCCAATTTTTACTGAAAGCAGAAATGTTAAAACAGTAAGTAGAAATTTCCCTGGTAGCTTTTTCTCTTTCCACAAACACACAGTGCATGACTATCTTTGTCAAAACAACTTTGCAGCAATAGCAGTTTCCAAGAGCAGTGTGGTGGTTTGATCCTGGCTGGAGGCCTGATGCCCACCAATGCCGCTCTATCACTTCCCTTTTTAGCTAGACAGGGAAGAAAATATATATTGAGAGACTCAGGAGTCAAGATAAGGACAGGTAGAGATGATTCCACAATAAGCATCACGGGCAAAACAGACTCAGCACAGAATAAAAGAAAGAAAACTCTAATTTATGACACTGCCTTGCACACCCAGTGACACCAGGTAATGAGAAGTGCAACCGGATCTTAAAGCATCTCCCCTCACCCCTCCCTTCTTAGCAGACTTTCCTTTAGTCATGATTTTGCTCCCTTCTTTCCCCCTCCACTGTGCCACAGGGAAGGGCAGGGAATAAGGGAATGGGGGTTTTGGTCAGTTCCTCACAGGTTGTTTTCCTTCTTAGCTGAGGGTGGGGCATTCCTTACACTGTTGCCTTGTTCCAATGTCCCAACCACAGACGGCAGTCCTCCACAGACTTCTTCAATGAGAGTCCTTTCCCGTAGGGCTTCAGCTCTTCCCCAGCTGCCTCAGCATGGGTCACTGCTATGGGGTGCAGTCATAAATCATAGAATATCTCTCAGTCTCTCAGTCCCAGACTCCTCCAGTCTGGTCCTCCACGAAGTCACAAGTTCCCCCTCAGCAAACCTGCTCTGGTGTGTGTCTCTCTCTCTCGCTCATCTCTGTGTGTCTGTCTCTCTCCATGCGGTGCAAGTGCCGGCAGAGGCTTGCTCCAACAGGGGTCACAGCATTTCCTGTATGTCTCCACCTGCTCCAGCATGAGGCCTCTCCACGGGCTGCAGGTGGGATCTCAGCCTTTTCCATGGGCTGCAGGGGGGACACCTGCTCCACCGTGGGTTTCTCCAGGGGCTGCAGGGGCATCTTTATCTCCAGCATCTGGGGTGCCTTCTACCCCACTTCCCTGGCCTTGGTGTCTGCACAGTTTCTTACATCTCACTCCCTTCTCTGGTGGCAAAAATAAGCTGCTTGTGTTTTTTCCTCCTAACTGTGATTCCCAGAGGTGCTGTGACCATCGCTGATGGGCTCGGCCTTGGTCAGCACCGACTCCCGCCTTCAGCCGGCTGGTGTTTGCTCAGCCGGGCCTGCAGAGAGCTTCTTCAAGAAGCAGCCACCCCTGCAACCCCCCTTCCTGCACCAGAACCCCGCCACACAAGCCCACAACAAGCAAGAACTAGTTTGCTCCTATTCTGAAATTCAAGTGTAGACTTAAGGAGTACTACACAGGCTGGATTTGGGGAAGTTACTGTAGCCTTGTGGTCAGGACACAGGTCTGAGAAATCAGAGACCTTCCTGTCTGCTACAATGACTTCAGACAAGTCAGAAGGACACTGTACTTCAGACAAAGTGAGGATTAAAAGAAGTATCGTGCATGAAGTGCTTCAAACTACCCAGAGGAAATCGTGCTATCTAAGGCCAAGCATTCTAATTTCTCTGTATAATAAAAGAAATTAAAAGAAATAAAAGAGCAGGAAATCTCCAACAATAAATTACCCTGAATAGGTCAAAAATTGAAGCAGACGTTATAAACTTCTGGAGCAAGCATTTATTTCTTACATCTGACCACAAAAAGTCCCACAGAGAATTATTAGCCTCTCATTTCTGAGAAAATGAAATTCACAACAGGAAACTATAAAAAAAAATAAGCTTCATACTTTGCATTACGATGCAATCACACAACAAACACAAATGTCTGTAACAGTGGTGCCTATTTTTAACTTGTTTTTAAAATTTAAAGCCGTTATGTTGCTCACGAACAGAATTGAAATGGATCCCTGCTTCTGCCTGCACCTACTAAATCTCTTCCAGCTGTAGTAGAAGATCTTAAAGAACAAACAGCTAGAAGCAGACAAAATTGCCAAAACACATATAAGAGTGATACCCACTGCAATACCACTATTCTGTAAAACTCCAGAGAATATGTATTGGGTAACCATGACTCACCATCAGTAAAGTGAGGTATTTAACAGACAATGCAATTTCAGTCTGTGTAAGTAGGCACAGAAAAAAAAAGCCACAATGCTCTTATCCTTTGCTCCTGTAGCATGTGAAAGCTAGGAAATCAGTAGGCTTCAGTGCACCCTAGTGCAGCTACAAGGAAAACAAAAAAGGTCAGAATGCTCATCTTCAGGCAGTTACAATATGGCTAAATTGCAGTTTATTGATTTGCCAGAGCAGAAAGGCCCATATTTGCATATCAATTATGCCCTAACACCTGTAAGGATTTCCATGTGTACATCATTAATTCTGCTCCATTTTCCTTGTCTTCCACATTGGCATGCCAGTCTTTACTAGAAGAACCACCAGAAGAATCTCTGCTTGCTATATGCAGAAGATCAGTGCCCTGGGAAGGCAAAAGCTGAAAAAGCATCAGAAGAAATTGCCTTTCTGTAAAAACTTGTTCTCAATCCATAGAAAAGTTAAAGGCAGTTCAGCCACGGTGGAATTCATTCTGCAGCAATAACTGGCCATTTGTGTTCTCATGGTGTCATTACACACAAGGAAGCTTGAGCTCATTTAACATTCTGCTGCCACAAATGGAAAAGATAGTCAAGGATTGCCCTTTGCCACGTCTGCAGTTTGTCTGACTCCTCCAAGGGACAATTCAACACAGTAATTCAGCAGCAAACTGAAGATAAGAGAAGTAAATGTTCTTCTGTGCCATACTGATTAAGCCTAATGAATCAGTTCATGAATCAGTCCAGTAAGCATCACAATCAGAAATGAACTGACTTGTGAAGCCAACAGCAGGAGTAAGCAGCAAAAGCTCCTTCATTGAGCATGGCAAGCTGTTAAATCAGTGCAGGCATCTTTAGCTTTATCCTTCTGTATAATGCAACACTGGTGTTGGGACGATCTCTGTTACAATCAGAATTACCTCGGGGCTTTCCCTATGTAGCACAGATCCTAGAGGTCTTCATATTTGTTCACAGTACCTTTCTCTGCCTTTTTACTAGGGACTACCCCAACATGCTGTACTATCTGAATAACCAGGGTCCTTTCTGCCAATAGATGGATATTCTTTGAAGATACTCAAGGCTTGCCGGGACACAATGCTGTGCAACCTTCTGTAGGTGATCCTGCTTTAGCAGAGGGGGCTAGACTAGATGATCTGCAGAGGTCCCTTCCAACCCCTACCCATCTGTGAATCTGTAATATTCACCTCTGTGCCTTCTGTAGAAGCTATAGTGCTCCAGCATTTCATTAGTAAGCCCCAGAAGACAAGAGAATAATTATTTGACAGAGTAACTAATGTCACCACTCAAGTCAGAAGGGAGTTACCAGAAAAGCACACCCAAGCGGGTAGTTAGTATGGCAATTTCATTACCATTTTCACTAGGGCACAGGAATTGGTTCCCTTGCAGAGTTTTTTCAGGCTGGGACAGGAACCCAGGAGAGAGAAGAAGGACAAAATGAGAGATCCATTACGAAAGGAAAGCAGACTTGCCACTGCTGCTTTTTCTTGGACAGTTATCAGAGCGTCAGCAGAAGGAATGCTACCACAGTGATGTAAATGCTCCAGAGACATCTAACTGCACAGCACAGGGACAAGGCACAAACCCAACACAAAAGCTGCCCTGGGTTGCATCAAAACCAGCATGACCAGCAGGTCAAAGGAGAGGATTCTCTGCCTCCACTCCATTCTCATGAGACCCCACCTGCAGTACTCTGCAGTCCTCAGTACAAAAAGTACATGGACTTGTTTGGGCAAGTCCAGGAGAGCCATGAGGATGATCAAAGAGCTGGACCACCTCTCCTTAGAGGCTGAGACAGGCTAAGAGAGTTGGGCTTGTTCACCCTCGAGGAGGCTCCACGAAGACCTTACAGCAGCTTTCCAGTTCCTGAAGGGGCTACAGGAAAGCTAGAGAGGGGCTAT
Source organism: Laterallus jamaicensis coturniculus (assembly GCA_022605575.1). NCBI lineage: Eukaryota > Metazoa > Chordata > Aves > Gruiformes > Rallidae > Laterallus > Laterallus jamaicensis. The sequence continues at coordinate 292,122 of JAKCOX010000251.1, forward strand.
GTACAAGGGCAGGGGGTAATAGGGCAACGTGGAATGGTTTTAAACTTAAAGAGGGTAGATTAGACATTAGGAAGAAATTCTGTCCCGGTGAGGGTTCACACTGGCACAGGTTGCCCAGGCAAGTTGTGGCTGCTCCTGGATCCCTGGCAATGTTCAAAGCCAGGTTGGATGGGGCTTTGGGAAACCTGGGCTAGTGGAGGGTGTCCCTGCCCATGGCAGGGCGTTGGGATGAGATGGGCTTTGAGTTCGTTTCTAACCCAAACTAGCATGGGATTCCATGGTTCTTTAATTCTAAACGTGACTACAAAAAATTAAAATCGGGGGTGATTGACTTTATCATTGCTCAGTGCTTTATGTAGGCACAGAGGCAGCATTTTGACTTCCCTATACAGAGACCCATAGGGAGAAATTATATATATAAAGAGAGAACAAGTTTTGTTTCCAGTACTTAGGCATATGTGACATGAAGTTTCAGAAGCACCACAGTGATGTGAAAATCAACAGCAGCATTTCTAGGACTCTGAGAAAGTTTTATCTATGTAATTTCTAATGAAAATGCAATAAAAAGAGTATATATAAGTGGAAAGGAAAACATGAGTTATAAACCTAATTATTATCTGCACGTCTTATATGAGTAAAAAGTGTGAAGCTGGTATTTTGAACAGTTTGAAAACATAAAGCTAGAATAAAATGTAAGAAAATTTTTCTATGTGAAAAGTCTTCTAGGTTTCATTTCTTGCTCTTCCATTTGCACTTTACAACAATACATCTAATTTCATTCACTTGCAGAACTTGTAAGAGTAATGTACATTAGAAACACTTTAATTAGTGAGGAGTACTATAGAGACTTGAAACACATGAATTTTTCTTTTTTTTTTTTCAAAATAAGTGATTTAATCCTACAGAACCATTGGGAGCTAGGCAAGTATTTTCATTTTACTATCTGTATCACAAATTTATAACAAAGAACAGACTTTAACATTTACCAAGCAGATCACATATTAATCCACGAGCAGTTCTCCATTAGAATCACAGAAAAAATATTAGAAGGGACCGAAAAAAGTCAGTGTAGACCAAATCCTGATCAAAACAGAGATAATGTCCAAGATAAATCATGTTCTACAGGGCTTTGGTTAGGTATTTTGAAAAGCTCTAAGAACTTAACATGCCACATCTTTGGGCAGACTGTTCTAGTGCTTAGCCACTCCTATGCTGAAGGACTTGCAATCATGAGATTTCTTCTAGTTGTTCAAAGAAGGCTTAATCTATTTTCTCACCTTGAGAGAGCAGTCAGTATGATGATAATAATAATTTATACATTTTATATATACATATTTACATCTATAAAACCCCCATACATATACAAATGCAATTGCTCACCATAGGCAGAAAGAAAAAAGCCCTTGATGTTCAGTATGTTTCTGAGCAGTGACTGGCCTCCCAACGAGCCTCCGCAGTTATATACAAGCACAGTGTTCTGTGGTGGGGAATGTCCCTCTGGCCAGCCTGGGTCAGCTGTCCTGGCTGTGCTCTCCCAGCTTCTGGTTGGTACACCTGACAGGATGTGAGAGGCTGAAAAGTACTTGACTTAATGTAGAAGTGACAACTACCTACCACACCTAAATCATTTTATCAATATCATTCTCATATTAAAGCCAAACATTGCTACTAGAAACAAAATTAACTCTATCTCATTCAAAACCAGGACACCATTAAAAAAGCTGTCTTTAGACAGTAGTGTTATCTCCACAATGAACTGGATGTTCCTCCAGTGGGTTTTCAGTGACATAACTGGTTTTACCTTCATGCTCTAACCAAAAATGTTTGGAAGCTCCAAACTATCAAACTAGCTTTGTGACTAGAGGAATGAAAGGCTACTGCAAAACCTATTACTTAGATTTTCTCCACCTTTCCCCAAACCCCAAACTTGACTAAACTCACAGCATGCATTTAGTAGGCATGTCAGGAATCCTCATAACAAATATTGGTAAGCCTTATTTGCAGTAAATATATAAGACATGCTGAAGGGTTTCACATGCTGAAGGGTGAGGAAGGAATAAAGTAGTAATCCTGGAGGTATGTCAAAAGAAAGGAGCAGGGAAATTGATCTTATAGTACCTGTGTTCAAACAGTACATCTTACTGTACCCATGTTTGAACAGCACCTTAACGTACAACTAGGTTCTTCAGCACCTTAGTCACATTAAATTGGTTTCAATTTGACCTAAGGAAAGCCATGTCACGATATGTAAAAGGATAATCCTAACCAAAGCATTTGCACCCCAAAAAACAATGTGTTCTCCAGGTGGATGAATTAATTTTTTTTTCATAAATTCCTGACAGCTCAGAGATAAGAAAAATAACTTCTAGTATTTCAATTAGTAGAACATTTTCCACTAAAGCATGCAGAAAGAAATTATTTTTTTCTACTTTTGGTTTATTGCACTTTTTTTGGTTTAGTGAAATGGCGTTGCCTGCAAAGTGACCTATGCAATGTATAGGAACAAGCATAGATTTTATGCATTTATCATAACTGTAATTTGTTCTTGAATAAAGCTTTCCTATGCCCTTTGGCTGGTTCTATTGTGTATTTAAGGGTCATAATGTCCTGTCCAAGCTGCAGGCACACTGGAAGACTATTTATAAAATGCCTCAAAGCAGTAATTCAGAGCTTCTGAAGTGCTGGGGCCAGGTCAATCAGTTTCAGAGTACTGAACAGCACCAAACTTTTGACAATATTCCCATCTCTGTTTCCTCCCTTTTCCCTTCCAATTTACTTAAGTGTGGCCATAAACCCCTGGGATTAATCAAATCCCTCTGGACTATTAATCAAAGGATAAAATACTCTTTCACTCAGCATCTAGTCCCACATTGCTCCATTACTTAACTTCCAGGTGCTTCAAACAGAAATTGGTTGATCCAGGAGCCTTTACACGTGCCCAAAGGTGCCCCTGACCATACTAATCTGTGTAGCATCCAGGCCGAGGCGGGAGCTGATGAAGCGGCCGCGACCGACGGCCGGCGCCCGCCCGCCCCCTGCCGCCTGCGGGGCGGGCCAGGCCGGGCGGCGGAGGGACTTCGGCCAGCGGGGCGGAAGCTGCTGGGAGCGGCGTAGGGAGGCTGGGAGCGGCGTAGGGAGGCTGGGAGCGGGGCAGCAAGGCTGGGAGAGGGCTGGTAACCATGTGGACGTCGCTCGGCGCTGTCACGGAGCCGGTCGGTCCCAGGGCAGCCAGCGGCCGCTTCTGGGTTGTGGTCGTGGGAGCAGCGGCGGGACTCTTCCTCCTCGGGTTCCTCATCGGTACGGTGCAGACTAACACCCCTTCGGATGGGGCGGGGATTGTCCCGGCCACCTCCGGCCCTTCCAGCCGGAGAAGGTGGATCGGAACCGGTCCGAGGGAAGGCGGGGTGCGGGGAAGGCTTTAAGTGCCCGGAGATTAGTGTCAGGGGTGCCCGAGGTAAGTCCGTGCTTGGCCCGGCCGACCCGTCTGCCACCCCTGAGGCCGGGCCGGTGCAGTCACCCACCCTCCTGGGATATCTGGCTCCTTCACGGGAGAAGGGGTCTTTTGTCGGGAGTATCCTTTTGACTTGTTTTCTGTTTCCTTTTAAATAAAGTAACTTCGCTGTGGGCAAGAGACGAGGTGTAGGGTTTGGGCACCAGCTCAACCCAGAAAGGCAGGAACATAAATAGGGGCCTTGAGGAGCCCTGCCAGGAGGGCTGAACTGTCTTTAACTTCAGGACCCAAGTCCCCATCGGCTCAAGCAGGCGGGCCTGTGGGTTGTTGCCACAATGAATTTCCCCCTCCCTACCCCGTTTTTTGGTTCACAGATGGATCAGGATCAGCTTGGAGCAGGAAGAAAAACATTTTGCAATGCCTTTTGGTATGTGCTTGGGGTTTGTGCCATTGGGAAGCCCTGACTATATTCTCTCGTGGAAAAGCCCTTTGCTGTGCCACAACCAGTGCCCCGCTGTGACAGCTTGCTCTCTGCTTCCCAACAGTTCTCTGGTTTGCACTAACCATGTAACTGCTGCTGCATTTGCACTGAGCGTGTCCAGTCTTTGACTTAAAAATAAAAACAGATGTCAGAAACACTTTCTTTCTAGCCAGGTGTGCCTCTCATCACTTCCTCTGGTAATGCCTGCACAGTAAGGGAAGGATTCCAGAACAAGAGCCAGACAGACCAGAGAGTGAGAAAAGAGTTACATCTGTTCCTTACAAAGGGTGTCTGTGTTTCTGTGCTTTTTTGTAAAGCTGCTGGCTTGTTACTGAGGTGACGTTACGACTGACATGACTGAAAGCATGATGCTCTGGTGCTAAAGGAAGACAGATAAGTCTCCTTAGCATGTGCAGTAAAATAAATGTGATGAATAAATATAATATAGTATTTCATTGCTCTCAGTATCTACCTGGGCAAATAAGTTCTCTTAATATGGGGGGACTACCACTGCCATCACCATGCAGCCAGCATGAGGTTGTGGCTGCTTGTTTGTGCTGGGATTAAAACAGTTGTAAAATACCCAGTGAAAATTTTGTGGTGATAACCAGAGAAATGGTGTGTGTCAAGGGAATATCACTCTGGTGTTTTTAAAGTTGTGTTTTGGTGTGTTCTACAGGCTGGTTTTCAAAACCTACAGAAAACAAGACATCTGTGAGTCCTCATGAGGAGATGAAGGCAGCGTTTATGGCTGAAATGAAAGCTGAAAACATCAAGCAGTTTCTTTAGTAAGCAATGTGAAGGTTAATCAGTCAAAAAAAAATTAAATCCACGCAGGACCAAGCCCAGCAATGGCACCAGAACATGGTGTGCAGGTTCTCAGCCACAGGTTTTATCTAATGTGTCCCGGTGAACTGTCACTGACTAAGCAATCTCCTCTCATTCATGTTTGTGTTTGAATCAGTTGAGGAGTTGTCAAGAACCTCAGTACTTGAAGTTTAAAAATTGACTGAGCTCTTGCTCAGCCTTTGGTGAATGCTTGTACAATGATGTAGAGGTTCAGACTTTCTTTTAGGTGTCCTATTTCATATACAGCATTTATTTTACACTCTTTAATGGAAAACTAATTTCGCTTCAAATTAGACTATATGAATGAACTTAAAATTAGGAGACGTCAAATGGAAAATAACAGACTGAAGTAGTGTAAAACAAAATCATACCAATGGTCAAAACTTAAGTTCTTCCTATAGCTTAGATCTTTATGCCTTACTGCTGCTCTCCCTTTACACTTTGTCATGCTGTGACCGAAGTGTCTGTCACCATTCTGACCTGGTACTCATTTTCATGAAGACAGACATGTTCCCAAGTGCTCTCCCTCAGGAATACCAGGAACAGGTAGTAGATACCAGGTGGTCAGCTGACGGTACATTACACTGCTTATAATTAATAGCCTTAAAGCTTTAGAGTCATTGTTAAGACCATGTTTTGCTCTGCTATTTTCCTCTCATCTACCCTTTAGCACTTCAGTTAGTTGATTTTAAATGTACTCGTATTTCTTTTATTAAACCCTAAAAGTAAAGCGGCTAACATTTGTTCCTGAAAAGTCAAACAATGCAAGATGAAAATACAGATTTTAAAGATCTATTGAAGTTTAATTACGGTAATTGATTTCTTAATTTCTGTAATTAGAAGCTTTCACAGAATTTAACTGCAAGGAAGTCGATGCACTATTATTTGTTTATTTTAGGGGTCTTGTAAACAGATTATTTTTCTCTTAGAGGATAGTGTAATATTCATTAAAAGCTGTATTTATTCCAGTCAGTAATAGAACAGAAGTCTTAGTTTACTGATAGAAATTTACTTTCTGTCTAAAGAAAATGTCAAAGTATCAGTTATTTTATGAATAATCAAGAAATTCAGGTTTGCCCTTAATTCCCAGCCTGATTAAATAGCACGAAATTGTATCTTGCTACAAAACTAAATTACTAAAAAACTATTGTTGCTTTAGACTGGCAATCCCACCCATTTAATTTTAAGTGCACTTGCCACAGACTATTACAAGTAAATTAGCTGGAAAATAAGTTCTCCTTACTACAGAACAGCCATGTCCTGCTCTATGTAAACACTGAAAACTGAAGATTTAGGATTTTTTACTGTCTTAACCTGTTTTGGCTCCTGCAAAGTCAACTGTTGTTAAACAGCTCTGTAAAGAGACTGCTTTCTGCCATCTAAACTTCCTGTCTCTATGCCAACAGGAAACATTGTACCTCATTTACTGTCATGCAGCCAGTTCTGTGGTGAAATATGGCAGCTATTTAGTCACTACTCAGAACTACCAGTGCAGGCAGTCAACAGATTAGAAAAGGAAATGAAGAAAAACACAATATTCAGTTAAATGGGAATATAAACCAGGAGAAAGTTATTGCATAAGTCAAATTTTAATGAAAACATGAAACTTGAACATTCCCAACTCTTACAGAAAACAGCCATTGGCTCTAAATGCTAACACATAGCTGTGCTCTTGGTTCAGTATGTCATCCAGAAAGCAGTAGTGTCACTGTAACAAGGACTTCTAGTACAGTGTTGGTACTAGATGTTGACTTCATCAGAGTAACTTGGTTTTAACTATCAGCATTTGGTACAAAAGCAGAACTCTGTGGTTCTTTCGAAATGCTTTGTTTGATAGCTTTGTTGTCATGGAACTCAAGGACTAATTTTTTCCCAAATTTACGCTCCTTCCTTATCAAAAATCCAATTTCCTTCATTAACACCCACCAGCTGCTGTGACACATGTTTCTGTGGCATGTTGATGGCATGGTCATGTGACAGGATGAGGAAATTGTGATGACAGCCTCATTCAGCTGGGAGTTTTCTTCAGCTCCCTTCAGCACTTTGCTTTCCTGATGATCTGGGCATTTATTTATTTATTTTTACCAGACAATAGTTTGCTCACTTCTGATGGTGTCTGCATTTTTTGTTATTCACACTGCATGACTTTTAAGCCACAAGCTGTTGAATTTTTCTGTTCTTTCTTTGTAAGCTGCAGTGGACTCAATTGCTTTTACTTGCCAGCAAGACAGGTTCAAGGTGAACTTTTGGATAAATCAGTGTTTGTGCTAAAATTAATTAAAATTGCGGGATCCAAGGAGAGTATCCAGTTAATTAAATATAGGAATCGGAGTAATTATGCACATTTCTAAATTATGCAGAATTATCATCAACTCTTTTGTCACTTCCCAAAGAAGGTCAGTCTTATTATGCATAGGAGTGATTGGCTTATGATCACCCAGAAGACAAAGGCTACAGCAAGCATGAGACCCCTCGTGCCACTCTTGCTAAGCCAGACTTCGAGGAAGATAAAAAAACTTGTGATAAATCAGGACAGACTAGAAGCATTTACCTCGATTTATATATGGCAGGCAAAAACATAGACACAGAGGAGTCTGGGTCCGTATTTAGCCTGGGTACATCTGGTCATCTCTAGGTGGTTTTTTTCCATCTGTGCTAAGAGGAGTTTGGATTGTGAGCTGCAGTGCCTGATCCTGACTCTTTGCTACTTTTTTCTTTAGCAATTTTACACAGCTTCCTCACCTAGCAGGAACAAAGGAGAATTTGCTTCTGGCACAACAAGTCCAAGCTGCGTGGAAGGAGTTTGGTTTGGATTCTGTTCAGTTGGTTCATTATGATGTCTTGCTCTCTTACCCTGATGACACTAAGCCAAACTACATCTCAATTATTGATGAGCATGGAAATGAGGTACAGAAAACAACAGGTTTTGCAACTAGGGAACAATATCATCATCATACACCTGAGAAACCTGAGAAGGAAAGCTGTCCTCTGTTAATGTTGTTGGGCCTGGCGACAGAAATGAAAGATTGCTGTTTGCTTTTATTTTTTGTATCTTCATTTCTTAATGTATTTGCTAGAAGTACTAATAATTACCCTGATTCATAGAGCATACTGACATACATGGATTAAAGGAGAGTTATGTAGGGGAATTACTTTATGTAATTAAATTGTTTAAAACTTATTCTGTTATTTAGAAGAAAGCAACCATTGTCAGCATTATTATTTGCATTGATTCATTATACACTTGGTGATAGTGCTAAATTCGGTTTCTTGAGGATTAGAGTTTAGGCCTTGAGATACATTATCACAAATAATATCAGTTCATGACAGAGCAACTCTAGTGCTCACAGAAGCTCCAGGGATGAGCAGAATGCAGGTGGATTTTACCATTATGATCTAACCTGCTCTTATCTGCTGTACCGAGACGACCATAAGATGCCCTGTGTTCATTCAAGTAGGATTCTGTGTGAAGAGTAGAGATGATTTTTGCAAGATCACACACTGAACCTACATGCTGAAAAGGATGCACAGTGCTTGCTAAAGTTTTGGCCACTTCTCACTTAGAGTTCTAAAACTAGAGTAGTTAAACTGCAAATGCATGTGAAATGTGCCTGAACAGGGAGTGCTTCTTTTCCATATTCCGTGGTTTACTTCTTTTCTTCTTTCCCACTAGATTTTCAACACATCATTATCTGAGCCTCCTCCTCCAGGATACGAGACTGTTAGAGGTGTGGTGCCACCCTACAGTGCATTTTCAGCCCAAGGAATGCCTGAGGTAACATAGTAGAATAGTAAAAGAAATAGAAGTAGAAACAGAAATAGGAACAGAAGTATAAATAGACATAAGACAGAAACAGAAATAATAGAAATTATGGACAATGGTAGTGTAATGTAGTGTAGCATAGCACAGAATAACTTAGAGTGATACAGAACAATGAGAAATTCCTGCAGCTTGGGCTTTAGTTCAAAACCTAACTTATCACCAGTTGGAGACATGTCCTAGCTCTGATGTTCTTGAGGGTTTTGTGGCAGAGCAATGTTGAAATTAAGCAGCCATACAAATATGCATTTATCTTTCTGAGTCAGAACTGGATTTTATTTTTACCTTTTCTTTAAAAATACGATGATAGATGTTTAATGTCAGCTGCTATAACTTTCACCAAGTATTTCTGTGACCATTGTTTCCCATCTTGATGAATAGATCAGACTGTTATATTTGTGTAGAGAAATATACAATCCAATCCTCAAAATGTTGCTTGCCCAAGGCTCACACTGACAGGTATAACTGCACAGTGTACATTATGCTTGAAAGTGGCTTTTGCTAGCATTTCTAGCTGGCGGTAAGAGTGTTGCTGTGATCTGAGCTTAACTCTAATCCTATCTTGTACAGATGGTACCGGCTGACAGGCTTTCTTTTATAAAGCTGGCCTTTGTAACAGGAGTTCTCTATCCTGTGATCATTAGTGGTTTCAATTAATATGTTGTAAGACTAGAAATTTTTCATTGTTGTTCTCAGTATCTTTCCTGCTTGTACATAGAATGACGTAGGTGAAGGTCATATGGTCCAGTCTCTGCTTTAAAGTTGGATCTCACTTTGAAACCTGCTAACAGTGGTTTTACTCACACAGTCCAGTATTAGAGTCACGTACTTTCTGGAATGTGTTAAAAAGCTGTCCAAGTCCAGAAAACAAAACCTATCCTGTATTCCTTTGCCTCACATACTCAAAGGAAGCTGGAGAACTAGGCATGTAGTCTGTACCCTAGGATGTCAGAGCTTTTAGTGTTTCAAGAATTGCAGTGGGAATTTTGGAACATAATATAAGGTAAAATTCATGGGTCCTGACTTCGTATGGTAACATAATATCCCCAAAGAAAGACAGAATAACCTCACTACTATTTTTGGTTTGTAGAGAACTACAGTAAGTGATAGGATATAGGGAATAATAAAAACAAGTTTAAGAAGCTGCAGCTTCCTTCTTTAGAGAATTATTTTATTTTAATTAAATATAAGAACTTATATCTGAAAAAAACAATTACCTAGAAGGCAGATTGTCGTTTCAAAATATGATGCTTATGTTTACATAATACTTTGACAAAACCTCCAGGTACCTATTTAGTGCTATTAGCAATAGCATTCTCCACTGAGCAGTTGTCTGCACCTGTACTGCAAACAACACAGGAGGGAACATGTATAGAGCTCAGCAGTGGGAGTACTCAGTGAGTTCAGGGCTCTTCTGAGTTCTCCCAAGCCTGTTTATATATTTTATGTTAAAAAAACGTTCCATTAAAACTCATAACTAAGCTGTTGAGGGAGATATTTGGAACTTGCCAAGCGTAATCATCAGTCAGAAGTTTCATTTTCTGGTCACTAATTTTGCCAATGATTCCTGAATAAAGCTCCAAGTTCAATACAGGGAGAAGTCTGCAAAGTACCTGCTTCCCAGGCTAACTGGAGCCTCATGATTAGGCCTCCTTCCTGAGAAGTGGGAGAAATGGTCAAAATTTTCATACCAAGAAAGGCCAAGAACACAGCTCACACATTTTCTGGGTGAGTGCTGTGATCAGGGAGTTGTGGAAATAGAGTTTGGCACTGTTCACACTATTACTTTTACCTGCAGCTTTTCCTGCCTAATTTTATTTGTCTGAAATTGTAGGCATCTTCCCTAAACCAGCCTTTGAAGCTTTTTATAGGCTTTTATTCTGTAATAGTCTTCAAAGTATAATCAATGAGAGGTATATCCACAGGGCAATGTATTCCATCCTAAAGTAGGTGTTTAAAACAGATTTGGAGTGAATTCTCCCAGAAAGGGTAAGTTCTCAGAGAGCTTCCCAGCTCTTCACTGGCGATGGAGTGCATTACAGGTCCTGTAGACAATGCACACAACTTAGCAGCAGCTGACCTTAAGGAGGATGAATCATGCAACAGTTATTGAATAACATGGTTAAAACAAAATTAAGAATGCTTTATTCATGTGTAAGCTGTATTTATTTTGACAACCACTCACCTGTAGCCTCTGCCATATTGAATTAAGATACGAGTCCTGAGAATTTAATAGGATATTGGCATCATTCAGTCTTCTGCATAAAACCCAGCTGATCCTTACTGTGGTGCCTGCGTCCAAAATACCTCCAGCTGTCCCAGACTAACTACAGCTTAAACAGACTACACAGAGAAGTAAATGCCATACTTTTAAGTTTCTTAGTCAGAAGTTGTATCTTAACATTTTCCACTGTGGACAAAGTCTGGCAGGTTTAGATGGTAAGAGTCTAAATTCATTGGGAGTCACTTGCCTACCTGATGGTTTTATGGTCAAAGAAGAATTCATGCCAGAGCCGGTCCTGGGGCTCACTGTTCCCCAGCTTATTTTCTTACTAGAGATCATCCTTCTTTTGACATTCTCATTGACATTCTTGTTTCAAATTCTACCTCTTTCTATCAGGGTGAGTTAGTGTATGTGAATTATGGCCGCACTGAGGACTTCTTTAAGGTAGAACGTGAAATGGGAATTAACTGTACAGGAAAGATTGCTATTGCCAGATACGGGAAGATCTTCAGAGGAAATAAGGTAATGTCTCTCTATATAAAAATGTCACTTATGCTATCCTTCAGTTGGTTTCAAGAGACTGAAACACATACCTAAACCATTCTGGAGTTTCTAGAGTAACTGAGTTTTTAATGGAGCTGTGTTCAAAGGTGATTCTTTAGTAAAAGATATAAAATATATATTTGATATGTATATAATACATCTATAGGATAAAGGTAAATAAGTTGGAAAATGTTAGATATTTTTATATTAATTTGCATAATATAAATTATTCCAAAAGAATACATTCCTGGGCAATACACTCTAATTTTGAACTAGGTTGTTCTTCTCTATTGGTTCAACTGTGCTTAAAGATGCCTATATTGTGTTTCTTTATAATGGTTTCTGTACACCAGACAAAGACTAACCTACATAGAGGTTATTTTAAATACTGTATTTGTTTATTCAGTGTTCCTACCATATAAATATTTTTAAACTTCAGATTTCTGCAGATTTCAATGGCCTGGCAGGAAAGGGCACAATCATGTGCATGCTTCAGGCACACACTCAAGTTGTTGCCTCAAGAAGGATATAAGAAGACAGTCTATTTTAAGTATATTTGGCTCTTCTACAAACATTAGTTTGACCCTACTTTGGGCAGGACTTTCCTTGTATTTCTCAGTTACCTAAGGGTATCAAACACTGGATCTCCTTGCTGGGATGCCAGCTCTTATTATATGCGATTGACTAATCTTTTGAGTACTTTCAAGTGGCTAACTCTCTACCATTTTCACCAGTGACAAATGACGTGTAACTCACATTCTGGGTCAGATAATATTTTGACTGAATTGTTTACCACTCTTAAAGATGCTATCTGAATGGAAGAGACTTAAAAATTGAAGAAGTTATTGCTGTCTACGAATATTTTCTTCAAAAGAAATAGAATCACCTCAGGGTTACTGATATCTAGAGGGCAGTTGTCCTGTGGTTTGGAAATTACATGGCCTCAATGACACAAAGGGATGATATATTTAGTCTTGTGGTAGTATATCTAATCACTTTATACTGCAGAATTCAGTAGCCTATATAAAATCTGGAGAACTGTACTGTCATTTTCCAAATTCCTAATAGTGCGCAAGGATAGGATAGAGGATGAAGGCAGGTAATGTATTTCCTAAAAAAAACCCCAAACACCTATGGTATTTCTGAATTAATATACCCAAATTTAAAACTGTTGAGGATTAGTTGTCACTCAGTCACTATACATCACTGTCACATCTAGTAGCAAAACAGATTGGGATGTCAGAATGATATATGTTTTCTTCTCTCGCTCTCTACTAACTAGTATTATACAATAATAAAGTTGCATGAGCACACTTTTATTATTAAAAACAACAGGCAGGTCAACCTTTCTGCTGTAATAAGCCTGAGATACATACACTTCAGAGTTAGTCTTTGTCACAGCCAACAACAGCTTCAGGCTCTCTGATAATAATCTTCCTGTGTGGTCTAAACCCTGAGATACATTCAGGAGCTGACTTAGGTAAATAAGGGAAATACATGACTAACTGACAGGTAAAGTTGCATCAGCATGGTGGAGTTTTTTCCATCCGTGAGGCATACACTTCAATAGTCAGACGATTGTATTGATCTGTATGACAGAATACAAACTCAGGTTATGTAGTAATATTGTGAAGGATGTTTTCCATGTCACTGCAGTTAACTCCAACCTAAAAATTCAGTGCAACAATGAATGTCTACATTCATATGGAACCTGGTATCTGCATATATATTTTCAGGAAATTTTATGATATGAGTGAGTTATGGGGCCTTTACTTAGCTCAAGCACTGTAAAAGACCCTGAGTGTGATTCACAATAGTTTCCTTTCCCCTTGAACTCTGGTGTCAAACTATAAAGGACTAGATAGGGACTGGAGCTATGCTTTGCAGGTAAAGAATGCTGAATTGGCAGGTGCCAAGGGAGTTATTCTGTACTCTGACCCTGCTGACTACTGCGCTCCAGGAGTAGATGCTTATCCAGATGGCTGGAACCTTCCAGGTGGAGGAGCCCAGCGTGGGAATGTGTTAAACCTGAATGGGGCAGGGGATCCCCTGACACCAGGTTATCCTGCAAAAGGTGAGTGAATCTAGAGAAGTCATGCTCTGGGAGTCTTGTTTCAGGAAAGGAGGGGGAAGACAATGGGGTTGTTCTTTCCCTTGGAAGAAACCACAGTTTTTCTTGGTCTTTCTGTTGCTCAAAAGAAGCAGCTTTGGGTTCCAGGGTAGTAGGCCACTTCTATAAATGGTACATGAGAGAAAGTGCGGAGTTGCTAAGGTAGCCACAGCTTGACATGCCCAAGTTAGCCCAGAGAACATGACACAACTATTCAGCAGCTGAAGTTGTAGTTTCCTCTTGCTACTTCTCATCAGTAAGTCAGCAAGGAGGTTTCTTTGCTTTTGCAGTTCTTGTTTTAGGAGGATTTGGGCTGCCTTCCCTCTACCAGAGTCCTGCCTGGCAGTGCTGAGATCTTTTCATGCTAGGACACATCCCCCTGGCTGCAGCTGAGGCTTCTGAGAACATGACCATTCCCTACTAGTTCATCACTTTCACCTCATGCTTCCTCAGCTACTTGTATGAACTCTGCCTAAGTTGTGTTATCTAGCACCTAACCCAGATCATTTGGACTGAAATGCATTAAGAACCATTCATGCCAGCACTTGAGTCAGCATATTGGAGGGAGGCAGTCACCTCACAAAGAGTAGTCCCTAAGTGATGGGGAAAGTTGTCTCTAGTCAGCACCACTTGAGCTTGAAGAGCATAGACGTTCACAGCAACAGCATGGTACAGGCAGACCATGAGGAAGTTTTCTGGCACCTGATGCTAGAACCAGTGATCTCTTAGATGAATCCCCATCTGCTTCCCTCAGTGAAGATCCCTGTAAATGTTGCATGAAGGAGGAAACTATTCCGTACCTGCTGGCTTGGAAACATCAAATTTTGGCCACTACATGACCTTTAAAGGTCCCTTCCAACTTTACACATTCTATGATTCTATGATTACATTTGTATCTTTCCTAGTTCCAAACCTCTGACTGCGGGCTCCCTCTTTGTTCTTTTTCATTATCTGTGGCTAAGTCTGAAGTTCTTTCCCATGGAGAGAAAGATTTTGATCTAGAAGCATTTCAATACAAAAAATTAACAAATACTTTTAAAATTTCCAGCCAGCTCTAAATGCATGACTGCAGACACTATGGGAGAACCTTTGTTAGTGTCTCTCTGAAAATGTGAAGAATGAGATCACTGAAGAAGTCTCAGTACGACTTTGAGGAAAATTAAATTGTTATCCCTGACTCCAGTGTTAGGACTGTGCTGTGAACTGTACAGATTCCTTCTGAGAGTTGTTAAGTATAAAAATATCTGTCTTTTGCTTTCAGAATACACCTACCGATTAGACAAAGCCAGTGGTGTAGGTCTCCCAAAAATTCCAGTTCATCCCATTGGCTATCAGGATGCTGAGGTGTTACTGCGGTAAGTGTGTGAGGGATTTTAAGCAGACATAAGAGTATTTGAAAAGAAAGAGAAAAGACTTTTGTGCTGTGCTTCTGCTGTAGTTGTGTTTGTCATTAGGGTCTCTGTAGGAGGTAAACACGTTCCCTGTTACTACGTAGCAGATAAGAGCAGAATGATCCGGAAAGGATCACTGGTAATGTATCACGATCAGTCAAGCATACCAAAGTTATAAAGTGTCTCTCAGTTTGAAGAAAGGTGAAAAGTATTGAAGATAATGTGATGCCTGTCTCGTGAAAAAGACCACAGATGAAGTCAGTCGCCTGCCCAGGGAAGTATACACAGTGGCCAAGCATGTTTGATGAGACAGTAGATGTACTGCCCTCTGTTAAATGAAGGCCTGTTCTCTCACCATGTTGCACAAGAATAAAATTGCACTAGTGAACTAACAGACATCCACGTGTAAGTATGTGCACTTACTAAACATGCAGGTGACATGAACACAGGCTACCAGATTGCCAGAGGACAGCATTAAAATTCATTGTTATCTTAACCAACCAAGTTAGTTCTCTAAAAAATTAAGATGTGATTGAGTTGGCAAGTGTATTATTCTCCTAAAACATGGTAGTAATTGTCTGTACCAGCTGTAGAGAAACTGGGCAGGAAATGCTGGAGTTGGCAACAGTACCACAGCTAGGTGTTAGGGCCAGAAGTGACCAGATTCTTGCACAATTTATACAGGAATTTTACCTCTAAATCACACAAGGAGTCATTCTGCTCTGTTTGATGCCTGTTTGAAGATTGAGCAAAAGAATTTAAATAATTCTATCTTGGCTCTCTATGCAGGTTTCCTCTGAAACATTGAAGCTATTGTTTCTGCTATAAGAGGCACAGTTTTACTGTCTTTGATGTTTTTGTGTACTTGATGTTCATTAACAGTGTTCTGGTGTTTTTCCTGTTTCCTCCCAAACTTCTATGGAAAAATGTATCTCCAAACTGTCTTTTCTTTAAAACTATACGGACACCACTATTATGAGAATAACTGCTCATTAATGTTAAAGGTGTAGGTTAAACCCTCTCTTTTTTCCACTGCCAACTAATAGTGGCAGAGGAGATTGATATTTGTAAATATGATGTAACAAGACACTTCGATGTTGTAAATAATTCTATAGCTTCTGCTTAATAATTATGAATGAAATCTAAATCCTCTAACAATACTGGGTCCTTGTTTTCACTTTTGGCTGGAGAAGTTGTAATTTTTAGCTATTCCTGCTGTCATACTTCTACATTAGCAATATATCAAGGACTTGAAGACATGCTGAAGTGTTCTGTGGACTAAAGATTTACTGAAGTTTGCATGTACAGTAAAGATATTTTCATTTACAATAATATGTTTTGCCTAATAAGAACTAGCACATCCACTATACTTTTTAATATTTTTTAATGTTTCTTATAAGTTCAAGTCAAAAATAGAAATCCCTTAGAATAGGTGAACAATTATGTAGTCCTCTGAATTACTGCATTTCCAGTTGTGTTAACTGAGAAAAAACATCTCGTCTTTGATAATGGAACAAAAGGTGACTTGAACTGATCATGTTTCTCCTGTTTTAGACATCTTCAAAACACATCAACTTTGTCTATGCTAACAGATTAAACAGTGTCCAAGGACAGGACATGACCTGTTAGACTGGTCCAAGTTCCTCTGCTAATTCAAATGTCAATGTAGTTCAAGGCAGGAGAAAGTTCCAGAGATGATTTACAAGAGACAGTTTGTGTGCAAAACCTTTGGAGGCCAACACTGTTTTCCAGGATCGCTGTAGGCCATTCCAGGCTGATCTCAATGCCTAGAGCTATGTCTCTATGTTAATTTACTAGTATTAATGTAGCTAAAAAGACAGATTATTCCCATGTGGAAGCTTGTAGTATGAATTTTCTGAGACCAAGACCATCAGTGCAGTCTGTGTGTGCAAGGGACTTCACAAAGTGTGGTTCCTGGTTCCTCATTTGCATTTGATGTTGTTGTAAGATGTCTGTAACTAATAATGTTTTGGGTTTTTTTTTCATAATAGAAACATGGGAGGATCCGCACCACCGCATAGTAGCTGGAAAGGAAATTTGAATGTATCTTACAATGTTGGTCCTGGTTTCACAGCAAATTATTCTACAAGGTCAGTTCTGGTTTGTAAGGAAAGCACAATTTGAGTCAGAGGAAAACGGGGAGAATGATAGAATTTGACAAAAGGTAAAGTCATTGGAATTATTTGCATCATGGTCACTTTCTTGTGAACATTTCCTAGGCTGACACACGCTCAGTGCAAAGCTTCAGTACATTTACATCTTGACTGAATTGCCTTAGTTTCCAGCTAGTCTTGAACCAGTTTAATTTGAAAAGTATCTAACCTTTCTGAAACTATTTGATGAGACTGATTCTATTTTTTTTGAGAACTGAGTTTGTTTGTTGTCTTTCTTAAATTCAAGTGGTTCTAGCTTCTGGTCTTACCTATAGCCCTGTATAAAACAGTGTTAACATACAAGTCAAGTTGTCCATCAAAAAAGCTTTAACTACAATGTCACTTTTATTGCTTCAGGTTGTTTTAAAACTGACTTAGTAATTAAAGTTTAGGGCTAAAGTCGAGGTGTTTCTATATTGGCTGACCTATTGTACTGACTTTATATGGACTGTTTCACATTCCTCTATGTCTTTGTCATACCACTTGGAATCATAGAATCATAGAATGTGTAAGGCTGGAAGGAACCCTTAAAGATCATGCAGTCCAACTCCCCTGCAGTGAGCAGGGACATCTTCACTAGATCAGTTCACTCAGAGCTCCATCAGGCCTGACCTTGAATATCTCCAGGGATGGGGCCTCCACCATCTCTCTGGGAAACCTGTTCCAGTGATCCACCTCATAGTAAAGAACTTTTCCTAATACCCAACCTAAATCTCCCCTTTTCTAATTTTAAACCATTACCTCTTGTCCTGCTTCTCCATGCCCTGTGAACAGTTCTTCCCCAGCTTTCTTACAGGCACCCTTCAGGTACTGGAAGGCCACTATAAGGTTCCCCCAAAGCCTTCTCTTCTCCAGGCTGAACAAGCCCAACTCTCTCAGACTGTCTTCATAGGAGAGGTGCTTCAACCCATTGATTGTTTTTGTGGCCCTCCTCTGGACACACTCCAACAGGTCCAGGTCCTTCTTGTGTTGAGGGCTCCAAAGCTGGACACAGTATTCCAGGTGAGGTCTCACCAGAGCTCTCGATCTGCTTTTGATGCAGCCCAGGCCTACTGGGCTGCAGATGCAGAGTGGTGGCTCATGTCCAGCTTCTCATCCACGAGTACTTCCCAGTCCTTTTCCCCAGGGCTGCTTTCAAGCACATCATCTCCTAACCTGTATGGATAACAGGGATTGTCCCAACCCAGGTGCGGGACCCTGCACTTGGCTTTGTTGAACTTCATGAGGTTCACCTGCACCCACTTCTCCAGCCTGTCCAGGTCCCTCTGGATGATCTGGCACATTAACCTTGCTACCTCCCTGTTCTCCATGTGCCTCAGCATAGCTTCTAGGACTATCTGTTCCACAATCTTCCCAGGCACAGAGGTGAGGCTGACAGGGCAGTAGTTCCCAAGCTCCTCCTTCCTACCCTTTTTAAAAATGGCTGTGATGTTTTCTCTCTTCCAGTCACTGGGGACTATATGACTTTTCATATATTCTGGAGAGTGGCTTGGCAACTACATCAGGCAATTCCCTTTAGAAATGTTGCACCTCCACCTGTGCTGTAGATAAAAAAACACTTTTGATGCAGCTCAGGTTGTCTGATTCTCTGCTGCCTGAGGTGTCACATCAATATTAACTGTGCTGGAGTTAGTTCTGATTTGCACCAACTTCTAAATAATTAGAACCATTTATGTTATTAACACTGGATGATTTTCATCTTTCTTTCACTCTTCCAAATTTAAAAAGCTGCTAGCAATAAAACATTCAATTTGGAGTTCTGAGCCTGTTAGAAGTTTTACTGATATCGATAAGAGTAAATAGTTTTCAAGGGCTAATTGCTGTTCTCAGTTGCACAAGTATAAATCTAGAAAAAATACATAGAAATCTTTTCAGATTTAGTTTGGCTTAATGGAAGGTAAACTTGGCCAAAGTGCTTTCCTTACAATTTATATTGTAGACTTCTGAAAGGTGTCAAGGTGTTTTATTATCTAATCTATTGGATTTTCTTTTTGGATTTTCTTCCCCACACACCAGAAAGGTGAAAATGCACGTTCATAGCCAGAACGAAATAACAAGGATTTACAATGTGATCGGTACCATCAGGGGCACGGTGGAACCAGGTAAAGTCATTTGTCTTCAGTGCCATCTGAGCGTGCAGTGACCTCTGTATGCACTTCATGGTTACGAGGGGGAAATGAGGACTGTAGTTTTCTCTGAAATACTGCACTACATGATCATTGGTGTTGAAATATTTACTGCACCAGCTTTCATATGGTTCAGGCCATGTTAACACTTGGATTGTAAATGCTGATTTTCAAGGGGGAGCCATAACCAAGGCAGAAGTATTTGTGTTTAGGCAAGCAACTTGGCAATTGGAAGAATGTTAAGTGGATATTCTTCCCTACTAAGGCAGGAATGGATTTTGCATTCTGTCTGAAGTCATCATATCTACCACTTGGGGTTTTGGCTGTCTTACAGTCTCTTGTAACCAGTGTCATTTTACACTCTAAAAAACCAAATACATAAACAACCCCATAACTGTAACTTGTAACCACAGCACTTCCCTGTTGCCTGAAACACAACTGTTAACCATATTATAGTAGCCAAGAGATCTAGTCTGCAGAAAAAATGTCTTTGGAGATTTAAAATATTGCTTGCTTTTTGCCTGTGTTGTCTATATTATAAAGGACTAAGCTTTGTTTTCTGTTGCCTATGTGGAAAATTAGAAGGGACTTTCAATTAACAAATCCATGTCAAGAAAAAGATTTTCTTAGTAAATTTCCATAATTAATTTATCTAGACAGATATGTCATCCTGGGAGGCCACCGTGACTCATGGGTGTTTGGTGGCATTGATCCTCAGAGTGGGGCGGCTGTGGTTCATGAGATTGTGAGAAGTTTTGGGAGCCTGAAAAGGAAAGGTAATGTAATGAAAGAATAAAGCACACCAAAATCACAGCTCTCAGCAGGGACCATTGATTTCTCTGGATTTTTAGCGTATGCTTAAAATTAAACACAAGTATCTCGCCTCTCAAATAAGCACACTGCACTGCAGCTGTTAACTAAATCCAGTTATGACCTTGGTATATGTGAGGCACTTCTACTCAAGAGAAAGTACACCTAAAGGAAAAGGAAACACTAAATGGGGGATACTGAAATAAATATGACATTTAGGTAAAAGTGATTACATTTCAGACTCATCAGACTAAATGTTTCAGCGGCCCTATAAAATTGGTAGATACTGGACTGATCAAGGCTTCATCAGGGCAACATGGGGAGCCTTCTCAGTACGTGACTGAGATGGACCGAAGAATAAAGAAAGCATGTCTGTGTAATGCAGAGAATGAGCTGTGCAAACATCATAGGAGGTAATGGTTAAAAATACTACATTCCTGGTTACATTAGAATAGGAACAAATGTTAGCTGTACCAAGTTTCTGCTGCTATTAGAGCAAATGCTAACTCCCTATCTGACATCCCATGGAAAGAAGCTCTTGACATAAATAGCTGTGCTAGAGGAGCTTTCTTTGGCTACCCATTACCCCTAAAACCTATTGACATTTAGTCATTTAGTTTTCTTTCCATTCCCTCCCAGTTATTGGATATCAGGGGAAACTGTCTTTGGAATACAAGCTGGGGTGGGGGGAAGAAAAAAGAAAAGAAAAAAAAGATAAAAAGGTTCAAATAGCCTCAAAGAAAGCTTTAGGCACAGGTACAGAGGCAGGGAAATAGAGCCAGTTCCATTTGACTGGAGTTTAAGTCAAACGCAGAACTTCAAGTGAAAGGCCTTTGTTTTGAAGGTGATCTGTCAAAATTACAGAGAATTCCTTAGGTTTTGAAATCTGGCATTTGAGAGGCAAGTCAAAGAAATTCAATAATAGGCACAAAAACATGGCAAACACTTTTCTGTCCAAATAGACACTGGTATACAATGTGTACTAAATTGAACAGAGCAAAAAGAATCAAAAAGCTTTCAAGAATTTGTGCACAAGCACATTTCTTTCTCCTTGTTCAGTATTTTAAATTTAGAAAATTTTCTTGCTGTTCAAGCTGAGAGAAGAAAAATAATACATTTTTTGCCACAATATTGAAGTAGCAGTGAGATTTGCTAATTTCGTAGTAAACCATTATTAGATCAGATTCATGAAGGAGTTGGTTAAACACACCTTTCCCCACAGATTGGGATGAAAGGCAAAGCCCCAAAAGTGACATTTGTTTTCACGTTATTATCATGTAATAAGCAGTCTTTGTAACACAACTTTCATGATCTTTTATTGCAGGATGGAGGCCAAGGAGAACAGTGATATTTGCCAGCTGGGATGCAGAGGAATTTGGCTTGTTGGGATCAACAGAGTGGGCTGAGGTAAACCAGTAGTGTTCAAACAGAAATGTGCACAGTGTCAGGTCTTTGAGAAATCTGTACTAGAAAGTAACACTTCTTCCCTGCCTCCATCCTTCCCTTTCTCCTCTTTACGCACATGCCCACACACTCTTAAGTTGCCTTTTGAACAACCAAGAATACATGGCTCCTTGCAGTGTATGATGTCGTTCCCTTAAACAGCTGTTAATCCATGGATGGGAAAACAGTTCTGATGGGAAAGATGTTCAGCAGCATTTACTTCCTCCTTTCCTTTTCATAGGAAAATGCCAAAGTATTGCAAGCACGGGGAGTGGCTTACATCAATGCAGATTCCTCCATCGAAGGTACATAATTTTGACTTGTGTTTTACAGGAATAGTGCTGATATACACAGATGTCTGTGAGGCATTTTGGTTTGAGGGTCAATGAAGACTACAGTGTAATAATTTTGTTGCATTAATTCAAGAGTAGATGAGTGGAGAAACCGTGACACAGAATCATAAAGTATCCTTCCTGTTGCCTCAAGGGAAGAAGTCCGTTGCATTAGCTACTATTTGGGAAGTCATAGGGAGGGATAAGAAATGAGCAGTTCTATGGCAACTCTTTAGAGTCAACTTCTCTTACAACTTGCGTAATGAATACAGGACATAAGAAAAGCTGTTAAAAGGTTGCTTCAAAAGTTGGTCTGTAATTCATAGAATCATAGAATACAATTGCTTGGGTTGGAAAGGAGCCTTTAGATCATCGAGTCCAACCACTGCCTAACCCTGACTAGTCCATCTCTAGATTGTGTCCTTAAGGACTTCATCTACATGCCTTTTAAATACCTCCAGGGATGGTGACTCCACCACCTCCCCGAGCAGCCTATTGCAGTGTTTGACAACCCTTTCAGTAAAGAAATTCTTCCTGACATCTGTCCTAAATCTCCCCTGGTGCAATGTTAAGCCATTTCCTCTTGTCGTATCACTTGTCACTAGAGAGAAGGGACCAACCCTGACATCTCTGCAGCCGCCTTGCAGGTAATTGTAGAGAGTGATAAGGTCTTGCCTCAGCCTGCTTTTCAAAATACTAAAAAGCCCCAGCTCCCTCAGCTGTTCCTCATAGGACTTGTGCCCCAGCCCCTTCACCAACCTCATTGCCCTCCTCTGGACACACTCCAGCATCTCAAGGTCCTTCTTGTAGTGAGGGGCCCAAAAATGAACATAGTACTTGAGGTGCATCCTCACCAGAGCTGGGTATAACGGAACAATCACTTCCCTACTCCTGCTGGTCACACTATGCCTGATACAGGCCAGGATGCCATTGGCCTTCTTGACCACCTGGGCACACTGCTGGCTCATGTTCAGTCAGCTGTCAACCAACACCCCCAGGTTCTTCTCCTCAGGGAGCCCTCCAGCTCCTCTGCCCCAAGCCTGTAACATTGCCTGGGGTTATTGTGACCAAAATGCAGGACCTGGCACTAGGCCTTTTTGAACTCCATAAAGTTGGCCTCTGCCCATTAATCCAGCCTGTCCAGGTCCCTCTGCAGAGCTATCCCACCTTCCAGCAGATCAACACTCCCACACAATGTGGTGTCCTCTGCAAACTTACTGAGGGTGCACTCAATCCCCTCATCCAGATCATTAATGAAGATCTTAAACAGGACCAGCCTCAGCACCAAGCCCCAGGAAGCACTAATGCAAATGTACTGACAAGGTCATGTGAAAACTATTCTATAGGCAGAATCAGCTTGTTCCTTGTAGAGCGTGTAGCTCTCTAGTCCCTTTCTTACTAACAATGATACAAGGTTTCAGCTGAGTAAAACTTGCTTCTTCAAATAAATAGTGTTTCCTTTTTTTTGCAGGAAACTACACGCTACGAGTGGATTGCACGCCACTGATGTACAGGCTGGTGTACAGTCTGACTAAAGAGGTAATGCTGCTTGAAATTTTTAGACAGCATATTCAGTGCTCACTTAACTGGATGGGGCTCTGTGTATAAAATGCAGTGTCCGTTATTTCTTTTCCAGCTGTAGTACCCCTTTGAAGTCAATAGCTAAGTAACTGGAGGTTTTTCCTAGGAGTGACAAAGGGATTTCAAATTTATACTTTTAAATTGTTAGCTATTCAGGATTAGGGGATTTTTCCTCCTCTGACAGTATTCCTTCTAAGACCAAACACACACACACACACACACACACACACACAAATGCCATAAACTAGAGGACAGAAACAAACACAAACCTGGCTGCCCAGATCAACTGCTAAGTTACCCATGGTAGTGGGAGGCTGATCCCTTCTAGCCAGGGGAAGATATTAGGCTTCATACAGTATTGTTTTTAGCATGATGTGACAGGTTTGGTCAACGTGCTCAGCTTCAAGGTATTCTATTAGATATATTCATTGACTCTGACTGTGACATTTATGTGGGACACAAAATTAAAAAGTAGGGACGTTATCTGAGGAAATAGCCTCACCATCTGAGGTGTAGGACACTCCTTGCTTTGAGAGTGGATCTTAGAGGCTGGCACTAAGGGTATTTTGTTTCCTGATCATCTCTATTAAAGCAGGAACATTTAATTAGTCTTTTTTGTGTGGCTTTTATATGCATATATATAATGTACTTTCAACTACTGTATATATTCTCCAAGTCTACTATATCTGTCATCATATGCTGTGTATGGTCAGTCAATAATTGTTGTCTCCTGGAAGCTGGCATTGGACTGGTGCAAAAGTGAAGGAAGTGTAGAAAATCAGTGTAATAATTTGCTGGCAATTGTAAGACACCAATTAGGTGCCCAGATAAAGATATTTCTGTCCTGAGCTACAGAAGAGCTGATCACCGCCAGTTCCCATGGTAACCTGCGTTAAGTGTTCAGAACAGTCAGAAAATCAGGTCAGAAATGTCTCAGTTTGGTCACCAAGGGCCATTGTTAAAACGTTGACCTAAATACCAGTCAACATGATTGTGTAACTCTTCCTCAAACTGGGAAGCAGCAACAAAGGCTGATGAATGCATGTAACTACGGCTTGTTGGTAGCTGGTGTCTGAAGAGAATGCTGATCAGAAAGCAGGTCCCATCTAAAGTTAATCTGTGGCAAAAAGTGTGAATGTCATTCTTCAACAATTAGCTCATGACCAAAAAACATACTACTTTTATTTTGTTTCAAATTGTGGACTCATTCTTAAATATATTAATAATAGACTAGATATTGATAATCTTTAATAGATTAAAGATAAAAACTCAGCAGTCCTCCCAATAAAAACAAAAGATGTTTAACATTCTCAGTAATCTGGAAAGTAGTCAGAGTGATAGAAATGAACTTTAGGATGACAGTGTTTTGTATACCACTGTAGCAGCTATGATGACATAATCACCAAGTATTGTACACTTTGCATTTCTAAGGTTACTGCAGCAACTGTGAACAAAAACAAGGTAGAAACCGTTTTGATTTAAACTAAGACACAACTGAAATTTCCTGCCAAAGTGAAACAGAAAATTTTGGGGTTTAGAGGGATTTTTATGTTGAATATTTGGATTAAATGGATAAATATCAAGAAATATCAAAGTGTAAATACTGTCTTGAAATGTTTTGCTTTCTATGTGTTTTCTTCCATCTAACATTACCTATTTTTAGCAAATAAACTATTACTCTGGAAAATGCTATGCATTTGAATATTCATTGCCCTGAGCCACAGGCTTTATGAAATGACAGCTTGCAGATTTGTTGCTTAGTAACTTTTAAAATTTTACCCTTTGTCTTTTTTTATTATAACCTTTTTCTAGATACCAAGTCCCGATGAGGGTTTTGAAGGGAAATCTCTTTATGAGAGCTGGTATAAAAAAAATCCATCAAGAGAATATAAAGAAGTCCCCAGGTCAGTGACAAAAGAAAATAAATGCTATACCAAAATTTATCATAACTTGCAGAGTGTGAGTTTTAAAGAAATACCCACTTGAAAAACAGAGTGCTTAAAAGAAATGGTGTGATTCTCAGCTGTATAAATTTCAGAGTTTTATTGATTACATCTGGTACAGTAGTGTACAGATTTTGTGAACTTGCCATTGTAGCCCAAACAGGAGGCTTTATATTTGAAAAGTAAAGTGTTTGTGTAGTTTATAGAGATTTAGACAAATGAAGGTTGTATGCACAAGATAGCAGCAGGCACACAAGGTGTGAATACAGTAGCTTGCCCTTGCACTCCTGGAAGGCCTCTGAGTTTGGGTGACTGGCGAGCAAACCAGGCAGGATTTTTCAACACTGTCCATCAAATTCATCAGGATTTCACTGTAGAATCTCAAAGACTGATTCTATTTCATTCAGTGATGCTGGTACTGTTGTGATTTCTTGAATTGAGAGCTTGGTATAGTGGAAGTTCGGCAGGAAGAAAGTCATTGGGTCTTCTCAATGATTAAGGACAGTGAGTTGAATTCTCTTCCTGAGAGTTTAATTTCTCTGACCCTGAGAATGATGACTCTGCTACTCTGAGAATGAAACTGATGAGGTGCATGTACTGTAGGGGTCACAGGCAATTCATGGTATATTGACAGAAGGAGCACGCTAGGGAAGACTGTGGTGACTGCAACTGCAGAATAAATTGCCACAGTACATGGAAGGAAGCTAAAATGATCCATTAAGTATTGTCACTCAAGGCATTTTCATCTTTCTTGTTAAAAGAATAAATAAACTGGGTTCTGGCAATGACTTTGAAGTCTTTTTTCAACGTCTTGGCATCTCTTCAGGCAGAGCACGTTACAGTAAAAATTGGGTAAGTTTATGTCTTTGTAATTTCATGTCCCCTGTAACTGCCTGGATAGTATCACCTGCAGTTGAGCCATTCAGACTGCCAGCTTTGTGGAGTAGCTCAGTTTAGTGTGTCAAAGTGGAGTCCCAGTTCATTACTAGCACTCTGTGCTCTACTACAACACAAATATTTAACAAATAGGAATGGTGCACATACGGAAGACAGCAGGCCCTTGCTCAGGATAAATGGATGTGCTCAAAATTACCTATGGATGAAGGCTTGTGAGTGGCTTATGATGACTTTTGAATGATTTGTAGTAACTTGGGAAGCTTTGAATTCAAAGTGGTTCATGTTACATGGTAAATACGGGTTTGACTCTGGAGCATCCTGTGAGATGAGACTAATTCTGAAATGTTTAAGGAGCAATTTATTCAGCATGGTCTTTTTCTCTGAAAAGACACATCCAAAGTCACAAACAGAAGTGACTGTTGAGATTCAAGCAAAGAGAAGAAGGGCATTCTAATCCTAATTTAGCCAACTAAAAATTTAGTTTCTGTTCTTGGCTACCTTCTTTAGGCTCTGTGCGTGGTCAGTGTAGAGATCTCCAAATGACCATTCAGTTCATCATAGGTTGATGTTTGAGGTACCACTGAGCATCTCTTCTCATTCGACTGTAATTAGTGGCTACATACGATGTGTGATCTGAAAACTTCACAGTGCTTTGTATCTCACAGCAAAAGTTTCCAAGCAATGATGAAATATCCACAGCTGAATGTTTTTGGGTTTGTTTCTTTCAGAATGTAGAAAAGTATAGTAGCTATCCAGTTTACCACAGTGTGTATGAAACCTATGAAATTGTGGAGAGGTTTTATGATCCCACGTTCAAGAATCACCTGACGGTAGCTCAGGTACGGGGAGGGCTGGTGTTTGAATTGGCCAACTCCGTTGTGCTTCCTTTCGACTGTAGAGATTATGCATCAGCTGTGAGAAACTATGCTCACATCATCTATAATTTGTCAAGGAATCATGAAGAGGAACTGGCAACATACAATGTATCCTTTGGTACGTACTGTCTTGCATCACACTCTTCCTCTGTTAACGGTAGCAGTGCCTTATCTGAATGTATGTCTTAGTCATGCCCTGGTATTTACCTTGTGCAGTATGAACAGTAAATAAAACAAGAGTCACCCCTTCCAGTAGTTTGAAATTTGAATATGTTTGCACTAATATGCCTGTGCAGAGACCATGCCATAACCAAGTAGAGCTGAAACTTACAATCTCACAAGTTCTTTGACTGATTCACTTTGGCACGGTTCACTGATGTTGGCAACAAGATATCTTTGTCTTGGTCCCTCAAGGCAGCTTATGGTGTTGGTATAATTCTCTGTTCAACAATGATCATAAGATACTTCAGGTTAGAACATCAGGTGGTCTCTAGGTCAACCTGCCTGGTTCTGCCAATCCATGGCCTAGTTTTTGGTATTTCTGTACATTCTAATAATAAACAATATTGCCAAAAATGCTGATTTCTCTATTGTCTCTAAGGCAAGGTTTCACACAGAATTACATAGTTTTAAATGTGGGAATATGGGGTCATCTGATTTTCATTCACTGAGAATTGACAGATCCATGTTTACAGAGTGGAAGATAAAGCTTTAGTTTGAAGAATTTGATTTGTTAAATGATTCCTTCAGAATTTGAAGTTAAATACTTCCTGTTCTCCCCAGATGCTCTCTTTTCAGCTGTGAAGAATTTTACAGAAGTTGCTGCTAGCTTTCATGAAAGACTGCAACAAATAGATATCAATAAGTAAGTTTAACTCTTTTTTTTTTTCTTTCTTCCTTTTTTTTCTTGCTGTCAAATAGTCTGTGTAGTCGTCTGGGCTCAGAGGGCATGGTTTTAATTTGCATTTAGTCCCCTGAATAACCTTGGTGACTAATGACTGTCAGTCATTTCTTTCATTTTAAGTCTCTATGGAGTCTTGTCTTTAAGGATCTGTTTACTCTAGGAAAAAAAGTATAGAAATGTTGAATTAGTGGACATCAGAGACACTGCAGAGCCTGGGAATCTGGCCATGTTAGCTTTGAAAAGTGTCCAAGCTAGTTAGTGTCAATTCTTGACAGGTTTTAGTTGAAGAGCAGTGCCAGGTGATACACGGATGTGACTAGAATGCTGGTTAATATGAGCAGAGCCAGCTCAGGTGTGAAGCTCCCTCTGAGTAGGGCCACATCCTAAGATTTTGTTACTGGATTATCTTTAAAGAACAAATGTTGACACATAGTCTTCAAAATCCTGCTACCACCTACTGAAAAAAAGAAAAAACAAAAGAATTGTACCATGATTGTAGCTGTGGAAAGCTTTCTGACAAGCTATGCACCACCTATGCCAAAATGCCTAGTTTGCATTTGACTTAATTTATTCTTTTGTAGGCCATACTCAGAATGAGAAACCAAACTTCCTTTTATATGTACATATGTGTATGTTGTATTTCTTGGGAAGAATCTTACTTAGCCATATGCTTACCCTTATGGAAGACTAAGTAAAAATAAAAGCAATCTTTTTAATGGCAGCAATTTTCAGTATAAATGAATTAATGTTAGTTTCTTATGTAACATAAGACATTTATGACATATGTGTGTGATATATTCAAAATGGTTTCATTTATGGATGGCCTAAATTTAAGCATTAACTCAACCAACCAGTTTTGATTTCCATTTATACCCATGGAAACTTGAAAGAGTTTCATTGATGGTAGTAGAGTTACTCCAGGCTTATTGAGATATAAATTTTACCTTTTTTTTTTTAATTTATTGGTGAATGACTTTGAAGCTCTACAATAAGTTACTTTGGATGTAAACTATCAAACCCACATATATTCAGTATAATCTTCTTCACAGTTCTTTTATTTGTTAAGCATCAGTAGTATGCTCAGAGCTATTCAGAGCACACAGACACAGATGGTCTTTGCTCTAGGGAATCTACAATCTGCCGTCAGAAAAACAGAATTCTTGGATGACTCAAAAGATGATTTTAACATCACAAGGTTCCTGTTTCTCAGATGTTTTGCTTTTGTATAAAAATAAATGCGATTTTATTGAAGTAATTTGCAGCTGGCTGGCTTTTTGGAAAATAGGGGCTTTAGAAAATTGTCATACAAAAGAAAAGAATGGTCTGCCTAAGAATCCTAATGAAAAGGAGATAAAGGCATAAGGTGCAGCATGAGAGAAAATACCCAGAAATCTCTGTCTTCTTTGATACAATGTCTTGTCCTTTACAAACACCTTTAAGAGACTTCCAAATTATGAACCAAACTGTCTCACAGTACAGATCAGCGTAATTTGGTTGTTCAGGTTAAGCAACATGGTCAGCTAAACTTTAAGTTCCACATCTTGGATCTTTTGTCTTTCCTAAATTGAGCACTGTGTACACTGGGACTTGAGGTGAGAGAGGGAAAAACACTCTGTAGCTAACATATTCTTGTTTTCTTTTTAGCATACTTGCTGTCAGATCAGTAAATGACCAGCTCATGTTTCTAGAAAGGGCTTTCATCGATCCTCTCGGATTACCTGGCAGGCCATTCTATAGGTGAGAAGGTTATTTTTCACTTTCTTCCTGGAAAACCCTATGAGAATTCCTGTAAGCTTTACAAGTCTCTAAATGGATTTGTAATTATTTTATTCAATGTGGTAAAAGTAGATTTAACAGGGCAAGTAAGAATGAAAAGGGAAAACACCATTAAGGAAAACTTCAGTGAGATACACTATAGAGAATGAGGAAAAGTCATTGCTGGAAGCCTATTCAGATCAGTAAACCCATTTCCATTGATTTCTGTGGGCTTCTAAACAGATCTAAAAGTTGGGCCCTGGACTCAGTTCAAGTCATTTCAGTCGTAAAGGATCTTTAGGAAGTTATTATGATTAGAAAGTGAAATAGAGTATAATTGAAGTATCTGCAATTTGATTGATTATTGCAGAGCAGTCATGTAGAGTGTAGAGGGCAGTACTTCAACAGGAGTGAATTCAGCAGTTCTGTCACCCAGTTCAAGAAGTCTTGTTTGAAAAGTCATGTCTAGCTTTCTTTTTGTCCTACTAGTCTACCTAATTTAGAGTAGTAATCATTCCACTAAAAAGTAACTGTAGAAAGAGAACTTAAGATCTACAATTGTTGTACCTCTCATAGTTTCTGATTAAAAATCTGCTGAGAGCACCCTTTTGTTAAACCATCAGCTTTCCTACCTCAAAGTATACCTGTATTACAGAATCACAGAATTGTAGGGTTTGGAAGGGACCTCGAGAGATCATCGGGTCCAACCCCCCTGCCAAAGCAGGCTCCCTAGGACATATTGCACAAGTGTCTGTCAGAGCTTGTGTGTATTATCGGTGAGAAAAGAGGATGGATTTTTTTATTTTTACATTTCATATAAAATAAGGGAAAGGAACATAATTTAGTCAACTTTATCTCAGTTCTTCCTAGCTGCAAAGCTCTGGAATTCACATGGGCAAATGTAGCTTATTTAATTTTCTTGCTTCATAGTTTATAGGTGATGTTGATGCAAAAATCTTACCTATTTACATCTTAAGTGTCAAGAATTTAACCTGATATAGTAAGAGACTAGTTTTATTCAGAAAATAACATGGTTTATTTTCCTAATGCAGAATATTGTTATTTTTTCCCCTTAACTTCCTTACAGACATATTATCTTTGCTCCAAGCAGCCATAACAAATATGCAGGAGAATCATTCCCAGGAATCTACGATGCCATGTTTGACATTAAAAACAAAGCTGATCAACGTGAAGCCTGGGAAGAAGTAAAGAGGCAGATTTCCATTGCAGCCTTCACCGTGCAGGCTGCAGCATTAACACTAAAAGAAGTGGCATAAGTGTTAATGACGTAATCATCAACAAAGATTATGTATGGCAGTTTCCAGAATCCTCAACCCCTGAACATTTAAAAACACTAAGAGGATTATTACAAAGAACACAAAATCAAAAAATGCTGTTCTTTGCAAATAACATACCTAAGTGGAATGCATTTAATGGCGTTAATAAGGTTATGTCCTCCATTCAGAGAGCTCAGTCTTTAGGTATCTTCTGAAGTGAGAGTGAAAAAGTTTCATGCTTTCTCTCAGCTTCATATTTTAAGAATGACTAACCACTGGGTTTCTCTTCAGAGCTTTGGATTTTTGCTACCTTGATTATTATAGCAGTCCTCAAGTGCCTTGGGAAACCAGAATGCATTTTGTGTTTCTGTAAGTTTCTAACTTTGTTGTTGACATTATTATTTACCTTGGAGTTGCATAATTATACTCTATGATAGCCCTTTCAGCTCTCCTTTTACACAGATTCATGTATGAAGATGGGAACACTGTCACATACCATGTGAGGGATGTATAATGATCATAACAAGTTTTGGGCAGCCTGCCCAGAATACTCATCCATGACGTTCTTCTCTTCACATGCTGAGACTTGCAGCTGTTTGCAAATAAAATTAAGCAAGAAGCTGCCTAGTCACTGGAGTAAAAACAAGGCAGTACATCTTGTCAGATGTATAATCATCTCACCAAACATGTCTTTCAAGATAAAGACCTACTTTTATTCTTTTCTCCCAAGTCTGTCCCTGTTATGCTTTGTCCATATCAAGGCATTTTCAATATGAAGACAATTCGAAGCGAAGAACATTCATTATGCCCCAAGTATGAAAGGATAACAAATTATCACCATCTTTGTAGAGTCTCTATTTCTGATTTTGGTGTGCAGCTTGCTCCTATGAAAGTCTGCTCAAAAGACTGCACTGGACGACTGAGATCAGACAGAGAAGACTAAGAAAATCAAATCCCTTTGCTTGCCACTCTGCTGCTAGAGAATTATTGACCTTTTGCTCATTTTGTGTAATGAGATCTGCCATTTCATCTGAGGCTTCCACCATGTCCTAGAAGAGTATCCCATGATCTGAAGGATTTCA
The DNA here is from genome assembly GCA_022605575.1 of Laterallus jamaicensis coturniculus. Lineage (NCBI taxonomy): Eukaryota > Metazoa > Chordata > Aves > Gruiformes > Rallidae > Laterallus > Laterallus jamaicensis. Next base: position 324,190 of record JAKCOX010000251.1, read on the forward strand.
GTGTCATTATAGTTTTTTTTTTCTTTTCCATAAGCTCTCATTTATTCATAAATATTTATTCTCTTCGCATTAAAACCCTTTAGGCATGTTACTATAATTAAATCATTATTTCACCTAACTGCTGGTCTTTCTCATAAAATATTCCAGTTTACCAGATAATGGGAAATGGCCTACAGCCACAGCTATTGCCTAATTATTTTATTTTTATGAAAGTGGAGTAAAACCATGGAGACATGTCTTTTCCCAAATCTAGTTGTGCTAATGGGAAACATGTCTGTCTCTAACTGGCTGCACCACTGCCTCTTTTGACAGTGGAGAATTCATTAGGACAGTCTATATTCCACCTCTGGCAAAATTAGCTCTGTTGGTTTAGATCATCGGGTAGTTTAACCTAGAGAATTTTGTCTGCAGCAATCCAAGGAACAATAACACAAATAGACCATGCAGAGGGGGGACAGTGATGAGTAGATTCTGTTGATGAAATGGATTCTAAAAGAGTGCTTTTTTATTGCTAAGGAGGATGAGCTGAAACACCAAACTCCAAAATTGCAGAGATCTTTCCCTAAATGACCTGTAAACTTCCTCAGTGACTTCTTCCCTCAGTGCAGAAGACATAACTTTTTAATCTCTAGCCTAACTATTGCATTGTTTCATTTAAGTTTAGTTAAGGCAGCAGATACATGCAAGAGCAAGTCCCAGGACCTCAGAAAATACAGACACCATTATGCTACTAAACTACATCACCAGCCCTTTAAAAAATACTGCGGACTGTCCCCTAATAGGGAAACACCAAAATTCTGTCTCTCCTTTCGACTCTGTTCCCCTGCACACAAGTAATTGAAGGTCCAGAGAGAGGAAGCACCTGTAAGGCTGTTTGTAACACAATCGTTTATGTGATGTTGTGGTAAGGTGAGACTCTAACTGTCTAGTGCCTTCTTCCAGATTCAGGTCTGCTTTTTGATCCACCTTTCTTCAGTGCAAACCACAGCCTGTAGCAGCTGAGTTTTAAAAGCAAGTGGAGCTTTGCTTAATTTTTTGGGAGAAGATCCTCAGATGGTCTCAGTCCAGCTCTTTCCCCAAGCCATATCCCAGACATTTTCCAAAGGGATTTGTGGTCAGAGACACTAGGCTCCATGCTGTATTTCCCTACGCATCCACTTTTATGATCTCCACTTGTAGCAGCCTAATACTTAATGAAACTATGTGATCTGTAGTCAGCTGTCCAAGCCATATGGCAAATTACTTGCATGGATGCTTGTACAACTGTCCATTTCCTGTATGTGTCACTAGTATTTTGAGTTCTAAAAAAAAAAGCAAAAAAATGAAAAAGTAGTTGTGTATGCACTGAGAAATACCATGTCACAAGACTTTTTTGCTAGGATGATACAAAGAAGCAAGGGTCTCATCGGATATTTATGAATAAAATCAGCCCAACTGACATACATCAGTGATGGTTCATATGGACATATGTCCAATTCCTACCAGATAAGTGGGGAGCAATGGTTAATGTGCAATAAGACCACCGACTGTTAGCACATTCTTGCAAACTTTTAAACTGCATTGAGAATTTCATTGCATTGAGTCTTAGAGCTAAGAACAAGACACATGTATGTGAGATGTATGGTATGAAGCAGTCTACTAAGGAAAGGCAGACAATGAGAAGCCAGATACAACAATAATGACTTTTTAGGCATCTGTGGGTTCTGTTAGATCTGTCAGAGTATCTCAGGGGCATAGCTATTAGCCCCAACTGTGAAATCCTTTCTTATACAAGTCAAGATAAGGTTTGTGTGCTAATTCTCCTTCAGCAAAGTAGAACTTCAAGCAACATTAAAAAGTTTTTTATTCTAGTTTTCTACAGTGAGTTAAAATTCAGTCTTAGCACTGCCAAGTGCTGTTGACCAGATCAGTGCCTTTAGCTCGGAAGTTTTGGTATTATTCTATAGTAACTGGACAAAGAGACTGTGAATTACGTAAAAACCATAATTCAGTTGTTAGCAGGAATAAAAAACAAAATCTACTAAGTATCCTGAACTCACAGTTTATTGATCATCTAACACGCTCCAGTTTTTCATGAAACTACAGATATTTTCAGCTAGAGATGATGATTAGCAGAGTTGCTGACAATAATAAACTTCCTGTTCTTTCATTTTCTAAACATGCTGTAATTAATACTTGGAAGAACTAATATCCTAATTTCAGACAGCTCCTTGCAAACATTCATTTAGCTTTTACAGTTACTGCAGGCAAACTCTCCAAGTCATTGATCTATATACAGCAGTAGATGACTTAATTACAAGAGAAGAGCTTTAGAAGTATTTAGTAAGCAGAGAGAGGAACCTAGCTGGCACAGTGGCATTGCTGAGAGCATCCTTTCCAATTTGATTAATTACATTAAAGAATCTGGAGGTGAATTGAAAAGGCCATGGTATTTTTTGAAGTGCTTCATATCATAAGATCATGAATTGGATGTTGGCAAAATTTTCCAGAGAACTGGAACACCTGTCCTGTGTTCTATGACTCTAAATCAAATTAAATTCAAGGATACCCATAAGTAGAAAAGGTAGAAATTATACTTGTATCCACAATTAATCCTTGCTGTCATGAAACCAGCAATGTCAGTGTCTCTTTTGCTGGAAAGCCCATTGACCTGGCAGCATCATTTCTAGAGACAGATGCTGTCAGAATCGACCTTACTTTAAGTGTTGGTTAAGCTGAGACAGAGCAGTCACTGGTAGTGAAGATCTTTGAGATGGGATCTGGAAGATACTTGAGATGGGACCTGTGCTCATCTCTGCTTGTATGAGCAGTTTGAAATGTGTTGCTGGACTACAGAGAGTGCCGTGGCAGAGCAGAGCAGCCAACTCTCACAGCTGGAGTCAGAATAAATTGTATTCTTTCACTCAACCGACAAAGGCTCCACAGGGTAGGGGGTTGTAATGAACAAAGAATATCCCACAATCATAGCTAAGAGAACTCAGCAGGTGTCTAGTCCAAAATCCTTCCCAAAGCAGAGGGAGCCTCCAGGTCAGACCAGGTTGCAGAGAGTTTTATCCAGTTCGGTCTTGAAAATCTTCATGGGTGGAATTGAAATAAGATCTTTGTGCAACATATTCCAGTGCTTCACTGCCCTAATGATGAAAAACGGTCTTCCTTATATCCAGATGGAACCCCTTGGATTTGTTTTTGACTTGTTTCTCCTCCTCCTGTCATGCACCACTCAAGAGGCTGACTGTCTTCTTGAGAAGCTTCTTGTACATACTGGAAGATAGCATTTGGTTTATGTTCAGTGCACAGTACTTTACTCTCTCTGCTTCACTGGGTACATTCCTCTTGTGGGAGAAAGGGGCAAAGTTTGCAAACTGAATTTGTTATCTGCCAGCAGTGTAAACTTGATTTTAGCTGGAGTCAGATAAGGGAGTTATGAAGGTTGAGATAACAGAGACACCTACTCAAAATGTCAGAATCTACGACTCTTTTAATCTGGCAGTCAGATAGACTGCAGAGGCTGCGAGGATTCTGCGGGGGGCTGTGCAACTGGTGGAGTCAGAAGGAAGCTGCAGATTTGAAGTCAGGCTTGATCGTTCCTCTGTTGCCTTTTCTCCTGCAAGAGCTGCTGTTCCCAGCACCAGGGCCCTCTGATCTCTCAAGTCACAAGTTCAACCTTTAGTCAAACAAGAGGTCAAACAGTGCAACACTCGCATGCCTTTCTTAGTGCAGGTGCCAGGCATCTACCACCTCACTAGGCAACCTGTTCTAGTGCCTTACCACCCTCATCATTAAAAAAAATTATTTCTTACATCTCGTCTGAATCTATTGTCTTTTAGTTTAAGCCATTACCACTTGTCCTGTCACTCCCTGCCCTTGTAAATAGTCCCTCCCCAGCTTTCCTGTAGCCACTTCAGGTACTGGAAGGCTGCTTTAAGGTCTCCCCAGAATCTTCTCCAGACTGACAAGCCCAACTCTCCCAGCCTATCTTCACAGGAGAGGTGCTCCAGACCTCTGATCAGCTTTGGGGTTACAGAGAGTGGGTGTCATGTAGGTCCCCTTGTCCAGGGCTGTGAGGACCCGCCAGCTCTCTGTGGGACCATGCATGGTGCAGTCTGGGGCTGTGTCTGCTTCCCTGTCCTCAGGACAAAGGCTTTGTGGAAAGCTGCAGAAATCCCTAGCTGAGTGGCTGAGGAGGGAGGGGACAGGGTGCCCCCCACTGTCTGGGCCTGAGGCTGTGGAAAACAGGACAGTGTGTACAAACAACAGGAACTGCCATGACCAGTCACTATAGGCAGCCGCTGCCCAGGGTTCTACCAGACTCAGGCCAAGGCTGTCAGTCCCACATCTCCCCAACAATCAGGAGACACCCACCCTGGGCCAGCCATACCACCAACCCCCCAACCAGCTGCTGCCCCAGCCCATGTTCTGCCTGTTGTGCCAGAGCTGCCGCAAACCCGCAACGGCTGCAGGGCTGATAGAAGGCCCAGCCCTCAGCCACCTGAGGAAAATGGGCTGCTGGTCTTCAGATTGGCTTAAGTGTGCTGGGACAGATGGTAACTCAAGCCGACGAAGAAAATGCCTGACACAGACTGATGATGCTCTGGTCTGTGTGGGGACAGCCTCTTGCCTGGGGCTGCAGTCACATCACAGACCCTCATTGCCCCCAGCCCATCCTAACTCCCTTTGGCTTCCTCCTCGGTGTCAGGGCTGGGGCAGGGTGAGACAGAACCCAGCATGAGGGTGCAGACAAATGAACATGGTGTCTGGGGAGCAATTCCAGAGTTTAACATGCTGACTCAGTGCCACTTTGTACAAAAGCCTCATATATATCCTGTGGAAGTACATGAAGTTGCAGAATCCCGGACCTGGGGAAAACCCTTACCCCAGCAGGGTGCACTAAGGCACCTTTTTGATTCCAGTGGTGGTGCCTGAAACCCCACTGCTCCAGAGGAACCCCACTGAGGACAGTCAGCTCCCACCTGCTGCACAGAGCAGGATTCATTTGACTGAACATGGGCTCCTCAGTGTCCCTTCAGCAGTGCTGAGAAGTGTCACCTGGCAGCAGCCCCTGTGCCAGAGCAAGGCAGGCCTGGTGTGAGGGCTGCCTGGTGTGGTTTGCTCTGCCCAGAGGTCTCAGACACTCCACAAGATCCCAAATGACACTGGGTGGTTTTCTGCTGGGAACCTGTGTAGAATAATCCATATGTTTGCAGTGAGGTGCCTGGTGCACTCAGATGTTCTGGGGTATCTGCTTGATCCCAAGAGACCTCCTGTGGCACAGAGGAGTCTGGAGTCAAGAAGTGAAGCTGGAGAAATGGGATGCAGTGTGGGAGAAGGAGTTGTTTTAATTTTGCCTTTGTTTCTCCCCACCCAAGTCTACCTTAATTTACAATAAATTAAATTATCTTTCCCTAAATCGAGTATGTTTTGCCTGTGGTGGTGATTGGTAAATCATGTCCCTGTCTTTGTCTCAACCCATGAGCTTTATCATCTTATTTCCTGCCCCTGTCCTGTTGTGGAAGGGAGTGATTCAGGACATAGATTTATACTGTCTGTTATATTATATTTGCATTTAAATTGAACATAATATACTACATGGGCCAACAGTCCATGAAAATGAACAACATGCCACAATAACTAGCAGTACTAGGACTGTATTTTAAGTGGTAGAAATCACTCGGTTGCTGCTATTGCTCAACTTCAGCATTGCTGGTGCCCTTATCACTTTAAAAAGATGTAGGCATAGAAATAAATACATTTCATACTATCTCACTGTTTCTATTCTTGCCTTCTTCCTCCTCTGATGTTATCATCATGTGAGCTCTAATTTAGATATTAATCTCCAAAAGCCCTTGTCACTTTACTGTCTATTATGTGCCAGTCCCACACCTGTGGTGCTATATAAATGCTAATAATACATCAATATGCTCATTCTTTATAAGCTCTGTAGGTGGAATTCCATCTGGTTTGTATATGTCAAGTGAGATGTTGGTGTGAAAAGTCCTTGTGTTCGGAATTTGTGATGCCTTGTGAGCAGTTGGGAAGTTACAGGGAAAAAAAAAGATCACAAAACTGGACATGCTTATCATCCAAAGCCATCCAGTCGTAAGCTTAAAACAGTGGCGGTGACTGCTGCAGAATGCCCAATGGTGTAATTCTACTACAATCCCAAGTAATTCTACTACAAATCTACAAAGTAATTAGGATATTAACCAGACTTTTCTGCTCAACCCGCTCTATTTAAGAAAGTTTTGATATTTGGAGCACTGCCATTTCTTTCATAAGATATATCTACTTTGGACTCTTTTGGGAGTGAGTGATAAGAACTCTGAACGCGTCCAGGCTCCCCAATAAGCTTTCTTGTCTCCAGTCAGATAACTGGCCTTAGATGAGCACGTCCTCAGTTCCAGAAAGATCAGTCTTGACCTCCACGTAGCTGTGCAGGAACTTGCCAGCCAGGAGTGATGTGCAGGGCCAGGCCAAGTTGATACAAAATAGGATGATTTTATGAAAATATCTTGACTACTTCCTTGGCTGAAGCTGTGTCCTTTCCCATGAGATACTGATGAATTTGGCTGAATTAGACTAGGAAAACTTGTTCCCAGGAACCTTGTAACCCCAAATGTAAACAGCTAGAGAATATAGGTAATAATTTTGAAACTTTTCCCACTTGCAGATTGCATGATGTCTGGATGTGTCCCCATTGGCTAATCTAAATTGTATTCTGAGCTGCTCTAAGTATTCATCGCTTGCCAAGGATTAATGTAACAAAGGGGAGCGATTCAGTGCTTCCTTGGTAAAGAGAAAAAAAAGTTTTCCCTTCCTCCATTTCACCTCTGGGCCACTTCCACTGGTCAAATACTGATTGTGATTAAGCCTAAAGCAGGAACTTTCAAAAACAGAAAGTCCTGATAATTAATATAAATTAGCTTTTAAAATAGTACTTCGGCATTTCTTAGTGCAGAATCTGGATGCCTGTTTGTCACAAAGATACCCATAAAGCTACACACAAACTGTCTTGTGGGAGGAGACATAAGAAATTGAAGTGGTTTATTGCAGCCAGAAAATCGTATCATCATCCAGGGATTAATGCTTGTTAGGCAGGACAAGAGCTGAGGCTCACAGAAGCTGGGGGAGCCCTGGGCTGAGAGTGGGAGGAGGAAGAGGAGGAGAGGGAGAGGGAGGAGGGAGGCAGCTGCTTGCCTGCCCTCCTTGCAGCCTGCAAAGCTGCCGGCCACCGGTGTCTGCATGGCCAGGAGCAAGGCCACCTTCTGTCCATGGCTCTGCTGCCTTGGACTGCTGGGCTGTTTCATGCTGGGCTTTCTTGCAGGTGAGTAGAGAGATACAGGGGCACCTTTGGCCTCCACATTTATGTGCCACCCCCATTGTCATTAATTCCCCTTTTACTGCTTTTTGGGGACATTATAAGACACTCGTCCTGCTGTTGTTTTAAGAGGTTGTTCTCTCTAGTAACTACAGCCTTTAGGTAGTGAGAGGAGCATAGCAGCCGTGTGCTTCAGCCCAAGAGGAGCCCTGGTGAACTTTCAGCTTCCCGTAACGGGCAGGCAGGCGTTCCTAACAGGAGAGACGAATAGAAAAGTTTGAGCCTTTCATGATTACAAAACCTCCCGTGTTATTCTTTATTCGTATGTCCTGATTCTTACTGAAGATCTATTGAATGCTCCTATTCAGTTGCTGTTTTAGGAATTGCGGGCAGAATGTAGAGGAGGAGGAGTTTTGACTGACGGCCAAGAGCGGAGTTGCTGAATTTTCCATCGTGCACAATGAACTTCACTAGAACATTAGATTCTTTCCTGTAGTCACTTGGAGCATTTGATGTTAAATCTAGAATTGCATGTCTGCATCTGTCCCTTTGTTGTTCTAGGACACACTTAAGACTAAAGCAGGGAAAAAAAAATAATCCATGAGGGCTATTAAAGATGAAAAACATCAGCTTGATTTAAGAGATCCCTGGACTGCAAATTTCTGGTGCTTGTGCTATTCTTATACATTTCCCTGGTCATCTCTTGGCCATGGCCCAAAACAGGATACTGGGCAAGATGGACCTTTGGTCTGATCCCGTGTCACTGTTGTCTTCAGAGTGTTACTACAATTGCATTTAAGTCTAACAGGTCACATATATTGTGCATGTGACAGCACATACACTTGGCTTTATTATGACAATCTTCCCAGTTTGTGATATTTTAGCTACAATAGTAAAAGAGTTTGGGTTTTCTTAAAAGACAAAAACATAGAGTTGATATACAGTCTCCTTTCAGATCTGAAAAATCTTTAACTTTTAAAAACTGACTAGGGTCATAGTTAACTTTATTCCTTTAATTATTAAATAGACTAACACTATCCTTCCCCAAATCTATTATAATGCTGGCAGAGTGGCTTTTGAGTCCAAGACCTTCACCAGATATATGCTTATGCACATACATTTGTAAATGTATGTATAAATGAAATAAGGACCTTTTATCAGGAGTTCACTCCTCCCACTGCAGTTAATTGAGAATTTAAACTATAGTTTAAAGTTAATGGAAGATGAATCTACCTTCCATTTACCAAATGGGGACCGCATTTACCAAAGATTTAGGGTGTGCTCTTTCAATTATGTCACTTTTTTGATAATTCAGTCAATGAAGTATGTTTTACTTTTCTGTTTCAGTTCTATGTTTGAGCCCGCATACGCTGACAGAGGGTGCTATAAGCCTTGCTCATCCTCTTAGTTCTAATGAGACTATTCAGTACTTCAGGTTGCACATGGGCTCAAAGATGTGAGCTCTGAGGTTGTTGCTAAGCGGGAAGCTTTTTCAAATGTGTTTCAGGATGGTTTACAAAGGCCACCGAAAAAAGTGCTAGCTCTTCAGATGTCTATCGAAATGTGAGACAGAAACTTGTGGCTGAAATGAAAGCAGAAAACATCAAGCAATTCCTTCGGTAAGCCCTGTGCATCTTGGTTTTTGAATAATTTTATCAGTGACAAAAGCCAGAAAGTGATTAACATCAGCTCCAAGGAACAGCCTCTGAAAGCAGAGTTGTTAAGATGCTTTGGAAGTATTTACTTTGTACAAAATGTCTGGGGGAAAGGGGAAACTCAAAACCCTTCTGTTCCCCCCTCCCCATTGCTGAAGTTACTTTTCTGGAGCACTTGTACTGTTAAGTGTAATTCCCTCAAGCTGAATTACTGCCAGTACCTATCATGCCTTTTTATTATGGCTTTCCATAGTTTTGATTTAACTCAGTACAAGTGTCTCTTTTTTCCTCATTAGTGTCTGAAGCTCTAACACTGGCTAACTGTGTTAGAGTCTCAGACTGACATGATTTCATTGTATTTGGGGTACACTTATTGCTATTAATTATATTTAATTGATAATTGTCCTGTCTCCTTAAACTTTCCACTTGAACAGCTAATCTATATACAAAATTAATGAATAAATTAAACGTGTGCTACGAAGTTTTCATGGCACCGAGTTGCTTGTATCTAGTTAGAACTGATCATTCCTTTAGTGTGGATGTGTTGGATAATAAGCTGTTAATCAGGTGCTCAAGGTCCCATCATATGCTGCCTTCTGCTTCAGAAGATGAAGGGCCCGATCCATGTACAATATGTGTGTATGTTTGGCTAAGTCTTGCATGATGTAATTGTTATTAAATATACTTCTTTGCATCCTAGTGCATCCAAGCGGTTCTTCCTAAAGCTCTAAAATGCTGCAGATATAGAAATACCCTCTTGGTTTGCTGTGTGTTTCACTGGAAATGGAAAAAAATGCCCAAAATATCGTGCATATTTGTATCTTCTGCAGAGGAACAAATACATACACATGAAAAGTGAGCAAATATAACCTCTGGTTAGTAAAATGTTGATCTTCAGCAAGGAAGTCAGCAGCTGCATCGTAAACATCAAAGAGTTGCTGACAAATGTGATTTCTGTGCATTTATTTTAAACCCAGAAGGCCTAATTCCTAGCATCAATTAGCTTTTCAAGTCTATAGGCCTTATTTTGTATTTCTTGGTCTCCATAGATCAGAGAGTTCCTGAAGGTAATGTCTGAATGAGAGTCTAGGCAACACTGAGATTGATGACAGCATTAAATAGCTCTGCATTTATGCTGAAGCTTCTTGGCCATAGGGTATTAATGGTGTCTGGTTTGTCTGCTTGCTTTGATAATGGGCCAAATGCTTCATACTAGTTTTATTTTCTTAAATTCAAATAAAAAGCAGGAACGACAGAAAAAAATATTAATACACTCTCCAAAAGGTTTGTTGAAAGTATAAAAAATGGGAACTTGAGAATTTTAATCTATATTCTTAGTTGTAAAATTACTAAATTTGCTTTTATCAAGTGAGAAAAACAAACTGTGAGTCTCAGAAGATGCAGACACCTTGACCTCAGCAGTGAATCATAGCTATGGAAAGGGTAAAACTGGAAGTGTATAACTGAAGAAAGGCATCACATGTTGTTTTTCCTAATGGCACATGTACTATTGAAGCTAGAATACTTAAGGAATCAAAAGGTACTTAAAATACCTAGAGAATAAAAGTGCAAGAGGAAAAGAGGCAACAAGTTTTGGCAAAGGTTGCTCTTGGACCTTGGTGCATACCTAAACAGTTTAAAGAGAGGGAAAGACAACATCAGAGCAGGAGGCTGCTGTCTACACATTGAATCTAGATGCATTCAAATCCAGGGGGCCAGGTGGGATTCACATGAAAGACCTGGATGCTATGGTTGCAAGGGTGCTGCCCATGAGAAGTTCTGGTGGTTGAAGAAGGTCTCTGGTAGCTGAATGTTGTAGCATTGCATGGCGGGGTTCTGATGCAGGAGGAGGCTGTAGGGGTGGCTTCTGCAAGAAGCAACCAGAAGCTCTCTGCAGGCCCAGCAGAGCAAACACCAGCTGACTCAAGGCCAGACTCATTGACCAAGGCCAAGCCCATCAGTGATGGTCACACGGCCTCTGGGAATCACATTTAAGAAAAAAAACCCCAGCAAGCAGCTGCTTTTTGCCATCAGAGAAGGGAGTGAGAAGATGTAAGAAACTGTGCAGACACCAGGGTCAGTGAAGAAGGGCACAGGGAGGAGGCGTTACAGGCGCCACACTGAAAAAGGCTGATGTTGTGGCCCAAGGAAGGACAATCTTGGGGGACTGTGGACTGGCCAGCTTCACTGCAGTCCATCACTGGAAGGGTGACCTCACAACCTTCTGGAACCTGTTTCCAAACACAGGAAGAACACAAAGATAAGTTAGGAACAGTCAGCATTTTTTAACCTTGTGTAACTAAATAAAAATAAAATAAAGATTAGTACTGATTAGGGTGATTGTCTTCTGAAAGAAAATGACTGGCTATGTCTATCAGTGATGGTGTCACAGTGGATGTAACATCCTTGACTAATGAGGTTTTGGACATCACCTTGTGCAGAATTCTCATTTGGAAGCTGGGGGGGCACATACTAAAAGAACAAACTCTTACATGGCTTGAAAATAGACTGAACTGACAGGTCAAAGTGGTAATAATCATGATATTTGACACCAGTAATTAATGGCAATTTATGGTATCTGACATCTTTGGGCATCTATTAACAAGTAGCCTGTTGGTATCCAAAGCTGGTGCTCAGTACCCAGCTGACTCACCCCAATTCACTGTAATTCATTTGTTCAGCACAACAAACTCTAAACAGATTTGTGTGAGGTAGCCCAGAGGGGATTGATATTGTTTCTAATTATCACCATTATGTGTTCTATCTGATCTGGATGTAAATATTATTAAGAAGGCTTTTATTATTATGGGGGTTTTATTAAGAAAAAAAAAAGACAAATCTGCACAGATAATTTGACATAATGATTTTCAAGTTAAACTTCTTAGTGCATGTTATGCCAAAAACATACAAACCCATCATCAGATACAAGAATTATCGCGGGGCTCCTTTCTGAATGTGTAACTTTTCCATATCTGTTTCTGCTCCTTGAATACTGTTCACATTCTTTTGCTGATATGACACTGATTTTCATTGCTTGTGTGTAGATGTGGCTATTTCTGTTATGCAAAGAGAAAGCTTCAGCTGACTTATCTTAAAGCCTGAGGAAAGATCCTCTGCTCTGACTACATTTTGTGTTTATCCTGATGCAGACTCCGATAAACAAACATGTTAAACAGCTCAGATTTTAAGATCTCACTTTCCCTGCATAGGGCTTGAAGGTAAATTTCTACACGCTGATCTGACTTCTGTTGTGCCTCTCTGCATTTGTTTACTCGCGATTTTCTGTTTTATTCTAGCTCGTTTACCAAGTTGCCTCACCTCGCAGGAACTGAACAGAATCTTCTTCTTGCCAAACAAATTCAGGGCCAGTGGAAGGAATTTGGACTGGATTCAGCAGAACTCGTTCATTATGATGTGCTGCTTTCTTACCCAAATGAGAAGCAGCCAAACTACATCTCAGTAATTGATGATCATGGGAATGAGGTGATTTTTTTAATGATTAAACTATATTTATGTAAGACTTCTTTAAAGAAACAGTGTCTTCCTCTCTTTTCCCACCCACTCATCTCAGCATGTGCTTTATGGTATGAGTGCAAAGGAAACTCATGTTTAGAAATGGCTTTTCAGCCACTCTGCTGTTCTGCACAGTCCAGAATTTCAGTGCCTTTTAGAGGGACAATATGTGGAAAGGTGCCATTAACACCAGTAGACCATAAGGTGTAGGAGTGGCCATACTTGTTCAGGTTAAGAATACATCTAGGCCAATATCCTGTTTCCATAGCCATCCTTAAGTGGATGCACAGGGATGTTAAAAAGCAAAGAATTATATTTAAGGCAGGCAATTCTTCCAGTGTCTCCCTGTTTTCAGTTCAGGGGTTCTCTGAGCATGGTGCAATTAGTCTTAATTCTCATTAGACCTGTTTTCCAAGTATCTGTCCAGTTTCTGGCCCTTGTTAGATTTCTCTTCCAAGTACCTATCCAATCTCTGCTTGAACTTCCATACAATTTTTCCTTCGACAATGTGCTGAGGTAAGGAATGACACAGAGATACTGTCTGTTGTATGTAGTATTATCTCCTTTGATTTGCTCTGGACCTGATTCTTCTGGCTTCCTGTGGTGTCTCCTAAGTTTGTGTTGGAAGTAATAATGAACAGTCAGTTTGTAGTCACCTTCTCCATTTTATACACACAGGGGAATAAAAAAGTAGATGTAATATCTGAGCCCAAATGAGGAGAGGAGAAGGGACTGCTAGAGAAGTGTTATAGCACATAGGTAGGGGTGAAAAGCCCTGGTAGAAACTAATGAATGTGTGCTCAGGGATTACATGAGCCGAGGGGTGGAAGAATGGAAAAATGCTTCCAGAAACACTGCAACAGTCTCTCAGCTGTAATCTCATAAAGTGACAGAGTGGATGTGAACCTTGAGTCAACATAAGTGTTGCAACAGATAGTGATAAAAGGCAGATCATTTAACTGGAGTGTTATTAATAAAGAGGTGAAGGTAACAATACAGGTGGGAGTAGTCACAAAAAAGTCACCTGTGTGGATGTACTAGTCTTTTTATTGTCACCACCATTTGTCAGTTTTCAGATGCTTCTTTGCTTAGTTGAGGTAGTGACTGATGAGCATCTTCTAACAAGCGATCTATCTATTATAAAAATTCCGCTATGTATACTGTATTGCTGGTTTTTTGTTTGAACTTGTGTGTACTAGTTAGAATTGTACTTTTTGCTAACAATTTATGGACACTAGTGTATCTTTTGCCATAACCAAGCTTAGTGTACAAACTTGCGCCTGGAGATAGAGTGTTTGACCAAAGACTTCTGTTATTTATTGATAGATTTTCAATACTTCATTATTTGAACCACCTCCACCGGGGTATGAGAATGTTACTGATGTGCTGCCACCATATAATGCTTTTTCAGCACAAGGAGTGCCAGAGGTAAGAAACAAATTGTTTAAGGGTATTACAAACTGAATTCATATTTTCTAAAACTCTTACTGAGATAGATTGTTCCAACTGTCCAAAAATATTTCTTGTAGTAGTTTTAATTAACCATTAGTATAAGAGAACACAGGGACAGTTTGGCCGTGTGTTGTGTGAAGATTAGAAGTCTCCTATTACAGAAAAAGGTTTACCAAAAGTGCTGGACATCTGAATTGCATAAGTAAAAGCTTTTATCTTTATGAAAATATTGGATACATGTCAGGTTATTCCACCTTGCTCAATGATACAGAGAGGACTTGCTTAAGTCTTAAGTAGAAATAGTAATATATAAACCAGTTTGGAAGACATTTTGAATTAAATTAATGTCTCCAAAGGCTACAAAAGTCCCTCACTTAATCTGGTAATTCATTCTGGAGGAAGCAGCCAGGGACAGCATTGCGCTATGTAGATGAATGAAAATGTGTAGTAGCAAGCGTTTGTGTGTACAAGGAATGCCACTGGTTTTCCATGGCCACAGAAGTTTGTCAGTTTAGCAAAGTACATTGGGTCCATTTTCAGCATCAGTTTAAAGGGCTGCTGTTAAGTGCAGAAAGGTGAACTGTTTGAGCCAAGACTTCCTATAGAATGTTATGGAAATCTTTGGGTTTATGGGTAGAGGTTCTCATTTGTAGAAATGCAAAAAAATCACCATATCATACATAGTGAATGTAAACATGTGTTTCTGAAAAGAGGCGTTTTGTTTGTTGAATGACCCGATGTCATGAAACTGCCTTTCTTCCCTGTGCAGGCAGAGCTGGTGTACGTGAATTATGGCCGCACTGAAGATTTTTTCAAGCTGGAGCGTGAAATGGGAATTAACTGTACAGGAAAGATTGTCATTGCCAGATATGGGAAGATCTTCAGAGGAAACAAAGTAAGGGTTGTGTTTTATTCTTTCCTCTGTGAGTTGAGCGCTGCCCATGGTAGAACTGGTGGCAGATGTGAGGGCTGGAAGTTGGAATGTAGGAGCAGAAGGAAGCCTGCAATATATCCATTGTGACTGTGTTCTAAGAATAACTCCCTGAACAATAAAAACAGATGAATGTATTAATCTCCTGAGACTGAGATGACTGCAGATTCCTCAGGCAGTTCTTGCAAGAAATTAGTTTAAGGAACTGAGTAGTTTGTTGAGTCAAGACTTTTAATACTTTTCATCCACAGAATTGCAACAACTTGAAGATACAAATATTTGATAAGGGACCTGATGCATGGGGATTGAATAACTAACTCTTCTGACTTTAAACTCTGACAAAGGTGGTGATAGTGGGACAGTGGGGATAGTGATGAGCTTCTGTGGCCCAGTTTTATGTCCTGTGCTTTATTTCATGGCCTTGAGCTATGACTAAAATTATGACACAAATAATGAACATACTGTGTTTCACTGTGGTTTGTTCTGCTGAGCCTGTGGTCATTTCCACTCTTCCACGTGTACAACTTCTAAAGCTGTGTCCCTGTGGAAGTAAATTCATATGTATTACTGCATTAAAATTTAAAAAAGAAAGGCATTTATTAAAAGCAATTAATTTCACAGGTCAAAAATGCCATATTATCAGGAGCCCAAGGGATCATACTTTATTCAGACCCTGCTGACTACTGCGCTCCAGGAGTAGATGCTTATCCAGATGGCTGGAACCTTCCAGGTGGAGGTGCCCAGCGTGGGAATGTGTTAAACCTGAATGGGGCAGGGGATCCCCTGACACCAGGTTATCCTGCAAAAGGTGGGTGAAAGATCTGCACCCTGGGCCATCAGGTACTTTATAAGCTGGTGCTGGTACTTATGGCACTCAAAATTCATCTATTCTCACTACAGATGTTAAAAAAAAAACAACAACAAACCCTGCTTAAAATTACTTTTAGCTGTAGTTAATCCCTCTATTGCAGACTAAATTCTACCTGTATCATTTCAACTGGTTGTTCTTGAGTTAGGCAGGGCAAGTAAGTCTTCAGGAACATTTCTTTGTATGATCCTAGCTTTTTAACTCTTAGAAAAGCAGGATGTGAAGGTTTACAGACAGTGAAGCTGGATTTATAGCTGGCTGAGGATTTATAGCCATTTTTAAACATCTGTGTTTCTCAAGAAGACCAGTTTAAACTAGATTATAGTCTACCATCAAAGAGGAGTAATAGCTTTGCTTGGAGGTATGTTTCCTTGCTGATCCTAAATTCCAAGGAGAAAACCAGTTTAAAGTCCTCTTCACAGGGAGTAAAATTTCTTATGAAAAATAACAGTAGCCTGGAGTCTTTCAAAACTTGGCACCATGTGCTTCTCTTGTCCTTGTAGACATCCTGCACTCAATCTGAACTAAAGTGCTTACTCATCCTCTCTGCTGATGGGATGGGAACACGGGGGTGCTTCTGGAAAGCTCACTGACTAGTGTGACCAGTGTTGGGGGCATAAGACAACACCATAGAGGAAAAACGGTATAGATTGTGTGTGCTGGGAACACCAGGTTCAGAGAGGCATTGACTGTCTGCAGCATAGGTGAATTCATCTGTGGATGTCTTCTGCAGCTTGTCAACAGGCTGCAGAGGAGCCAGCTTCACCACACACACCAGTTTGATCATCCCACCATCAGTTTTGGATGGAGAGCAAATTATCCGTCCATCAAATGCAGGGACTTCTCTTGGACAGTTGTGCGGGTGCACTATGGGGTTTGTGGTTCTGTCATTTCATTTTGGTTTCCTGGAATCAATGTCAAAAAAATGATTTAAGAATTACAAAAAATTATGCATGCTTGTGGCTACTGTGTGGCTGCACTGTTCAAAAGTATTTCCAGTTTGGTTAAAATTGCTAAGAGCACTATAAACTTGACATTTTGTTCTGGTTTCTCAGAGTACACTTTCAGGTATAAAGTTAATGAAGGTGTAGGGATTCCCAAAATCCCAGTTCATCCCATTGGATATCATGATGCAGAAGTATTATTACGGTGAGTATACATCAGTCCTCACCAGAAGTCAGTATTAACAATTGTGCAGCAAATTTTATTATTCTAGGATGGTAAAATCTATGCTGTTACTTGTACTTATAGCTCTTTTATAGTAGTGTGGGCTTTGGAAAATAAGAGAAATTTAAAGCAATCTGTTTCTGGCATCAGGATTTTAAGAACTTTGTAAACCCACCTCGGTTTAGGTGCAGAAAGCAGTAAAGGAATGTAAGGTTTTAGCTTACTGGTCAACTACATTTGTGTTGGTTTTCACCTAACAGTGCCATGGGAGGACCTGCACCTCCAGACAGCAGCTGGAAGGGAAGTCTCAACGTGTCTTACAACATAGGGCCAGGATTTGCAGACAACCTCTCTACAAGGTCTGTTTTAACACTTGTCTATTTATAAAATATTTTTGGGTAAGAAAAAAATTCTCAACAAGAGAAAGACTGTGAAATGCTACATCTAGAGATATTCCAGAGAAAGTAACTGCCTTTGTGTGGGTAAACACTTTGTAATAATGATCAGAAATTGAAAATAAATTATCAAAACTACAGTTTTGTTCAGTGTTCTAAGTGTCAATGGATAGACTCATTCAGAGGGTATAGGTCCAGTCCCATCATTCCAACTTTGGTCCTTTAATGTTCAGACATTGTTTCACTGGCCCTTTTAACAATGGCTATACAGTTGTAAATAGACTTTTTTTTTTTTTAATACCCTTGAATTAACCCTAAACCTCCTTACTTCAAGCTTTGGTCTTTCCTGTTTCTGGTGACCCAGGGGACAATAGGACAGCCAGCACACAGTGGTCCAACAGGGAAGCACTGACCATTCAGTAGTTCTCATTTGTGCATTTTCCCCTTCTCCATTGTAATCCTTCCAAGGTTTCTGTAAACTTAAATCTGTGAGGTGTGGAAATTGTTTGGGAATACAACTACTGTGCTACAGAGCTGGCAGGACCCATGGTTGAAAACCCTGAAGAATAACAGGACAGAAGGGTCCAAAGCACGTGTACCTTACTTGTTTGAGAGGAATTGGTCTTTGACCATTTGTATTAGCAATAACATGTTTGTAGTTTACATTTTTTCAGCTCAGAGAGAGAAATACAACTGTACAGGTCTCTGGCACTACCACTCTCTAACAGATTGAACAACAATTGCATTTGGTGGTCAGGGATTTGACTGTCAGGGACTGTCATAGCATTCCTTCTTGATTATAACTGATGAACTGCAATGGACAAAGCTAAAGATCACATTACAGTTTCAGTTTACATGAGTTTTTATGCTGTGAGGACTGGTAGCAGACAGTGTGTGAAAACGATGTATCATTAGCTCTGTTCCAACCCCTGCAAAACAAGAGTGTGTCTGAATACATAATTTTGTAATGGCTGCTCTGCTTTTACACTAGCTGAAAAGGAACAAAGGAGGAAAATGAAGAAGAAGGCATATTTGATATAATTAAAGTGCTGTTTGGAATGTCTTGAAGATCCACAGTAAGAAAAGAATATGATTCATCCACAAAACATTCATGGCAAATATTTTGAATGCACTTTTATATATATATATATATATATATATATATACATATATATATATATATGCCTTCTTGATAGCAACACAGGCTTCTTAAAGATGGGCTAATCCTATGTACACTTCTCTCTCAGTCTAGCTCCAGACTAAAAGGAACCTTTTGAGTCTAGGTAGAAAATCACTTGCACATGGCAAGTATCTGAGTATATGTATGCCCAAGGCACTGGTGTCAGTTATTTTCTGGGCAAAGGTCCAGTAGCTATCCTGAAGTAGGTTTTGATTTTGACATCTGTGCAGATTTGCTGCTGAAAGATAACTTCAAATGTGAAACTCTTGGGGTTCTGCCAGGCACTAAACAAAACATTGTTTGATGCTTTGTTTCTTCAACAGGTTAAGAGGGGCTGAATACTACATTACTTTTAGCTCTCCCAACTCCTGAATTCCTTCCTTTTTATAAAGTTTCATGAATGGATTTTACTGGGAGGTGAGGGATGGAGGACTGACAAATCTTGATCCCTTGGATCTGCTGTCATAAACAGAGAATTCAATTTATTCCTGGTTGAATATTTCTAAGGACCTTCTCTCTAAGTTCTAGCTTATTACACAGCATTGTGCTAGAAAACCAGTCTTTATAAAAATATGTAACATCCATAATTATAATTTTGGCCAAAATGTAAATATATTTTTAGTTACTGTATGTGCTTTTTGGTTTACTCCTTTAACACATGACTATCCAATTGGATCCCATAAATAACAATTTCATAAACTCTGTAAGCGTTTGAATTTATGGATTGTTTCACTTCATAGAGTTGTTTCTAAAGAATCTTTGTGTAAGCAGACTCACTTGAAATAAAAAATGGGACACTGGTACAGCATGGCTAGTTAGATCAGTGCTGAACACAAAGATGCACAAACTTTCTTGCTTCCAAACTATGACACTGACTTTTAATTTCCTTCTTGGTCAGAAATGGTTACTCCATACTGTTTTTGTTTCAGGAAAGTCAGAATGCATGTTCATACAAACAACAAAATAACACGAATTTACAATGTCATTGGCATCCTCAGAGGAGCTGTGGAACCAGGTGAGCATCGGGTGCTTGAGGATTTTAATTTCTTCTTTATTTTGTGTTTGTTGAAAATGTTCTGTTGCTGCAAGAAACTTCATGGGTTCTAGTAGCCAGATAATATGGAATCTGAGAAACTCTTAATAGTTGTCCAGTTCCTCCCATCACACTGTTTTTCATTGGCATTCCAAGTATATTCTTGAATGGCAATGCTAGGATGATAGATGTCAGAGAACTTGTTTTTAAATGCCTGTCATTTTACAGTAGTGTTCCTCTTACATCATGACATCATTCGTGCATTTTGCCTTTGCAAAAATTAACACAATGCAAAGTAGTACTGATCTAGTGATGATTTGGAACCTCAGCATACTATTGATGATACGTACTTTATAGCAAGACATATACATGAGATAATTTAAAATTGAAAATATATTTTAAAATACTTTTATATTTTAATGAGTATAAAATATTTCTTGGCTTCATTTATATATGTCAATAGAATAAATGAATAATGGCAGATTATCTTGAAAAATCTGTGGCACTGGTATTAAATTTCATATTTTGTTTGATGCAAGTAGGGATGCAATCAAAGGGAATACAGGTAACCTAAGTGTGTTTTTAATTAAGTATTGATATTGTGTGTTTGTTTCCAGACAGATATATTATTTTAGGAGGTCATAGAGACTCTTGGGTATTTGGTGGCATCGATCCAACTACAGGTGCAGCTGTTCTGCAAGAGGTTGTACGGAGTTTTGGTAAAATGAAGATGGAAGGTAACTTACTTCTTAGAGACATAAAACGAAGATATGAAAAACAGCAGCTTTGAGGAAGTGTGTTGAATGTTCTCATAAGTAGTTGTGTTGATTTAACTTTTCACCTCCACAGGAAGCTGTGTCTCTCATTATGAAAGATGCAAATTCATTGAGATGCATATGTAGCATTGCATCTTAGCTGGCAGAATTTATTCCTTCATGTGCCTCATCAGTGTAATAGTACCCTCTAAGTTGTGTGGAATGAAAATATTGCATTAAGATGAAATGCCTCTACAATATTATGTTCCTCTAAGGAGTTTAAAGACATTTTTTTTTAACTGCTCTATCAATTAAGAGCTATTTTTTAAGATTTCAATTGACTCCAGTCATCTTTCCTTAGGTTTTCTAACTTGAAGTTGAATGTTCAGGTTTAACTATGTGATTGCAGGTTGGAGACCTAAGCGAACTATTATTTTTGCAAGCTGGGATGCGGAAGAATTTGGATTGTTGGGTTCCACAGAATGGGCTGAGGTAAATAAAAAAACTAAAAGCAAAACTTGAAAGTCTGTTTCTAGCAGCTGCAGTACCCAGTGGTATCTATTCCTAGACTGCAGTCAATAACTTCAAGGTAAAATAGGAGCACAACAGACTCCTTCTGTGAGGCTGTGAGGCCCTCATATATTTATATAAATTACATACCAACCTCCTTAGGACATTAGTGCACTAACTCTTCTAAGCTTCAAAAATCTGCTTTGATTCAAAGGTAATGTCCCTCAGTGGTCTCTATGTGGGACTCTATCACTTCATTTAACAGAATTGTAGCATTTTATATAACCAAATTGGTTTATTTTCTAACTTCCTGTTGGAGAAAGTCTTTTATTTCTATAAATTAAAGTCTAGGTCATGGACCTGTGATCCATAAACACAGAAAGCCCTTTGTGAGGAAATCAATCCTCCTGGGCAAATGGAAGGGCTGGTAATCTATGAATTAGTAGTTCCAAAATCCTGTGAAATTTCCAGTGTTGTAGAGTCTCAGGAGCAGGACAATTGATTAATTCTGTAGTAGGACCCCTGACTCTATTCCTGCCTGATAGAAAGACATTGGGAAATTCAGAAGTTATTTTCTGAATGTTTTTATCTCTATTTCCTTGTTGGGTATGTTCAGTTTTTAACCCTGTAAATGGATTTGTTCAATCCTGATAAGAAATACAGGTCTTACCAGAGTTTTCATTTATTTGTAAAATCCAAATTAGAAAAAGAGAAAGCAGAAAACTGCCTGATGAAACATATTTCTGCTGAACTATGTTAATATCAGTACTGAATGGGTTAACAGAAATGTGTTCCTTGTTCTTCTGATAGCTTTTTTATACATAAGTTTATATTTAGATCTGTGGATAAAAATAAAATATTTTCATTTTTTCCCCTTTATTTTAGTTTATTGTCATGTATTTTAGTAAACCACAAACTGACATGTTACTGAGGAGGGAACAAAACCAGAAACATGCTCCCAAACACCAACAGGATTCAATAATATTTTTGCTAGCAAAGCTGAGATTTCTATTCCTTTGGTTCTGCACTACTTGTTTCTACCATGAAGTTTTTTGGTTTCCAGCCGCAATAGACTCTCTGCATCTTATTGTTGGTTTGTAGGAGAATGAAGGAAGTATAATTTAAATTATCTTTAAAATAATTTAGTGAGATATTTTAAAGAGTTGGCATTAAGCTTTCATCCCACCTGAAATCCACTGCATTTAAAACTTTGGGATTCTTTTGTCTACGTACCTGTGCATATATTTAGCTGCTGTCAAGAAAAAACACAGCTGAGGAATATGAAACAATTGCACTTAAAAGATCATAGAATCACAGAATGCTTTGGGTGGGAAGGGACCCCAAAGCCCGTTTAGTCCCAACCCTCTGCCATGGGCAGGGACACCCTCCACTAGCCCAGGGTGCCCCATCCAACCTAGCCGTGAACCCTGCCAGGGATCCAGGGGCAGCCACAGCTTCTCTGGGTAAACTGTCACAGGGCCTCACCAGTCAATTTATCTTGAGAAAGTCATGAATAAATTTGGAGTTCTTTTTTGTTTAATAATATCTAGTAATCTATCATCTATTATTTCATTAAATGACCACTGTACCAGGTTAGAAATCCATGAGCACAACTCATATCTGAACATCAATGCTTTTATATTATTGTTTTCTTGCTTTATCTTGGTGGTGTGTGCTCCTCTGACAACAAAATTATATTCAGTTTCTCCAGAAACATTCCTCACAGCTTACATTGGTGTTTTCTGCAGCTGCCAGATCTGCCTTCTACTTAATCTTGAGGAAAATTAACCCATTATATTCACTGTCTGTGTGTAACAAAAAGCTACTGCAACTGGGGCAACATCCTTTTGTTACATAGACAATCTCCGTTGCTCATAAATGATGTTCTTTATGTTGCAAATATGCCTTTGCACATATGCAAGGCCTTGTGCCTGCATATAGAGGCTTGCTTCCTCCCATTGTATTCTTTTGCAGAATGTCCTCTGCTGCTTGTTTTAAAGATATCAATTTGGTTTTGGAGTTACGAATTAGCAATCCAACTTTTATTACAAATGAATAGTTGTGCTATAAATTGAATGAATCAAATAACAATTACTAACCTAATTAGAATATCTCTCACAAAACCAAGACTTTGTGAAATGCCACTTACTGATTAGAATGTCAATTTCAAACATAATTACAAGTTTGCAAAAATTTAAACGTGCGTGTATATATTTAGCATGAAAGCAATTCTTGGTTGACTCAAAACAGTCAGTCAAATTCATTTTAATAGGAAATGTCAGTGCTTTGACTCATCCCTTTTTTGAAATGCAAGAGTGTGGAAATCACAGCAATACCCTGTTTATCAGTTGAGTTCAGTGCATGTTCAAAAAGCACTTCAAGTGCAAAGTTAAAATGTCTATAATCTTAATTTACACTGTTATGATGCTATTCAATAAATTTTCTCTTCCATCTTGCTCTTCTGTGACACAGTGGACAGCAACTACACTTTGTGGCTGTTTTTCAAATTATGTCTCAGAAAGCAGGATTGAATATCAGATGCTCAGATCATTGACCAGTACTCAAACATTAATATAATTAGGAAGGTACATAGTGCTGCTTATCCTGACCAGGTTCTTAAAGGTAACATTTTAAAAAACAATGCACTTAACATGCTCCTGTCTAAATGTGACTAAATTGAAAGTAATAATTACACTTTTACAACCCCAGGAAAATGCCAGAGTCCTCCAGGAGCGGGCAGTTGCTTACATCAACACAGATTCTTCTATAGAAGGTGTGTCTTTTACTTTTAAACTCACCTTGCTTCACAGATGTCAATTTCAGAAGTTCACTGCATATTACTTATTGCATCCAGAGTTGCGAAACATAAGACAGATAAGGTGATGTTCAGAGTAAGTGTAACAAATATAGAACTTAGTGGAGAGAGCGAGCAGTTTAAATGCACGTGTTGCTTTCTTGTTGCAAGTAACGCCATCCAAGAGCTGCAGCGTCTGGAGTCCAGAATGTCTCCTGTAGAGGAGCTTAGTATTCTGTGCTAGTGAACTGAGTGCTCTGGACGTTAAACTTTCTTTTAACTTCATTATCTTTAATTTACAATTGCAGTTTTAATATATGGGAGAGTGCTCCTTCTGCTTGCAGCTCCAGTTTCTTCTCCCGTGGAATTATAATATTTTGGTGCACTGTAATTTATTACGATCTGAAGGCAATTTGTTCCAAGAACTTAGCCTTACATTTCGAGGGGATGGGAATTGGTTTTGGTGCTTTAGGCCTGTGTGGCTACCTTTGTTTATTGCTATGAGCAGGGACAATATGCAGGCAGTAGCTTGCAGGGCTCTCCTAGAAAAATAAGCACAAAAAACTGATCCAACATTCACAGAATCGTAGGGGTTGGAAGGGACCTCAAGAGATCATCTAGTCCAACCCCCCCTGCCAAAGCAGGTTCCCTTGACAGGTCACACAAGGAGGCATCCAGACTGGTCTTGAGTATCTCCAGAGATGGAGACTCCACACCCCCCTGGGCAGTCTGTCCCAGGGCTCTGTTACCCTCACTGTGGAAAAGTTCTTCCACATATTGGTGCGGAACTTCCTGAGCTCCATTTGTCCTGTCCTTGCAGACCATTGAAAAGAGGCTGGCCATTTCCCCCTGTGCCCCACACTTGAGATATTTATAAGTATTAATAAGATCCTCTTTTTGCCTTCCTTTCTCAAGGCTGAACAGCCCCAGTTCTTTCAGCCCATCAAACACTGTCCAATTTACTATGCCCTTCAGATTCTGAGAAGAATCTGGCATACAGGAATGCCACTTAGAAACTGGACTTCTGGGCCCAAGACTATGACCTAAATGAAAAAACATTTCTGAAATTATTCTGAGCTTCCTCTGCTGCTGTTTGTGCAGAGATAATAGCCACTGAAGCCCTGTGAAGCTGCCCTGCATCGTAACCTCAGTGATCTAGGACATTGCTCTTCCCATGTTATATCCAACTTGGGCTTGCTGTGAGTGAATGAGACAGTTATCGACAAGCATATTTAGGAACTCGTTTTATTCCTGTCAGCTGAAAATTTTGTCTGTCACAAAAGGATTGGAAGAAGAGCCAAATCCAGTTTCTAAATGCTCGGTTGAAATTGGGGTATAGGATGGGTTAGAGCTGTTCCTTCAATTATGCAGCCTACATGCTGTGTAAAAAGTAGAGCAGAATTTCACGCCTAGAAGATCTCACAAATGAAAGAATAGCTTTACAGCTGCTTCATATTCTCAGCATGGATTGTAACACATATTTTTTAGTTGTTTTGCAGCCAACATGCTGCTGCCTTAAGAATTTTCTTCTAAATCTCGATTATTTGAACATGTCTCATGCTTTATGCATTAAAGAAAATGTGAAAGTAAAACCACTGGAAAAGAAACATGTAATAATGAAAAAATCATCATATTCGGTGTACTGTTTTAAGTATATTGGACATCTTTCACCTGACCAAGTATTAAAATTCCCTGTAGAGCCATAGCATCCATGTTCTTTGCCAATTACTTTGTTTCTCATCATATGTTCTCCACAACATTTCGTATGCCACTGTTTGGACAACAAACTATTTCTATTCATTGTCCCTCAGCAATGAAAAGAAGAATAGTGGGTCAGTCTTTTGATGGCCTTTTAAGCATTTGTGTGACTTTAATTTCCACTTCTCAAACACAGACTCTCCTTGGAAACATTGTTAACTTTATCTAGTATTTTTTCCATCATCATGGGGTTTTCTGTAGTTGTCAGTCTAGTCCTGTGTGAAGGACGACCCAAAGGTCTAAAGCCATATTAAAACCAAGTAACAGTGTTATCTGAGAGGTGTTTGCCCAGCTGCTGTCCAGTGGCTGTAGCCTATACAGAAGCCTGCTTTACACCCTCACTCAGAAGTGGGGATAGTTTCTTTTTGGTGGAGGTCTTGTTGCTGTAGCAGACGGCTTCGGTATGAGATATTTACCCAGCTCAACATAGCCCACCAGCAGCACAGAAGCCTCATGTGTGTAAAGTGTAGAAGCCACAGAGAGGTAGTAATAGGGGAGGTTTTGGAGACAGTAGATGGAAACTTTACTCTGCATCTTTGTTACCTCCAATTTGGGTGAGAATTAGTTCTGAAATACAAAATGACAAAGGTCTGAGTCTCCTACTCAGACAACAGCCTGTCTTTCCAAAACTGTCTGCAAAAACATTGAAAAAGTCCCATTTATGATAAAAGTAGGTGCAGTGAAGGTTTTCTTACATCTTCCAGGGAATATTTCTTTCCTCCTGCACAGGTCCTGAATGCAGTAACTTTATTTTAACATGTTACACTTTGTTACCATTGCCTTCTTTTTAACACAAGTGTAGGAGTGACAATGGTTTGTAGCTAGTGAGGGGTAGCTGGGAATGTTTTGGAACTATGGGAAGGCCTAGTTACCTTACTGTGTATATATTATAACCAATGCATCACTGTCATGCAGTAGGAGTCACTTACACAATGTGACCACACAGTCTATTTCTGTATATAGGCAACATCTAAATTCTTGCCTTCGAATCAAGAAGTTTGCCTAAGAAAGGACTGCAGGGCTTAATTCACTAAGAAGAAAATGCCACTGGTATGTGAAGGGGAAACTTTGCATGTCTTTGTTTCTTTTTCAGGTAACTACACATTAAGAGTTGACTGCACCCCTCTTCTCTACAAGCTGGTGTATAATCTGACTAAAGAGGTACAGAGTAAGAGTGACTGTCTTAGAATTTAAACCTGCAGGTTTACTTGATAAAGTCAGATAATTGAATAATACTGAATTTATCTTATTGTACTGGAAGAATCTTGCTCCCATCAGAATCCATAGGAAAACATCCCATCGCTGGTACACAGTCCAGGCTCACAGTTCCTCAGTGTCCTTAGAAAGGTTGAAATGTGCCACTGGCAGAAGTGGAATATGATTTGTAACATATAGTAAAAATAATAATAATAAAACCAAGATAATAATATACTTGAAATGAGTTCTCCAAAGTGATAACCATTCAAGAAAATAAATTGCATTTTAAATTTCTGTCTCATGCACAACAGTGAATCTGTTCATTTTCACATTGGCTAGCTACCATTTTCTGTCTGTTCCTCCAGAATCTCCTTGAGAGCCCCTGAAATACTGAAGGATTGAGTGGGTTTTGCATAATTATAAGTGGTCCAATCACATCTGCTTTGTGTTCAGCTCATGGGATGAATTATCATAAGGCTGAAAGATTATGACCCATTAAGGCATGAAAGTTCATTGCCCATATGAGGAGTTAACCAGATTAGGCACCTAGCATGAGCCAATGTCACCATCCTCAGATCTGGTTTCATCTCAGTTAACAGAAGACACCTCTATCTGGCCTAAGCAACGTAGGCTCCCTTTAAAGGCAATGTGTGGAAATACCAGTTTGTCTTCCCTTGTACATGCAGAACTCTTCTACTATTTCCCACTGATACTAAGGGAACCCAAGTGACTCGGTCCAGTGTAAAGTACTGTGACAGCTCTTGGTAAGATGACTCCAGCCACCAGTCTCCCATCCTATTAGATGCATATATCCCAAGTTATTTTCAAATGCAATACACTTTCTTTTAACACTAGAAAAAGCATAAAATCATAGAATCATAGAATATCTAGGTTGGAAGAGACACTTTAGATAATCAAATCCAACCATAGCCTAACCCTGCCTAGCCCACCACTAAATCATGTCCTTAAGCACTTCATCTACACACCTTTTAAATCTCTCCAGAGATGGTGACTCCACCACCTTCCTGGGCAGCCTGTTCCAATGCCTGACAAACCTTTCAGTAAAGGAATTCTTCCTGATATCTGACATAAATCTCTCCTGGTACAATTTGAAACCATTTCCTCTCATCCTATTGCTTGTCACTAGAGAGAAGAGACCAACCCCGACATCTCTGCAGCTGCCTTGCAGGCAGTTGTAGAGAGTGATAAGGTCTCGCCTCAGCCTGCTTTTCTCAAGACTAAAAAGCCCCAGCTCCCTCACCTGTTCCTCATAGGACTTGTTCTCCAGTCATGGTTTGAATTTGGGGAAGTTATCTAAGCTGTCCCCATGTTTTTCTTCCCTAGATTTTTTTTCTTATCAAGTCTTCCTATATTAGTCTTTCTTCCTTGTGGGGAAAGCGGCTGTGCTTGTTCCAACAGTAGCTGTGACACTTCACACACTGAAAGGCACTCTGTTTCACCTATAAAAATTTCCATGTCCTGAGTGCTGCAGGGTCCTGGATAAAATAATTTACTTTCTGTCTATAGCAAGTCACTTAGCCAGGCATACTTTTTTAAAAACAAACTTAAAAAATGCTCTGGGCTAAAAATAGTACCTTACTCATGACCTTAAGTCAACTATTCAACCAATGCTGGGTTTGAATAGAAAAATTCCATTGAAGTACCACACAAAGTACTTGAGACTGTCTTTTTTGAAAATTTTCTTATTTGGTAGTTATTTAAGCTCTTAACAGAAGAAGCATAATATAAACAACAGAAATCCTGACATCTATTCCATAATTCCACGCTGTTTCCTTGCTTAAAAGCTCCTAAAAGTACATTTTATGTATCTATATTCTTTGTAGCTTCATTCATAAGGTGGATTGTTTTATGCTAGAGAGTTGTCAGTGAAAAGTCAAACTATTCCCTGAGCTCCTTAAAGCCACTGCTGGTACAACAAAGATTTTTTTTTCTTTTTAGTTTGTTATAGACAGAATCCACAAATATTTTTTTTCTTTTCTATTGTTCTATGGAGCAGGATTCTTCAACAACATTCTGATTCTCTGCTGTTCTTTCCTTTCTGTCCAAAGTCATGTTGCACTTTCTCCCACATTTCTTTTATCTTGTTATCTCTGTCCAGTGAATATCATCTGAAATCCTTTTCCTAACTTTTTACTTCTGTAGAGTATTGGTTTCCTCTTGTTTTACCGCTAAACCTGGGATCACCTCTCATCTTTTTGTAAAAGAAAAACATGGTCTTTTTGCAGTGATTTTCATTTCCAAATACTCTTTTAATTTACCCGTCTTGGTGTGCCAGCAGTGACTTCCATAAATCACAGGCTGTGAAACCCTCCTCTAGAACATTTACACTCTTTTGAACTTTCCTATAAGAACATTCACAGAGATTGTTGGAATTTTCCCAAGGGGAAAGATGTTTTGATGGACTCTTGGAGAGAAGTCAGGGATACCAAAGGCCATTTGCTGAAGGACCACTTCTAGCTAGGACACCATTTTTGTTGGCATTGAAACATATGTACAGATGACTGATAGACTCTGTACAAATGTGGCATATCTCTTATTTGGCTCATTGCTCCTAACATTGCAGAATAAAATTCATGTAAGGGTTCAAAAATCTTTTTTCTCCAGGTCTCTACAAATTTCAGTGGATTACCAAAAAAGGGAGAGAAACTAAAGCAACAGCCAGAACAGGGAAAATCTGTTTTGCAGAAGGATCTGATTAATTTTCTATATTTTTTTTCTTCACTTGTGTTTAAGTAGCTTCTCACAAAGATAACCAAAGACTACAATATGTACCTTTGCTAATCAGTTGTGTCTTTGCTGCTAATCTAAAAAAACCCCCACTTTAACTTCTGTAAAGGCTAGAAGGACCAAGGCAGAGTGATAATATTCTTAGTTTTGCTATTTAACTGCAATGCTTTTGGTTTTGGACGACATTGGGAAGCCATATGCTATATGTACACATCAAAGCCACAACCTATTAAATCTTTTCATATCCTGATTGTTAAGATCTTGAATAGGAATAGTGAAAGTCCTGTGCACCTCAGGAGTCCCAAGTTAATTATGGGAAACAGCATGAATGGGGCTGAAAGATTATGTTTTGCATTAGGCTTTTGCATGGGATTGGATTTCATTCAGAAAGCCCAGTAAGTGATAGAACATCAGTGCATATGCATGTCCAAAAGAAAGCTATTTTTATATTAATAAAGAGTGAAACATACAAGTATCCAACATCCCAAGATCTCTTTGCTCTTCTTGGCTTTTATTCAGCCACTTCTCACCAAACCAATGTTGTGTACTCATGAAGTGGTGTCTTTCAAAGGGTTCTGTATGGAAGTGTGGTTCTCGGCATACAGTTGGGACATTTCACTGTTGAAAGCCTTTTTTGGCCATGATCTACTGCTAGGCTTTAAAAATTTGTAGCCACCAGCCAGTGCCTGAAATATTTCAGTTCCCCTGCTCTAATCATCACTTTTTAGTTCATATTTGTAAAAAAACCTCTGCATTTTCCCTTGAGGGAGCAGGAAGCTTATGCTGATTCTAGATTTGGATCTAAGTCAAGGCAAAAAGAACATGACCAGATCTGTCAGAAATAACATCTCTGCCAGAGCATGGAGTACTTTTACTCCCATATGTCAGAGTTCATCTTGCTCTTATTAATGTGCCATTTTCAGTTTAGCCCTAGAATTTGACCAAAGTGCCCTGAAAATGACAACTGCCCAGCAGTTACTTCACAAAGTTGTTATTTTTCTGATGGCTGCTGACATAATCTCAGAGGTCAGAACTCTTTTGACTTTCAATTTGATGTCTGTATATTTCTCAATGTGGAATTGAAGTCTCAACAATACTGTGGGACTGTGCATGTAGCCATGAACTTTTATGTGTTCTATTTTGGGGAAAAAAAATACAATCCTCACATCATAACTAATCTTACATTTAAAGGACTATCTCTAGTAAAGGTTGTTTAAGTCTAGATGGAGACCAGGGCCAGAGTTTTTATTTATTTTTACCTCTTCCACAGATTTTCTAAGAGTTTTGGTTGACTAAATTTATACTCTTTTATAGTCTTCCTGGTGGTATGATAGCTGTATTAACCTTTTCCATCCTGGTTATACAGCTTTATGATTTTTTTTAGGGTTTGCCTCCTTGTTGGCAATGCCTAGGAAGCTGAAAAGTCCTTCACTTAAATGTAGATACTTCCTATCAATGACTAAACAACAATGTGTTATCAAGATTAGTCTCATCAGAAACCCAAAACACATCTGCTAGGAAGGAAATCACTCTGTCCCAGCAAAAACCTGGACAGTAGGACCTAAATTTGTGTAAACAGTGTCTTGCATAACAGTGCTCCAGTGTTGGTTGAGGTTGCTTGGCACTGCGGTAATATAGTCAATGCTTTTGAGCCTTCCTCCTAGCGCATGTATTTTTTAGTTTTCCTGTGGAAAAAGCAATCAAATTTCAAGCTCAGACTGTTGAGAGCATATTGCTGCTGTGCTGGGCAAACCTCCATGGTGTTAGGGCTATTGCATCCCCTTGCTTGCTCAAAGCAGCTGGGGCATCCTGTCTGCTGGAGGTGCTCCATGGTGCTATATATGCTGTTCAGTGTGTACATGCACAGTGCTATAATAAGGTGGTAAGAAGTCCTAGAAATCCTCAGGATCCACTTCCCCCAAAAAAGAGTGAGGTCCAGCTGATGTTCTTGAGCTTTTACCCTTCTCTTTCCCACTATCTGTGGTTGATTCCAAGTGCCTGTGAGATGCTTTTCATGGCTGGGATCCATAAATGTATGTAACAAATGTAAACTGTGTATGTGTACTTCCCCACAGGAGACAATGGTGTTAATTAAGAATGATGCAGATAGCTGTACAGGTCTCCTTTGACAATGAAATGAGTTAGAGGTACTTTCAATGATATTATATTATTTTCCTCCCTAGATTTTAAGCCCTGATGAGGGTTATGAAAATAAGTCTCTTTATGAGAGTTGGCTTGAGAAAGATCCTGCAACTGAAAATAATAGCTACCCCAGGTAAGTTCTTAATCTGTATTTTCTTTCCCAGTATTTTCACCATATCATGGTATGGCTACTCTCCAGCATTTTTCAAGATGTGCTATTGATAACAGCAATGCAAAACCTTTTAGTGCAAGGTGACTCACTAGCAATATCTTTTAAAGTAAAATAAAGTAAAATTTTATGACTTCTTTTTTAATGAAGGTGACATCTATGCCTGCTGTAAAATGAAACACATTTTAAATGCCTTTTATTAGTAGAAAAGCAATCTGGAAAGCAGTCAAAAAAGAGCAGGGCAGGGAAAGAGTTCAAAATACAGTTTAATCACCCTACTAGACAAGATTGTATCAAAATTGTCAGGATAAGCAAATGCTCATGAGAAAGAAACTGCCTAGAGTGGTAATTAAAAAGCTCTCATGATGCTTACTCTTTGTTTATACAATAGATGTAAGCATAATGCATTACAAATCTATATCTGAAGGTATTAAAATTTCATAGTTGAATATACTGAAACTCCTAAACTGTCTTGGAGCCTGTGACTGACGGGGCTAAATCTTATTCACAAGGTGGCGTGTAAGGCATGGAATTTTACACCTTACTCATGTAAGGTAAATAAAACGTTCCCTTTGTGTGATTTTACCAAAATGTTCTGCTTATATTACCTAGTCTTTCAGCCCTGGTTAGAGGAGTCTCTAGATTCGTTAGACTCACTGAGATTTCTTCCTTTTGAAAAAGCTACCAGATCTGCCCTTTTTCAGTTAATACAAATAGCTCCTTGCAGAAATTCATACTAACACAAGAACTTTAGCTGGGTTATTTTTCTTTTTTCAGCTGAGAAACACCAATTGTTCATCAGACTAGATATATAAACCTAACACTCAATATAAAACTTAAATATTTGAAAATATGTAGAATATTACGTCTTTACTTCTGCCTTGCCACACTTACCCAGCAGATGGCAATATCTACTTTTAAGTAACAAATGCTAATTGTATCTTCTGCAGTGGAAAATATTTATTGCTCTGATTCTACTGTGGAATATGCTAAATATATCAACTCATCTTTCTTTTCATGTATTGCTGCTGTATTCATATTGGTTTGGAAAGAAATGGTTAATATTTTAGGATGGCAAAGACATGTCTGATATAATCTTAGGGTCCTGTGTATAATGTGTTGGGTTTTTTTTAAGTGTGGACAGTGTCATAAGCAGAATTGACCTTTAAAAGATCTTCCAAGTAATATAAGATGCTGAAGTAGGTAACTGAATTAATTAGAGTAATTAAGCTTGCCATTCATATTGTCCCTGATCTTAGTAGCATCCCTGATGTGCCCTCCAGAAGAAGTGACCTTAATTTCTTTGAAAAATCTGTATTTTGCATTAATTACTACCATTCTATAATGTAAGTGCTCTCACTAAGATGTTGTCTTTTTCTATATGTAGAATAAACAAGCTGGGATCAGGCAGTGATTTTGAAGCTTACTTCCAGCGACTGGGAATTGCATCAGGCAGAGTCCGTTATACCAAGAATAGGGTAAGTCTTACAGATTGCTTGAAAAAGTTTGATAGCACTGAGCACTCCCCTTTTAAAAGCATTTATTCTTAATTAATAAAAGCACATTCAAAGAATCTTTGGCTGCTTTCTATCTCAGTGTAATTTCTTAATTTGGAAAGAAACCTAAATGTTTGGAGAATTAAGCATGTTGCAGTGATATGTATATTCTGTAGGCTGTCAAGTTCACAGAAGGGTTTTTATAGAGTGTGATTGGAGGTGCATATGTCATTCCACTGTACTATTATTATGCCCCTTCACATACAAATCTTCCTTGATTACATTCAGAAACAACTGCACAAGATAGAAAGGAGCCATGATTGAGGACTCTGACCATCCAGAACCCCAAACTGTTTTCACTCTCAGTGAAGGCAATCTCTGTACAATAGAACTGAAAGCAGGTCCGTGCAGGTAGAGAGAAAGAAGCCTGCTTGCTTAATTTGTGCAACAGTCTGTGGATTCAGGTTGGTTTAGTTTCTTAAAATGAACACACAAAAAATATAAGGTTAGCAAATCGTGTTTTGTAGCAAATGGCATTTTTGATTTGGGAACAGTGCAAAATATCATAGCTGCTAAGTGATCAATACATCCCTTAGCTGCAGCTGGAATACAGGGCACTGACATATCTGCTTGCTCTTTTTCAGAAAGCAGACAAATTCAGCAATTATCCTGTTTATCACACTGTGTATGAGACGTTTGAGTTAGTGGAAAAATTTTATGACCCTACTTTCAAGAAACAGCTAACAATTGCCCAGTTACGAGGCAAGCTGGTTTATGAACTTGCAGATTCCCAGGTCATTCCATTCGACTGTAGAGATTATGGAGAAGCCTTAAAAGGATACAGTAATAGAATTTATAAATTGGCCAAGAAACATGAAGAACAGCTGGAAACTTATGGAGTATCATTTGGTGAGTAATAACCACAACAGCATTTCTTAAGTGCATTAATTAGAATTATCCAAGGACAATATATATATATATATATATATGTTATAGCTCTGAAATTGAGTTCCTTGCTTTTGTGGTTCAACTCTGTCATCATAATAATGACCCCCTTTTTTTTTTTTTCCTAACCATAATACAAGTTTAACACACTATATATGTGAGGGTTATAGATAAGAGGGCTATAATACTTTCCCTGCATATTACTAATTTGGGGGATTATTGCAGTGCTCGCAAGCAGTCAGGGACCACAATCAAATGCAGAGCAAAGAGGTGGTATCAGCCTGCTTCTCACTTTCTTGCTTAAAAAAGAAGACAAGTTAAATATCAGTTTATGACAACTGACTGCAACTTGGGAGAGACAGGTGCCCATTTGCCCTCAGACTTTATCTGACCCCAGGACACTTGCTTACCATCTGTCTGAGTGCCTGAATACCACTTTTAGGTAACAGAATAATTTCTCTAACTCTTCTGCTTAAACATATCCATTTGCTGAGCACTTAACCACATTGCAATGAAGAACATAAACCATGTAGAAAGCAGCAGAGTGCTCTGGATCTCACACTAGGCTAGCTTCCATGGTAATTTCGTTTCTGTCTATCTTCCTGCCTTTCATGTTGTGTCCTTCACCCTTTGTGTTTCTCTAACAATTTTTAGTCAGTCTGAATTAACTTGGCACCTGATGAACCTATGGTTTAGAGACATAAAGAAGCTTTTTGGAGCTGCAATGCTCTTTTGTATTGTGTGAAACCTTAGAAAAAGCTCGAATCCTTATTTAGGGGAAATTAAAAATTACATTTGCAGCTTCACTTAATGGCTTAGATAAAAAAGAATCTTGACTATTTTTAAAAGATACACTTTTATGTAAAAGGGCCACTCAAGTCAGAGGACACCTTGTGTGATAGATCATTTGGTCTGAGATTTTGCATAACACAAGTATTTAATTCAATACATTCCTGTGTTTAATGCAGTGTATCTTGTAAAGAAGCATCAAATCCAGAATTTCTTTTTGTTCTAGCAGGACGTCTTCCAAAATTTCAGTCAGTCATTCCTTTTCATTGTTTAAGTTTCTTTCTCATTTCAGATTAGAAGTTGCCCAAGATACCTTCTCACTAATTTATCCATTTTTGTTTCTATATTCTAGAAGCAATCTTCATTTTATTTTGTTTGGTTTTAGCTTTTTCCCCCCAAATGTCACTTAACACTCCCCTTAATAATTTTATAGATACGTCACTTTGACAATTTCTTGCAAGGCATGTTTTCCAGTCTTTTCATTATATTCATGCCTCTTCTCAGATCTCTGTTCAGTTTTAAATTTTTATTGAATAAACCTATAATTTTAAAATTTTACTTATTCTATTGTAGCAGAGTCCACAAACATATATAGACTGTGAAAATGAAAATTCATTTCACTCGGCTTTTTCATAGCATTTCCTATTAACAGCAGGGAATGTCAGAAAAGTGTTAATTAAGCCTGAATAAATCACGTAATTGTCCTTCAAAATAACACATTATGGTTTTTATTTGCTATTGGATTCACATTTCAGCTGTTCCTCTACAACAGTGAAGGCTGGAAACCTTTTTTCATGAACTATATACTTATAGTCATATGCTATCGGAAACTAAGGCTTGCCAGGGAAAATATAAAACAAAGAAATGCAATATTTTCTAAAATAACCAACACTGACAGCACTGAATAGCTAGGAAACATGGGCACAAATTCTCTTACATATTTTCAGATGACCTTTCTTTTTTTCTTTTAAATCCCCTCCTACTGCCTCTGAAATATAATCTGCAGCTACGATATAGCCATGATGTCATCAGGGCAGAACTCCATCCTCTGGCAAGCATGTAACTTTTGCCAGGGGTGTGGAAAAGTGTCAGTTCTCACCCTCACAAGGTGACATGGGTCTGTCTTTGCTGCAGTCGGTAAACAAGTTGCACACATAAAATCCGTGCCTCTAATTATGTAAACTAAACAAAAATATTAATACAAACCCAGGCAAGCGTAGGCTGGTGATAAATAAGTTTGCTAGAAATAGAAGAGCAAACGAGACTGCAGAACAGCTTTCAATGAGTCATGGGAACAGAAAGCCTGTCACACTGAATAGTGCGATAAATCTCTCTGCAGAAAGCATATCACACGAAAATAGCATGATAAAATTATAAACAGTGGAGGGTCAAAGTTGCCAACAGCGGACCTGATTTAGGAGATGACTTAATCTTACACCCCATATTCCTGTACAATAAAGAGGGGATGCTCTGGTTCATCTAAAATTTTCTCAAACTTGCAGACAAAACGTACAAAATGTCGTTGTTAATTGGATTGAATTTTTGTAAGGTCAGAGGTTCTTCTCCTCATAACATCCACCTTTTACTTATTCTACAAAAAATCAGTTGTATAAATTGATAAATTTTACCAGGGCTGTATTAAATAGACCCTTCCACACGAAAATCACAACAGCTGATATTGTCATTAAAAGAAAGGCCTGGTGCTTATTTCATAAGGTATTCCACAGGGTTTGGATGTACTGCCAGGGACAGAGCAGGAAAAAGCAACTCACCCACCAGCCTGCCTGCCTGTAATCAGCCATAATGCTTGAGTGGCATTGCTGTGGGGTGGGGTGATGGGTTGAACCAGGCTGAAGCCAGGTGCCCCCCAAAGCTGCTCTATCCTTAGCCCTCCTCAACTGGATAGGGGAGAGGAGATATAATGAAAGGCTGGTGGATTGAAATAAGGATGGGGAGAGATCACTCATCAGTTACTGTCATGGGCCAATCAGACTCAACAACAACAAAATCATCTAATTACATAATCAAAACAGTAGGATAATGATAAATAAAACTAAGTTTTAAACACCTCCCCCGCCACCTCTCCATTCTTCCCAAGCTCAACTCCACTCCCTATTTCTCTCCCACCTCCTCCCAGCAGCACAGGGGGATGGGGAATGGGGGTTGGGGTCAGTTCATCACATGTTGTCTCTGCTGCTCCTTCCTCCTCAGGGGGAGGACACCTCACACTCTGCCCCTGCACCAGCCTGGGGTCCCTCCCACGGGAGACAGTCCTCTATGAACTTCTCCAATGTGAGTTCTTCCCATAGGCTGCAGTTCTTCATGAACTGCTCTAGAGTGGGTCCCTCATGGGGACACAAGTTCTGCCAGAAACTTCCAGAGTCCAGTGTTGGCTCTTCTCTCCATTGGGCCACAGGTCCTGCCAGGAGCCTGCTCCTGTACAGGCTTCCCATGGGGTTACATGGGGATGAATCCACCTGATCCAATGTAGGGTCCTCCTTTGGCTGCAGGTGGATGACTGCTCCACCATCATCCTTCATGGGCTGCAGGGGGACAGCCTGCCTCACCATGGTCTTCTCCAGGGGCTGCAGGGGAATCTCTGCTCCTCCCCCTCCTGC
Organism: Laterallus jamaicensis coturniculus; assembly: GCA_022605575.1. Lineage (NCBI taxonomy): Eukaryota > Metazoa > Chordata > Aves > Gruiformes > Rallidae > Laterallus > Laterallus jamaicensis. The sequence goes on from JAKCOX010000251.1 coordinate 361,620, forward strand.
ACTGACCTTGGTGTTTGCAGAGTTGTTCTTTTCCCATCTTCTCACTACTCCTTATGGCTGCAGTTTTTCTCCTGGTGGTTTTCTCCCCCTTTTTAACTGTTATCCCAGAGGCACTACCACCATTGTGGATGGACTCAGCCTTGGCAAGCAGTGGGTCCATCTTGGGACCAGCTGGTGTTGGTTCTGCCTGACTTAGGTGAAGCTTCTGTCAGTTTCTCACAGAAGCCACCCCTGCAGCCCTCCACCACCAAAACTCTGCCACACAAACCCAAAGCAGATGGCATGCAGGGTCATGGTGGAGAGGCCTCCTATGCTATAACTGTAGCACACGTGTGGCACAAGCACGAGACAGCGCTCTTTCAATCTACCTTGTCTATCACTGTGCTTTATGTGAGCTCTGTCTTTTCTGCTTCACCTAACACTATTCAACATATCTATCATACTACTGCTGATATGAATAGGACATAATGTTCCAAGAGGGAAATCCTGCTGTCCTTCCACAGCCTGCTGGAAGAGCTGATATTTTTTTATCTAAGTCAGGCTTTTTATACCTGAACACTGCAGTGCACCCCTTTGTTAAAAAGAAAACTGCAGAGATCTCCATTTGCGATGCCAGCCAGCCTTCTCCTTGCCAGGCAGAGGGAAAACATAACCTTCTGAAACCTTTATCGAGGATTCTGCTCTGTGGTTGGCCTCATTGCACAAGGTCTTTGTTACTCCTACTAGTGCAAGTCTTACAAGTCTACAAGAGGGAAACTAATGAATTATGGAAGGATAAAATTAATGCAATTATATCAGTAAAACAAATATAGTTTTTCTCCCACTGGGCAACTTTAAGGTATATTGGGATCAGCAGATACGCTGAAGTTGTTGGTAAAGTCCTTCCTTTTCTAGATCCTCTTTTTTCTGCTGTGGTGAACTTCTCAAAGGCTGCTGCTGAATTTCACGGTAGACTTGAACAAGTTGACAAGAAAGAGTAAGTCTGAAAAAAACTAATTACATGTATATATATCTGTATATCTGTCTTAGTACACAGGGTGGCAGTTCTTTCTTTTCAGTGACTGCACAAGGAGTCTTCCTGATTAGTGTAGAATAGTCTACCTCAAACTCAGAGTCAGGCAGTATCTGCTTAAAATGAATTCTGCTTCCTGTGATGAATAGTGTCAGCTGTAGAGCTTATTGCTAGCATCAAGTTGCCAAGGGGTTGGACCCGATAATTTCTTGAGGTCACTTCCAACCCTACGATTCTGTGATTCTGTGATTAAAATTATTGTAATATGTGGAAAGGCAGGTAGTAATGAAAGTTAGATTGAGCTCTGTGTTTAGACAGCTACATTTGAGGGCTGTAGGTGATGCCAGAATTTGTACTTCCAGCACACCTGGAGGGGACAGGATGATGCTTCAGAGTATCTAAGGTATCCACATGATGCTTGCAAACCAAAGGGCCCTACGGGACTCCCGTGACCTCTGAGTGAACTGGCTGGAGGTCGGGTGCTCCTAAGCACCTAGTACGGTAGCAGCTGTGTTTAAGCAACTGAATCCCATTGTTACTGCGTTACCGTATAGATTAGACCAGGACCTTGGACACTGGTTTACAGGTGGATACCAAAATCTAGCTCTCTTCATCTTGACCTAAGTCTCAGCCTTGCTCTCCCCTCTGTTATTTAATACTAAGCAAGTATCTGACACAGAAATGCTAATGCATTAATATTTAGTATATCCATTGGCAAAACCTAATCCTTTTGCAAAATTTAGACAATCTTTGTCATGTTTTTTTTCAGTCTGAAGAAAAGTGTTTAGATGCAACTGGGAAGTCATGTTCCCTCACTGTGTGAAATGTCTCTATTTTCTGCAGTCCAGTTGCAGTGCGAATCATGAACGATCAGCTGATGTTTATGGAAAGGGCTTTCATTGATCCTCTTGGCTTACCAGGAAGGAAGTTTTACAGGTGAGGCAAAACGTTTCTTGGCCAACTGTGTAAGGCACTGCTTTTTTCCAGGTGAAGCCCACCCTAACAGATCAGTTATCTGCTGTGTAGGTCTCATATAGGAATTACAGCTCAACAGCTTCTGCTTTAGGTACAATCCAGTGACGAGCAGACTTTGTTTACAACCCCCAAGGAAAATTCCTTGGCTGTACCAGTCTTGTGGTGCCTAATTCTTCTTTTTGGGTCTGGAACTCTGTTTTTATTAGACATCATATTCTTTTATTTGGAGATGTGTAGTAACTACTTCTGTTACCACTTGCACTTTTAAACTTGTACAAAGTGAGGACTGAGTGGATAATTAACTGTATGGCAAGGAAGGAGAAACAAGGGAAAAGTAAAAGGGAGAAGAGAAAGAGAACAGATATGAAGTAAGGGCCAGGTGAAGAGAGAAGTCCCGAAGAGAGCTTGTGCAGAGGGTAGATAAAGGGTAAAGAGGGTACACCATGAGCTGTACTGCAGGGTCCTATCTGTCCCAGCGCTGGCTGCTCCTATAGATGCCCCTCCTAGCTTAAATCATTCATTAGTTATTCTTAAAGTTTTCCCTCTAAAGCACATGGGTCTGGGGAAGGACAATGTTTGGTGGACCACAATACACTTTAGAGAAACCCAGTGCATTTATTAGAAACACTCAACAAGAGGGTAGCTTCCAGTATCAGGTGTGTGATACTTCACTCCCAGTGCCCCCCTTTTCCTATGACTGGATGTATGTGGCTCACTGAGTGATTGCTTTCAAACCAAGCCAGAAGCCCCTCGGGCAGGTACAATGGGAATCACAATTCCAGCCTCCTAGGGTGAACTCCTGTGCATGCTTTTGGAAAAATGAAATGGTTGTTTTCTACAATACTTCTTATTGGGTGTCAGGTATCATTTAGAGCTGTGTGGAGGTTTGGTTTGGGTTTGGCTTTGTTTTTTTCTTTTTTAATTTGCTTGCATTTATTAGTGTAGTTTTAGTCTTTACTTTGGGAGGCCTCTTTCACATGTACTTTGATACTTCACATACTGGTGGACTTGGCAGTGCTACGTTTACAGTTGGACCTGATCTTAAAGGTCTTTTCCAATCTAAATGATTCTATGATTTTATGATTCGCATGAACAAAATCAATTTAAAAGCAATTCTGCAACTATTCATAATTTAAGAAAAAAAAAATAGACAAAATTTTGCCCAGTTCTGTTCCAATATAATCACTTTTCTGGAGGATTCCTGCTGTTCTCAAGAAATTTTCCATAGATTTCCTCTCTCTTTTCACATTCCTTTCCCAGATCTTCTGACCAGCATTCAATTGCTCAGTTATTTTTTGAGGTTTATATTCCACATCTCATTGTACATCCTTAACTAGTTTTATTCCCTGTTCCAGACTGCCACATTAGTTCAGCAGATTTGTTGAGCTCCCATTTTCAAAAATTTGAACACAGGTTCAGTCCTAGTTAAGTAAAGGCATCACCTTTTCCCAAGGAGAAGGCTACTTTTCCTATATCATAGAATCATGGAATCATAGACTGGTCTGGGTTGGAAAGGACCCCAAGGATCATACAGTTCCTACTCCCCTGCCACAGGCAGGGACACCAACCTCCAGGCCTAGATGTACACAGGGTTGCCCAGGGCCCCATCCAACCTGGCCTTGAACACCTCCAGGGATGGGGCATCCACCACCTCTCTGGGCAGCCTGTTCCAGCACCTCACCACTCTCTGTAAAAACCTTCCCCCTAATAAATCAATGCCACCAAAGTTGTGATTCCCCACAGGGAATCAAACCCCTGTCTCCTATGTGACAGGCAGGAGTTCTTCCACTGAACCACCAGCGTAGTACACATCTCTGCCCTTTCCCATGGATTTTGCCCTTGGGGCTGCTTCCCTCTCTCCATTTAAAGACAGGTATTTAGTAAGGTTTGATCTTCATGGGATTCATAGCTGCTTTTTGTAGCACACATGCAGTTCCCTACGAGGAACACGCACACAGTAAATGGTTATTTTATTTATTTAGTATACCTACATTATTTTCTTTTCTTCTTTCCCCACAGACATGTCATCTTTGCTCCCAGCAGTCACAACAAGTATGCTGGAGAGTCCTTCCCAGGGATCTATGATGCCATGTTTGATATTGAAAGCAAAGCTGATCAACATGAAGCCTGGGAAGAAGTCAAGAGGCAGATTTCCATTGCAGCCTTCACTGTGCAGGCTGCAGCAGGGACACTGAAAGACGTAGCATAGGATGATGGCTTTGAAGAGCTCAGTAAATAGCGCAGCCTGAAATGCTCTATAATCCAGCTACCACAGTGACCAAGTCTCCCCTGACTGCCTGCTCTAGCTGAGTCTCCAGCCTTCTGAATGCATGCAAGTGTACTGGTGTGGTGAGCAGGTACTCTGTGCATCAAAATGCTCCTGAGCTAGAAATCACTGCTTCTCCCATACTGAAAAAACTGTCGCTGTAAGAACAGACCTAGATGGAAGCAAATTTTGGGGTGGGGAGAAGGCAGAATCAGTTCCCAATTAGAGTTTTCTGAAAGATCTGCCAGTTCCAAAGACACAATATTTTGGATGTACAAGCTACAAAACCAGTTATTTGCTGAGCTACCTGTAAATCTTGTCTGTAGCGGTGATCAATGGCACACATTTCAAGAGAAGTAATATAACACTCCACAGGATGTGCATTTTTCTTGTTCTGATAATTACTTTTATTAGACACCAAAGGCAGCTCCGTATTTTAGACTTTATTCTGCAGGACTGGTTAGTGCTCATTATACTGATTTGCTTTCTTTTCCTGAAGAAATAAAGCACTGGCCGTCGTGCTGGTTGCCAAAGTGGTACTACCTGTTCTTGGTAGCCATAGAAAAGAGCATCTTATATGCAGAAATCAATCCAAAAGCATTTTCTAGGGGAGTGAGTGTCCACCCATCCCTCTGAAAGACATTGAGCATCTCCCTCCTTTATTTGCAATTTGGGATACACATGATGTATGTTCCAAAATTCCATCAATATTCCGTATTGTATATCACCATGACCTCCCTGCTCTTTTTGGTGCTTTTCCTAGTCACAAACTCATTTTGTTTGGCAGCTTTTGTTCTTTTTTTTCCCCCTGGGAGTTCTCTTTCATGTGGGTGTCTTCTTCCAGTTGAGGGAGCTGGAGGACATTGCCACTATTGGCATGGGGCTTGAGGTTATTCTGTATTCAAGTAAGACCTGAAGGAAGCTTTCCATCAGGAGCTGCTTCAAAGAGAAACTGAAATGCACAAGAAGGGCAATTGTACAAAACTTTAATTTGTAAAAAAATGGATTCTTGCTTCATATGCCCTTTAAATGTACTTCTCATCTACATGCTTCATAACTAATACAATTGCTAGAGTTTTATTAAATCACATTGCAGATAATGGGTGCTGATAATAACCTATTTCTTGGGTTATGTAAAATATAGTGGAGGTTTTCTCACAACCATCAATTGCAACAGGTTGTGGGAATAAAATCTTTTTCTTTTTTTTTTCTTTTTTAAAAATGGGAACTAGAGCAGATGTGATACTAAAAAAAGAGAAACAGGACAGCTACGAGGCACACCTCATGTGCCTTGAATTCAGACAAGGGAACCAGAAATTACTACAGTTCAGTCATTTGGGAAGGTACTTTGAGGTATATGCCACCAAGAAGAGAGGCTTTCATTGACATCACTTCCCATAAGCCTCTCTGAAAGTCAAAGGACTGTGCTCATAATTTACTATTAAATTTCTTTTCACAAACCAAGCCTTAGGCACATGAGGAGGAAATTACATGTCCACAGTCCACACTTTACCTCTCCTGTTGAAAAAGTGGTGCCTGGCTGGCCTTGTCAGCATGCTGCTACGAGAGGCGAGCAGTCAGTGCTGAGGACACCAGTGCAGTGACTACATTTCTGTTGTTCCCTTCACTTCTGCCTAACTGGGACTGCTCACACTTAAGTTATTCATTTCCCCATGTGTAGTTTAAGGATGTGATAAGGATGTGATAAGGTACATGACTGCACTGGTTTCTCTTCCCTTTTCCTTCATCCACCACTCTTCCCACTCCATCAGGGCTTCATGTCAGCTGGAGTGGGCAGGGACTGAATGTGCCCCCAGGGAAGGGTTAGGGCAGCTGGATGGAGGAAAAAAGCCACTAGTTCTTCCTTATGAACAGCAGCCATCTGTGGAGCTCTTGGTAGCACTGTCATCAGATCTTCAGAGGATAAGGCAAAGAAGGAATTTCCACATAAAAAGAAGATATCTGATGAAATGTGCTTGCTCCTTCATTTTCAGGTACCTCCTCAGTAGTATAAACCAGTGCACAAGTGTTTCACCAACAAATGCACCTTGTCAGTGCTCATTAGCCTTTGAAGTTCTGTGCTCTTACCTTGCTGCTGTAAAAGAGCATCCTCTTCTCACCTCCGTGTGTGGTTTGAAGCTGTAAGAAGACATTACACTCACACCAGACTGAGTGCACAGCTGGAGTGTAATAGCTTTGTTCCTCTTCTCTAGTTAACTGGTAACTCCATATGAACGTTTGATGCATCAGAGTCCGAGAAGTATACAAACCAGCTTAAACCTACTTCCATTTCTCTCTGTGAAGTCCTACTGACTTTAAATTCCTCTACTATCATTCATGGGGCTTTGGCATACAGCTAGGAGTGCCATCAGGAGAGCTGAATGGTGGTGAATGTCATGGACGTCACCTCGGCGAGGCGGAGAAGGTATTCATTAAATGAAACACAGAAATCTTGCTTCTCCCATTGTCGCAGTTTTGCGTGGTTGGGTGCTGGAAAAGAACAGGGGGTGCAGAAAATGGCTGCTGTGAGGAGCTGCTGGAATTCTCTGGAGCTCCAAAATGTAAACAATCCAAGGTCAGAATCAATGTTGACCAGGGCCAAGCCAATGAGAGATAGTCAGAGCGCCTCTGAGAATCACATATAGGAGAAAACAACCTGGAAGCAGCTGCGTTTTGCCACCGGAGAAGGGAGTGAGAAGATGCAAGGAGCTGTGCAGACACCAAGGCCGGGGAGGGTGAGGGAGGAGGCGCCCCAGGTGCCAGAGAGGAAGATGCCCTTACAGCCTGCGGAGAAACCCCATGGAAAAGGCCAAGACCTCACCTGTAGCCCGTGGAGGGCCTCCATGCTGGATGGAGCAGGGGGAGACATAGAGAAGATGCTGTGACCCTATGTTGGGATAAGCCTCTGTCAGCACTTGCAGCCATGAAGAGAATCAGAGACACAGAGACGAGTGAGAGTTTTGTGCCGGAACAGGATTGCTGAGGGGGCTGGTGATCCCGTGGAGGACTGGGACTGAGACACATTGTGATTTAGTACTGCCCGCCCTAGCAGTGACCCACAGCGGAGCAGCTGATGAGACTCACCTTGGAGAAAGTTAGTGGAGGACTGTTGCTCATGGGTGGGACCCCACAGTGCAGCAGGGGGAGGGTGTGTGGAATGAATGCCCCTCCCCCAGCCAAGAAGGAAGCCTACTTGCAAAGAACTGGCTGAAGACCCCATCTCCCAGTCCCTGCCCCCTGTGCTGTGATTGGGGGGAGGAAGGGAGTGAAATCATGACTAGAGTGAAGTCTGCTAAGAAGGGAGTGGGGAGGGAGGTAAAGGTGTTAAGATCTGGAAAAGGAAAACAGCTCATGAAGAAGTAACTGAGAATCCCATTATTTTTTTTCCTAGTCCCTGCCCTCCCCTGTACTGTGAGCGGGGGGTGGAAGAAGGGAGTAAAATCATGGCTAAAGGGAAGTCTGCTTAGAATGGAGGGGTGGGGGGGAAGGTGCTACTGAGAACCCCGTTTTCCTCAGTTCCTGCCTCCCCTGTTCTGTGAACGGGAGGGAAGAAGGGAGCAAGATTCTGATTAAAGTCTGCTAAGAAGGGAGTGGTGGTGGGAACTTGTGGTGGGAACAGATCTGGTTGCATTTGTTTTAAGATTTGGTTGCGCTCCTGACTCTGGTTTTCACTGATCTTTTTAGTGTAGTGTAATAAATTAGAATAGTTCTTTCCTTCACTGTGTTAAGTCTGTTTTTGCCCATATCATTGCTGATAAAATGATCTCTCCTTGTCCTTGACTCCTGTGGCCAGCTAGGCAACTCATGTATTCTCTTCTGAGCTGAACCAAAGTGCTGCATTCCTCTGCCCCACAGAAACTGTCCCTAGAGAAACAAGCAAGAGCTGAACTTGGTGAACTACCTTTTTTAAGGTCAAAAACTGTTTACATTACACCACTGAGACTAAAAGTAGCTCCGGCAAAGTGAGAGTGGCTACTGGTTAACCCTGTAGGTTAAATTGAACAGTTACTTCTTGTAGTCAGTGTCAGCGGGAAGAACTTCAGAAGCCTAAATAGTTTAGAAGCTATCTGTCCTGGGGGTTGCTTCTGTCCTTGCTTGAGCCAGTTAGTTACAATCTGTGAAGTCAGCACCTGTATGTCAACATGGTATCTGTCCTGATGGATCCTACACCTTTAAACATCATCTTCCTCAGCCAGGAAAACCTACGAGCTGTTCTTCATCCCCACCTGTAAGGTGCATCCAGTTTTTGGATGAGTTAGGAGAGCTCACAGAATGGAGGAGGAGGAGGGCTGGTTTGTCGGGCACAGCACGCAGGAGGGGCTGGACGCGGTTCAAGTGAACTGCAAACAGGTTACAACAGGAGAGGCAATAGAGGGGAAAGTGTTTCATGGGAGGATTCAGATAAGAATAGACACGCTATATTTATGTGGCACCTCACCTTCCCAGATGTGCTTTGCTCGCTTGCTGACAGTAAGCTGCTGATGCATTCCTGATGCTGTCATCCACATTACCTCCAAACTTGGCTGTATTTTTAGATGGAAACTGAAGCCACAGTTGCCAGCCACAGCGACTGTTGTGACAACAAGGCCTTATGTAACCCTTACACAGCAGGATGTCAGGCTGGGGAAACACGGTCAGGGCTGAGCACTGGAAAATTCAGCTCCCTCTCAGATCCCTCTCCCCTTCAGATATTCCTGGAACCAATACTGCCCTCCTGAAGCATGGCTTTTGCTTCCTCAGCTTTTCCCATCTCCCAAGCCATGCTCCCATACTCTTTCCCTCCTGCCTGCACTAACCCACTAGCTCAGACAGGATGACCCGGGCACCGAGCCTCGCACACCTCTGGTGCTTCCATAGCGCTGCCATTTGCTCGACAGAGGAGTAAACCACGAGCATCTCACCTTACTACAGGCAGAAAGAAACACACTTTGAAAGTAAAGACAAGCTTGTTCGGTGTACACTGTAAATCTATGCTGTGTGACCAAAGAATGCTTAGTCTCTATTTCAGAAAAAACTCTAAAGAATACTACTACAGCCAAACCTTTCAATAAGAAAGCAGCTGCAATGGTTTAACACCCAGTTCCTTGTATCTACCCCTCTTGCCTGCCCTCCGCATTGGCTTCAGCCCAGGGAGGGACACCTGCAGCCAGCGGTCAGTAACACAGGTGCAATCTGGAAAGGTTCAGTGCTTTGGTCATCTGCAGCGGGAGCTATATTACCCCTCAGACTGAACATGTGTGCCACGGGTTCATTTATCTAAAAACATCGAATCATAGCATGGTTGCAGTTGGAAAAGACCTTCAAGATCATCAAGTCCAACCATCTATCCAGCCCTAGTAGGTCCAACACCAGACCATGTGACCAAGCACAACATCTACTCTTATTTTAAACACCTCCAGGGATGGTGACTCAACCACTTCCCTGGGCAGCCTGTGCCAGTATCTGACAACCCTTTCAGTAAAGACATTTTTCCTAATATCTGACCTGAACTTCCCCTGATGCAACTTCAGACCGTTTCCCCTTGTCCTGTCACTCGCTACCAGGGAGAAGAGGCCAAACCCCACCTCACTACAACCACCTTTTAGGTAGTTGTAGAGAGTGATGAGGTCTCCCTTCAGTCTCCTCCAGACTAAATAATCCCAGCTCCCTCAGTCGCTCCTCATAAGATTTGTCTTCCAGACTCTTCACCAGCCTTGGAGCTCTTCTCTGAACATACTCAGGCATCCTGATGTCCTTCTTGTAGTGAGGATGTCATGGATGGAGAGATGAGGGATGCACTTCACTCTTAAGAGAGAGGCAACAATATGTTTATTGATATAAAACAAAAGGTGTAATAAAGGCAACAGTGATTAAAGTTTGATGGAAAGTTAATGTTGATTATTTAGTGCACAGAGAAGAGGGTCAGGTGAAGCACCAGGGAGACCTTCCCATTGAGTCACGAAGTTCAGAAAGGACCCCCTTCCTTTCTAAACTTCTCAGAGAGGAGCCAAGGGGCAGCTGGATCCAGTCTTAGTCCCAGACTTGGTCAACAGTTTATATCTAAAGGATTCTATGTGCACAATCAATCCTTTATATTTCTTAGCTAGTGCACTTATTCCAAATTGACTTCCTGAGGATCTGTTGTGGCAAGGATTCTCTCGACCTCAAAGCATCACCTTGAGAGGTGTCCCTTTTGAGGCGACATCCTGACATGCAGCCTGCTGTCATCTCAAGAGAGCTCAAAGGGCTCTTGGGCTGCTCACTACATATAGAGTAAGATGATTGGCTCATATTCATATTTACATACCACCCACAGGTGCCAGTGGGCACTGTCCAGCACTCTGTCCAGGTGGGCATATTAGCATAGATAGCTCTTGGCAACTGTGTTGTTACCTGTGAGGTGGATGCAGACATCACAATCATCACCAACGGTTATCGATTAATCCAGATTTATGGGAAAAAGTCAGGCAAAGGTGGGGGCAGTGGGGGAAGCATACTGTCACAGGGCGCAAAACAGAACACAAACATGTGAAAACCTCTTTAAAAGGTTCAACTACATTTGAATATCCCCCTCTCATTTTTATCTTCTTTACAGCTGTTAACTTTCTGGGAAACCATAAGCATCCCATTTAATCTATAAATCCACTGAAGGAAAACTTTTGTACCCGAAGTGCCAACAGGCTCCTGATTTGCAGAGCTGCAATTCGAGTAGAATTCTGAACCGAACGCTTTCATCAGAGGGTCTGTCCGTGGGTAGACAATCCACATGTTAACTGCTTTGGGAAGTGAAGGCAGAGCATTTGAAGTTTGGGTTTATGTTTATGCATACAGCAAAATAACCTGACTACAAGGCAAAAAATATGACATCCCTTGGGCTCTAGAAGCGCAAGGATCAGCTCTGCCTCTTACGCACGAGTCTGACTTTCAATAAAGGCAGAACAAATCAGGATAGGCATCTTAGGCTAGAAGCACATTAGGTTAGTTTTCTCCTGAGCACCGAATTCAGCAATAAAACTGCAGCGTCAATATTTATCATAAAACATATTCCAGAGAACAAGGTATTTGGACTAAAAATATTCCGTCGATGGCTGTAAGGGAACTGCCTCTAGCTTTGAATGACTGCTGTGGAAACACAGCTTTTATTAATATTCAGCAGGAACTAACTTTCCACATACTTGTTTCCAGTAGGCAACAAAAACATTCAAGAAGATCATGGAATCAGGGAATCACAGAGTACCAGCTTGGAAGGGATCTCAAGGGTCAGATTTCCCTGCTTACTGCAGGGGGGTTGGACCAGATGACCTTCAAATGTCCTTTCCAACTCAATACGTTCCATGACTGTCAAGTCCAACCTTTCTTGGCAAAAGCACATTCTAGACCAGATGGCCCAGTCCCCTGTCCAGATCAATCTTACAAGCAGCCAATACTGGGAAATCATAATTTCCCTGAGGAGGTTGTTCCAGTGGTAACTGTTCTCATTGTGAAACCTGTTCTTGTGTTCAATCAGAATCTCCCCAGAGTATCTTGTACCCATCACCTCTCCTCTCTTCCATGTGACCCGTTGATGGAGATTCCCTTTTTACATCTTTGTAGGCACCCATGAACATGGAACATGGTGGTAGTGTCTCCCTTAAGCTGCCTTTTCCCAAGGCAGAACAAACCCAGATCTCAGCCTTTCCTCATATGGCAGTTTTCCCAGTTCTTCCATCACCTTTGTGACATATCTCTGAACCCTCTCCAGGCTCCCTATCAGGAACCAAAACTGAATGCAGTGTTCCAGATGTGGCCTGAAAGGTGCGGAGTAGAGTTTCCTCACACAGAACCACACTGGCTACAATAATCCTTGCATGCTTTCTCCATAGTCAGAATCAGTCATCACTGATCAATTAAGCTAATGAAAATCTCACTGATGCATTTCACGTACTTCTGGATCACCGAAGTACACTGTTCTTAGAGCCCCTTTCCTTTGAGGCTGATGGGACTGGCTACACGGGTGCAGCTCACAGTGGCCACATACAGTAGCTCTTAATTTTTATCCATGCCAGAATCGCGTCAGGGAAGCAAAATGTTTGGAACAAAAACTTATGAACAACTTGGAACTTACATCAATTTGGAACAGTTGACTTGTGAGCAGGGGTCAAAAGCTGTGCTGCCTACCAGAAAGGTCTAACAACCATGCTCTTTACAGCCCATCCTCCTCCCTGATAACTCCTACTGCCCCAGCACCACCCTCTGATTGCAGATGCTTAGAGAAACTCAATTTGACTAATAACCATTCACACAGCAGCCCTGGGTTAGCTTACAATGGCTGTGACAGTATCTTGGCCATCTTCAGTTAAAGCACGCACCCAGCTTCAAGAAAACACCGACGTTTTATCACCAGAGTTTCAGGCTCTGATCAGTGAGCCCTTTTTCTCTGCACTGCAGGAATGCCAGAGGTTTTGACAGGCATCATCTTCCTCTTCCCAATAGAAAAAAAAAAACCCCAAACAGCTGAGCTATAGTACCTCCAACATTCTTGGGAACAGTCCAAACATTGTATTCTGAATTATTCCAGTTCTAAGCTTGTGACAGCTCAAAAGTCTTGGGAGGAACAATTCCTGGGAATGAGACAGGTCCCCATCCCAGTAAAAAACTTACTCAGATGCTGCAATATGTCTGCATCCTGACTGGACTGTTGTGCCAGAAACCAACAGGGAAAGAAACCAACCAAGGGGTGGGGAAACCCCTTTCCCACAGTTTTCCCCCATACACAGCTTGACCTGTGGAAAATCCTCACATTTCCACAACTGTGTTGCAAATCCAAAGGGAAGTTCTTTCCCACAGATTCACAGAAGGGTAGGGGCTGGAAGGGACCTCTGGAGATTATCTCATCCAATGCCCCTGCCAGAGCAGGACCACCTGGACTAAATCACACAGGAATGCATCCAGGTGGGTTCTGAATGTCTCCATAGAAGGAGACTCCACAGCCTCTCTGAGCAGCCTGTCCCAGGGCTCTGTCACCCTCACAGTGAAAGCATTTTTCCGTAAGTTCCCATGGAACCTCCTGTGGTCCAGCTTGCACCCACTGCCCCTTGTCCTGTCACTGGACATCACTGTCTTTTTATTAAATGTCAACACAGAAAAAAGTATCAGTCATCCAAATTCAGAGGTACTTTGAATGGAATCGTGTTGCATCCTCAGGAATTCAATGAGACATCTGTCTATATGCAACAAGTAAACTGACCTGATGCTCTCCTCTGAGAACACCCAATACTGCAAAAAAACCCTCAAATGCAACCAGTGTGTAATAAGAATTTTATTGAATACATTTAGAAAAAACCTCTAGCATGAAGACATGAGATTAATTTCTGTACATAAGTTTTAGGGATGTGCAGAGTTAAACAGCCATGCAAAAGGCATCTCCCCCTTCAACTGTAACTCGTGACTCTGAGAATGGCAAAATCATTACTGCTGTAACAGTGTTCCAGACACGGAATTCATCACTTGAAAAAGGATCTCGGTCTTCAACAGAGATTAATAAAAAAAAAATCAGTAGCGATTGGGAAAGATTGATGGTTACCAGGTATAGTATTTAACCAATGCTCATGCCAGGTTTCAAGAGTGCAAGCAAAAACTGCATTGTTATGGAGAATAAGTAGATTTATCTCAAGGCAAAATTCCTATTAAAACTAGTCCCTAAACTACTGAAATGGTGACTTGATAGTGTACGTATTCCAGGAGAACATCCAAGTCAGGAGTTTTTTGTCAAGTTACACCACATAAACCGTGAAAGTCAGAGTAGCTGAAGAGCCCAGTGCGTAACAGTATCCTAGTATCACAAACAAATGCCAGCTCCTGCAAGAAACGTTGGTACGGACATAATATGTAAGGCTACGTGGGGGAATGGGCTTATACCGGAGGGAGAAGATCAGTATTTCAGTCACAAATTTGTATACCCACCCAAATGTTCATATTATAAAGGAATTGTGAGGCAAGTGTTTTAGAACTGACTGTCCTGGCATGTATAAGACACAAACCCATGCTGAAACACACTACAGCTTTTGAAGATTCATTAATGATAAAAGCATAGCTAGAACGTCGTGAGTTAACTGACTTACAGTACAACTTGGGAAAACATGGGAAAGGCAAGTTTAACTGCAAGAATCCCAGTACATACTCATTATCCAACACTGGGGCACAGGAGCCTGTTCTGGGGAACTGCTTGAAATGCTCAGACCAGTGACTCGGCTTTTCCAGCTCCACAATGGAGCAGGCACACAGCTACAAAAGCCTGGTAACAATCAGAGCAGTTAAATGAGAGACTTACGGTGGTCTGGAAAGCTTTCCTTCTGTTTTGAAAAACAAGACATGCCACAGAAAACTGGGCTGTTATTTGTAAAACCTGTGCCTTCCTGCCTGATCAAAGATGGGGCTCTCTGCTGACTGGTTTGCTTACTTTTTAAACAGGTATTAAAATTGGGTTTATTGTCCCTGATGGGGGAAGTTGTAAAGGAACTCCTAAAGTATCCTCAATTTTCTGCTGAAAGTGTGAACAGGAAGAGAAGAGGAATGAGTGAAAAGCAGACCTGAGGACAGTATTTACAGGAACTTGTTTCCACTTGTGACCAAGACAACCAAGCTACCAGCAGAACATCCTTTAAACGTGTGTAACAAACCACTGCCAGGTCCCAAAGCCCACAGCACTAACAGCAGGTCAGTCATCTGCCATTTTCTGAGTTTAGCCATCAGGGTACTAAGGGAGCAGATTTCTTAAAAATAGGAATTCTGTTTTCCCACGAAATTCCATTTCCCTCATACAATGGATTTTACGTGATGGAAGCCCACTGCGTGTGAAGATGCCAATAAACTGAAAATACATGGAAAACAAGATGTTCAGGGTATTTATACACCCACGTACATAGATACACTCCAGAACCGGCTTGTCAAACAGGGACTTTACCCTGGCAGTTGAACCCTGCTCATTTTGCTGTCCCAGGGCAGAGCTCTGCACACCAAACCACAGACAACAATGCTACTAGCCACAGCCACCTTGAGCTCCTCATCCGCTAAAGCAAGCGCCCTCACTGTTATACTGGTAAGAGCTCCGTGGAGTTCAGGAAACACCCGTTCCATTCTGAGAGGACAATTTGCAGGCATACATTTTTGTAAGCTCGTAGCCTGTGACTTAACAGCACCTGACATTTTCAACTTTATTAAAAAAAAAAAAAAATCCCACTTTTTTTTTAACAAAATCTTTTAGGCAGAGCTTTTAATAGGAGCCAAAGGGAGTAAGCAACCACACTCCTCCCAAGTCAGTGAGGAAACAGGATCCTGAAATGAAGATAAAGAAGCACCAAGACAGATTTCTTCTCTGCAGCACCAGTGTTACACTCTTGGTGTTTGGGGATGGTTTCTTTGGTAATGTGTCTCCTACCACTTTAAGCATGAAGTAGGATTTCAAGTACTGCCAGAGAGGGCTACTTGAGCTACTGCTCAAGTCAAATTACACCTGTGGAGGAACAGTAAGATTTCACTTCAGAATGCCTTTACTGCCTTCTGCGATTCTCCTGGTGTTATTTCAGGAATGTCAAAGTAAGTAGATAAGCATCCATAGGTTTCGACAGTCCACAGGACAGCCTGTTTACACATGTAAGCTTTGGCACAATAAATAACGGTGTATATTTTGTGTGACTATTGAAAACATTATTTTTCTTTCAGCTGCAATGCAAATTAAAGAAACTACTTCAAGCAGACAGAGAAAACATTACTGCACGAATTGCTGCTTGGACAAAAGCCTCATCTTCAAAACTATCCTGTTATCAGCCACAAATCTTTACTGATGGAGAACCGAGGTGATTTCTAATTTCTGAGATCAAAAGATACACATTTTAGAAAGTATTTCACTTCAAAGGTATCATGATTTCAGACAGACACTTTAAAGCTTCCTGTTTGATTTTCCTATTTGTACTGTAGACAAACTCCGTTCTTTAACTGCCATCCTCAGAAAACAAGAGCTGTGCATATCTACAGGAAATCCTGAGACACCTATAGTGCGCACTGCTTCTCCTACTACATAACCACCTACTCTGAAGAAAGATCCATAACTTCAAATGTTGTAGGACAGAATATACATTTTTAAAGGCTTTCAAATATATACAGCACACTGTGGTAATTTTACAACAGCCTGCTGTTTGTATACTCTCCACAGCTGAGCTATTCAGTCATTTCACTGTCTATTCACTTTTGTATTTCACAATTCAAACACCAAAGGTACAGCAGGAAAAAAAAGAATAATCTCCTCTTGCTAGCTGCTTTATTTTAATCTGATCTCCTGGTTTTGTGCATGAAACACAGCAAAAGAGTCAGCAAGTAGTGAAATCCTTAGCAGAACACCTTTTATTCCATCCCTCCACAGCCAGCGGGTACTGAAACAAACCGTAGCTTCATAAGACAAACATGCAAGTCTACAAGT
Organism: Laterallus jamaicensis coturniculus; assembly: GCA_022605575.1. NCBI lineage: Eukaryota > Metazoa > Chordata > Aves > Gruiformes > Rallidae > Laterallus > Laterallus jamaicensis. The sequence continues at coordinate 378,306 of JAKCOX010000251.1, forward strand.
GTTCTTTCACTTTTACCTTTATGTACCTTTTTACTCTAGGTATGGAGTTGCATGTTAGCTGCTTTATAAACTCAGATCTGTTTTACTGGATGCTTCATAATGCACATTGGTGGATTTAACTCGTGCTACCTCGTAGTCGCAGTCTAAACTGAACACTTGAAAAACTGCCACACAGTGGACTTATATAGTCAGCAGAGAAGGTGGTAAGCAAAGGGCAGTAGCTCTTCGACTCTAAATCCCCAACTAGGGACACTCCAACTAGAATAAATATACTCATGTGGGCAAGAGTAGAACTAGCTATTACCCTTCAAGTTTACACCCCCAATTACTGTGCGTCCAATTCCTCTCTAAAATGGAACACATGACGTAGCATTAAAAAAATGAATCAATATATAAAAGTTAAATATTTGATTACAGTAGCAAGTCACCACTTCGTAATGGGAAATAACTTGTTTCTTGGAATCATTATTGATCTGAATTCTCTTTTTTCTGTTGTGCGTTGGGTGCTGGTAATTCAAGACTTGCCCATAATAGGGGCTCTGCTTTTCTCATAGTAAGTTCAATCTTTGTAGCCGTCATGTTCACATAACTCCTCTTTACATCGATTACCTAGAACAGACAATGTATTTCACACTTCAGTTTAAGAAACAGACTTCTAGGTATTAGGGAATTAAGTTAGGAAGAGTACCTTCTCACTCAACTTCAGCAGATATTTAGGTAGACAGAGCGCACTCTGTTATCTGAAATCCTCAACACTCTCTGATTCCCAAGCTATAAGCATATGCCTGGGCATACAAAACACGTATGTGTTGGTCTAACACAGACATGAGCATACAATTACATAGTGTCAAGGGTTTTCTGCAACACCACTACCACAGCATTGGGACCTAAGGTTAAACTGGGCCAGAAAGGGCCTCAAAAAGGTCACCTTCTGCTCAAAGCAGCATCAACTATGATGTCATACCTGATCACTTGGGGCAGCAGATTCAGATTTTAATGTACATTACTGAGTACAACGCAACTGAATTTCTTAAAATTTGCAGAGAAAAGAGGAAAAGCAGTTTTGAAAGAGAGAAAACTGAGGGTCTGTGTTTTGGTTTTAAAACAGGATTAATCTTATACTTACGCCCCATAATTTCACACTGCGATGAAACTCCTTTTCTCCTTCAAATACAATATGGATATTTAACTAAACAGGACAAAAGCCAGAAAATTTTGTGAGGCAAATAAAACACTTGACAAGTATGCTTAACCAAAATGTATTACTGAGAACCTATAGTATGTCAAGTGATCAAATTGTCCCTCAGACACAGAAGTGGACAATCCATTTTAACAGACTCCAATACAGCTTCACAGGCAATAGTGGCCATATACACAGCCGGGAAGCTCTTTAATTTTCTCCAACTGTGTGATCAAAAAATCAGAGAAGCATTTTAACACTTGTTTAATATTAGGAGCTGTAAAACTGCATACTGTAAAGGATAGTATTAAATTACATTAAGCCAAATATAATTAAATGATGAATCTGTAATTATTTACACATATGGCGATGAAAATCCATCACACTTGGGCTTTAATTGCGGAAATCAAATCAAAGACTTTTTTTTACATATCACAGTTGTAAAAAAAAAAATTAATATTAAAGTACAGATGTCCAAACAAAAATGCTATAAATAAAAGCCAAGCAAAAGCTGTTACTCAAAAAAGATTCTTATGCTACCTCTGCATTGTAAGAAAAGCAGAAGCCAGATTTTCCTAACTTCAAGATGCTGGAAGAATTTAAAAAAAAGAGAATTAAAACTTAAGGTGGACACTCACCATTGTGCTATTTGCTTCTACGTAGCTCAGATCAGGAACAGAGTTTTTAGCATATACAGAAATAGTCACTTCTCCTCCAGTCTGGTGCCAATCATGCCTGCATGGAACTACTTTCTTTCCCTATAATAAGGAAAAAGTTATGAAAAAAGATTTAAAATTGCACTGAGGAGTATTTTTACAAGATTAATCAGGATAAAAGCTCAGGACTGTTTTAATAGCCAATAAGCACAGCTAATAAAGGACTAGAGTTCATGTTCATAGGAGACTGCAAGGCTCCACTTACATCTTTTTTTAACGCAGTATTTTTGCTGCTAGTCCCTGACAAACGTTAGAAGTGAGAAAAAACAATGCTTGTGTCAGAGACTGCATTAAGAAACTGGGACAGAAAATGTAAACAAAAATACCCATAGAAATAAATAAATAAATAAAAAAAATCACTTGTTCGATTACCTTCCTTCCCAAGACTACAGTTATCCAGCCCATAGTAGAAAGGAACCAAAGAAAAAGAAAGCCATGACTCCAAGAAATGTTGATGTTACTGCACTGAGTTATTGAGTTCTTTGTTCTTTGATGCAGAAGAAATAAACAGTGGGAAAAAAAACCCAGAATGACACAAGAAAGGTAGTCAACCCCACGCCCTGTTAGCTCAATATACACACATTTAATATACATACAGTTCTAAGCATCTGGGTCACCTTTTTACAAGAATACTCTCCTGCTTTAGAATCACAACTTTGGCTGGGTTTTGGGCTTTTTTAATCCCTCCTTTCTTTAATTTCAAAGTAATTCTTAAACACAAACAGATATTTCAAAGCAAGCAGTAGTTCTATGACTTGTGAAGTAATTGTCAGAGAATGAGGAAACTGAACTACACTTTCTATAATATATCCTGATCTTCTGTTCAATGTTTGAGATGTTTGCAGTATCAAACCCATTTTGCCACAGCAACCGACATTAAATCTGTAACAAGAATTCTGTGTTCACCTGCATCCAGTAAGTGACCAGCTAATGCTTTTGAAATAAGTGTTCAGTTCCATGATTACATTCCATAATGTTCTCTAAGAATCTTTTTTAAACCTTGAATGCAGAATTACAAGGTGAAAAATACTTCCAAAGAAATACCTACAAATCAGACTGAGGCACTCGCCACGTGTCATACTGGTAGCCAAACCAAACCGCTGATTTAGATTCAGACCAGAAGGATATTTACTTGTGTAAACAGAATTTAAATTCGACAGAAAGGGAACCTTCCATCCCCACCCATGAAACCTCATCAGCCTTATCTGCCTTGCATCCCTAAACAACTCAACTACTCAGAGCAAAACTGGGAGGGGTTACTTTGTTACAGAACACCTATGGCTGCTCTCTTCATGGTTGAGGGAGGAAAAGCTTCTAAAAAAAATCGAATTTTAAACTAATGTATTCTATATGGAATACCATAGACCCTCTTAACTAACAAAGCAGAAGTCCTGAATTTGCCAAAGGCGCTTTTAGCACAAAATAGTGATCCTTCTACTATAGATTACTTCATTTCTCTGTTGTCATGTGGTGCATAACAGCCTCCATGCTATTTCAGAGGCAGTGATCTCTAACAGCTCAACTTCAGTAATAACTCACTCCAGCTACTAACGCCATTTCAGTATTCCAGAATCCGAACGCAACCTTCATGCTACTTACTGCATCCTTTTTAGTCCATACGTGTGTTCCTGTTGTGCAGCCTTCTTGAGCTAAAAATGTATTGAAGTCAGATGTTTTTCTTTTGCAACAGCTCCAATACTTCATCCTTGAAAGTTTTCAAAGTATATAAGAAACAATATTTAGGACACCATTTATTGCATTTATCGTAAGTACGTTCCATTATGCAATATTACTGTTAATTTACTGCACCCTCTCCAAGCACTGCCATTTTTGACTGAAGATAAAACAGAGAGGGATAATAAGGCAATATCTACAAAGATAGCAAGAATAGAGGCATTATAAAAAACATTAAAGTTAACTGAATACTAACCCTTCATGGAATATAGGTACACCAGAATGGTAAATACATACTTCTTCTGAGCTCTGTGGTCCTTCATATGTCTAGTAAAACAAAGCATTTAAGGCATATTACTATTACAGGGTGTGGACCAAAGGAAAAAACAAACCAAAACACAACCCACAACACAAACACTGAACAAAATATTACAGAGGTTTTGAGTAAATAATCTAAATCTAATGGCTTGCCCTAGCTTTTCAAAATAACCATTTAGCTGTCATGTACAAAAGGCTCCTTGGCATTCATTCCAACAAGCTATACTTTGTATTACGTCAATGGAGTACTTCAGTGGTGACATCATCTATGCTCATAAAGGTCACTTCAGATCCTCACAGATACCTAATGTTAAAAATACTCTGAATATTTAGAGAAAGCAAGTAGTAGACTGGAAAAAAATCATTCATAAGCCAAGTGGGTTTTTAAAAAAGTAAATAAAACAATACAGAACTCTGAGTATCACAGCAGTTCTTCCCAACACAAGAGAGCAGCCCGAGCAGAAGGATGTGGGGGTGTGGGTGGATGTAAAGCTCAACATGAGCCAGCAATGTGCACTTGCAGCCGAGAAAGCCAACCGTGTCCTGGGCTGCATCTAAAGCAGTGTGACCAGCAGGTCAAGAGAGGGGATTCTGCCCCTTTGCTCTGCTCTGGTGAGACCCCACCAGCAGTGCTGCATCCAGCTCTGGGGGTCCTCAGTACAGAAAAGACACGGAGCTACTGGAAGTCCAGAGGAGGACCACAGAAATGATCAGAGGGTTGCAGCACCTCCCCTACAAGGACAGACTGAGATAGTTGGGCTTGTTCAGCCTGGAGAAGGCTCTGAGGAGACCTTAAAGAAGCCTTCCAGTTCCTGAAGGGGCTACTGGAAAGATGGAGAGGGTCTGTTTGCAGTGGCAGGGAGCGATAGAACAAGGGGAAATGGTCTTAAGATGAAAGAGGGTAGACTGAGATATTAGTAAGGAATTCTTCCCTGTGAGAGTGGTGAGGCCCTGGCACAGGGTGCCCAGAGAAGCTGTGGCTGTCCCTGGATCCCTGGCAGTGTTCAAGGCAAGGTTGGATGGGGCTTTGGGCACCATTGCCTAGTGGAGGGTGTCCTTGCCCATGGAAGGGGGTTGGAACTAGATGATCTCTGAGGTCCCTTTGAACCCAAAGCATGCTATAATTCTATTAAATACCTACTTAAATTCTACTGTTCTGTAATACACAAGGATGCCAGTCTAAAAAAGCTTTCACTTTAAATGACTATGATATATAAAGTCTAACTTTGGTGCTTTAAGAGTTAAAACATTTTAAAATAAATTCTTTTGGCACAAAGCACTAATTAGTAATATCTGCAGATGCTTCTGACCTATACACAGATTATCAAGAGCAACTAAAGTGTTATCAGTAAGTTACTTCTCACTAATATTTTATTTTACATTTTAATATGAAACACATCAGTATATGGGCTTGGCGAGGTTACTCAGAAGTTCAGGACAGGTTTAAAAAAACAGTAATCTCAAGCTTACTGCATCCACAGTACAGAACAGCTCACATTCATTCATATCAAGTGTGTTATCAAACATGCACTTGTTAAGTGTGATGGACTTTGTTCCATTTCCAAATCAATTTGTAGCACACAAAAAAGCACCCAATAAAGGAAAACAAAAAACTGTGTATGAGTGAACCACTTACTTTTGAACAGCCTGCATTTTTACATGTTGTCCCAATCTTGATTTCATCACTGTCTTCCTCTATAAACAGAGTAATATTATAGAAAAAAGAAACTGTATGGTATAATATACTAAATATTCTGCTTTTACTGAGAAATAAAAGAAGCTAAGGAGTAAAACCAACCAACCCAACCCCCAAAACTCTCTCAAGGTATCTATTCTCTGCCTGGCACTTCAGTCTGCCCAAAAAGTACAAAGAGAGAGAAATAATGGAAATATTTACGGAAAAGTTATATCATGTGTGTCTCAGATTCTTGGTTCTACCCCTTTACGTCAGTTTAAGATGAGAAAACAAATTGAAGAAGAGGATTATTACAATCCTAGGGGAAGAGAACAATCACTCATCTTGTTCAGTTGCGTAAAACTAGGAAATGTAAAAGGCTCCAACTGCTGCCTATAAATACACAGAAGGAAAGGATCTGGATACCACGTAGAAAGAAGAGCTAAATGACATTTTGGAATGGGAACAAAAGAGTGTAAAAATAGCCACTAATGTGGTTTGAAATTGTAAAGTGTTTCTTGAGGAGCACTGCAGTTCTGGAACCAAATTCCAAATAAATGGTGGAAAGGAGAGGAAAGACAAACAAAGGAGAAAGAACTCTTCTTCAACAAAATGTTACCAGTTTCTGCAAGGTTTTATATGGCATTGTATTTGCAATAACGTAGGAGTATAGTTCATTTCTCGGGAAACTCTTTCAGTCATACAATCAGAAATGGGTGTTCTCATGATGTCAATTCTACCAGGAACCATGACAAAATTATTTAAACTGCCTATTTTAATGGGAACGTACTGCTCCCAACACCCGAATCTTCACATTGTTCCCATTTAAACTTTATCATTCCCCAGACCAGAATATATTTTGCAAATTATTCAGAACAAGAGCATAATTACTTTAAATAATTACTGTAGAAACAACAACAAAAATAGTATGTTATTTTTTCATGTGGTAATTAGCATTACAGACCTACTTAACCTCCTTAAATGCTTACCTTTTTTCTCTTCATTTTCGGATGACAGTTTCAGTTTATCTAGTGCTTGCTTCAAAGAAGCTGACACTTTGAGCTGCAAGTTTATCATTGGCTCATCTGGGCTAAAAAAACCAAACAAACAAAACCCAGATCTATGTATTCATGTCAGCTTTGTAAATAATTTACAAAAGACAATAAAGTAGTAACTTTTACTCTTGCTATAAGGCTCTTTCTTACAGCAACAAGTAAACTAGATCTGTAAATGACGATTCTTAATGTTTGTTAAAAAACGGACTAGAAGTTTAGAAGCAAGTCTGGGTTTTCAACAGGTAATCATAAACAATCTACAACAACAGAAATAAAACAGATAAAGAAACTAGATACAAGCACACTGTAATTATTTTTACAAATGTTTAAAACAGTGACAATGGTTGCTAGTGGCATTTTAAGCTCTGAGGCTTTAGTTTGATTTTGTTTCCTATACTCAGAAATCTGGTGCTACCTTGTCCTAACCAGAATCCTCTTATCTCATTTTAAAGTTGAAGATAACATCAACACTGCTACCAAACACGAGCTTTTTAAAGTTAATTTTGGAATTTTCATACTATGTGTAATAATGAATAACCAAGCAAGCTCTTTACTTGCACAACCAACCACAAATTTGGCAAACCTTAAGTTTCATATACCACACCTTGGTCTTTTAATTGTTTCCAGTGGTTTTGGCGCCTGAATTATGTGTTCTTGAAATTTGGGTTTCAGTTCAGCTAGTTCCTTTCGTTCAGAGGTAGTTTTTACTTCAGGTTTGACAGGCTCAGGAGGTTTCTCACTGTTATGGAGTCCCTTTGTACAGCCCTATTATGGAAAGCATATGTTTAAATATATATACAATGTAGTTTAAAATTATCAAGATTTGCAAAAAGTTTTTCCTGATTTACTTCTTCAGCCCCATCTTCTCTTTTAGCCCACTCTAAACATTGGCTGCAAAGGAAATCCTAGAACTAAACTGGAAACTAATTCGGACATACATTGAAAGAAAAATGCATACTTTCTGTCATCAAGAAATTTAACAAAAATATTGACCTTCCTTCTTGTTACCAAGCATCATTTTGATAGAACTGATTATAACCATCAAAGCTTGAAAATGAGATTCAATTTCAACATTACATCAAGAAAAACATGCATGATTTAAGGCAGTTTATCAAAAGCATCCAGATTTTAAATACGTAAGTATATGTAGCATTTAATATTTATCACTGTCATTTGACAAGTATAAAAGCGTTCACTCTTCATGGCTACATACCGCAATGCTTAAGAAGTCAGAAAAATCTGTTGTTCTTCTCTTACAACATGACCAGCCCTATAAACATTTTGGAATAAAAACAAAACAAACATGACTACTTTACTTGGCAACAGCTTATAAAAAGTCGAACATTAACTATATTCTTTTACAAGATAATTAGAGATTATTTCCTTCCTTTCCTTGGACAATATTATCATCATCTGTGTTTTTAAAAGCCAGAGAAACCAGTTAGAGCTGCTGTCTCCAGTTCACTCCTGCTGCCTTAATCAGAAAGTTTGATAAACATGAGGCAGTATTTCCATGACAAGTTAGGTGCCAACTCTGTTCAACAGGAAAGAGAAATTTTACTTGATCTCATAAGGAAATTCAATTTTAGAGAAAATTATCTTGCCACTGTGAATAATGTATCTTACACCTCAAAAGAACCTTAGTAAAGGCAGCAGTTTGACTAATAAATGCACCATTGCTTTGAAAGTTTAAGAAGAGCAACACAATAGGGTTTAGAAAGGTCGTTCTAAAACATCTCAAAATATTAACTATTTCCATGGTTGAGCAGACAAAAGGTTCACCCTGCCCACTTCGATTATGTGGAATTCATTCAAAGAAAGTAGCCCAAACAAAATTATGACAAAATTTATAACTAGGCCTAGAGACAAGATGGGGATGGGGGATAAGGGAAGGGGAGTAGTAATTGTTTTTAAAATGGTTTGTGTATGAAAGAAAGAGTGAATAAACAAAAGCTTTTGATGTAACTGTACAACTTCTGTTTTTATTAAAGTTTTTTGTACTGTGTTTTGAGTACAACTATAATTTTGTACAAAACAAATCACCATAGTCTAAGAAACAGTATCCTGTTTGATCAAACAGTATCTGTCCCAGTTTACCAGTGGTGTCATTCTGCAGTAATAGCAATAGCTTATAGAAAATTCATTAGGCAGCACATAAGCACCAGCTCCCACAAGCCCAAAAGACATCACAATATAGGACAGGGACGAGATACACTGCTGGTAGAAGCAGCTCCTAAGTACCTAGAAATGATGCTTGCCCCAAAGCGCAGCAGTTTCACATTCTAAGAAAGGTAATTTAGGCTGAATCTGAATTAATACAATTATCAGTGCCAGGGTCTGTTTCTGGACACCACATTTCTGACCATTATACTGTCAGAATGATTTCCAGTACTGTTTTGGTAGTTTTGTCTCATGTAATTAATTCCCTGTGGGTGCTTTAGATGCATGCAGTAGATCCTGAAGTAGCAAAACAGCATAATATAATGAATATGGGCTAAGCAGTTGGCCTGAACACTGGACACCAGTCACAGGTATATTTAATTCACTACTGAAGATACAGCTCAAGAATCCTGGGCAGCTGCATCAGAGGCATGTACAACCAGTCCTAACTTCATCAACATACTCATTTGTCACATCAGCAGAACACAATTATTTTTTACAGGAGGTAAATGTCACATAGACATTATACATACTAAGACCACAAGCAGCACATTTGAATTCCAGACAGGTTAATTAACTGAAAGAGTATGACACCTCTCAATGCCTCCAAAGACCTATTCAAATGACCTAACTAAAGTGTTGAGACTTCTAAAGTCAATCAATAGGAAACGTGTCTCATACTGACTTGCACAGCAGTTAGGACCATGAGTAGAGCTTTTCATTTCTTCTGCAGAATTGGGTAAAAGTGCTTTTCTAATTCCATGGAGTTGCTCAAACATTATAGGCTAGACATCAACTTACATACCACTGAAACATTCAGAATGAAAAAGCGTATTTTACATATACAGTAAAATGTTGACTTAAAAAGATAGTTGCATACTTACTTTGAGAGCATCATGAAAGACTGGCACACCTGGATGATATGTGCATGAATCTAAAAGAAAATTACTATTATTAATAACCAGGGATATCAACAATACTTATTCATCTGATTCACAAACCCAGCAAAAATTTTGTGCTTGCAATCCATGTATGCCATAAGCTGTCCGACTTCTCCAAATGCACATAATTATGAAAGAAAACACAGACTCCACAGAACAACCTTTCTGAGTGAATAGAGCAAGCCTAAATAATCAAGAGGGTTTTTTTAACCTGTATTATACCCCACAAGCCAGAAAGCAATCACCTAAGACAAACTTACTTCTATAAGGAACAAATAAACTTTCTATGGACCGCTCCTCACCCTCATCAATAACTAGTCTTCACTGATAATTCAGTAGAATAAAAAAGGGGGCCCTACAGACATAAAATACTAGTTTATAGCATCAAATACATCTATTCGCACCTAATCAAGGCCTTCTCTAAATAACCACTGTTAAAAAATTCTCTTAACAAATCTTCACTTCGTTATTTTATCCATTATAATTAGCTTGGTCACTTAAGGACTTGAACCCAAAGGCCAGTCTTCCATATATACAATTTAGACATGTCAATGCTGTTATTAAAAGGTTCTGTACAAACAGCATGCTAAAACACAACTTCCATTACCTGAACTGTTTATATTCCCAGGTATTTATCAACACTACAGCTTTTTTTATGTAGCAACTGTTCCCTTTTTATGTAACATAATGTATTTTTCAAGTGCACTATAAATGTCCTGATTATATAACTTCTTTGACATATACTGCATAGACAATATTTTAATGTCTAAACTCTAAAAGTGATGGGAAACACCAGATATCTTTTAGCCTTTAAAGCTCAATTTTTGTTGAAACAGCTAAAATTAAAAGTGACACAAACAGTAACAATTTTAATAATAAGACTCCATAAAACAGACAAGTGAAAAATATCACAATTCACATAATATGCAGCAAAAGAGAAAAGCAATAAGCAACTTTATTAGCAATCTGCCTACGGATATTAAACGGGCTTAGACAGATAACTGTTTTCATTTTTATAAATATGTAGTTTTTAGAGAAATCTTACTTCATCAAATTTTGTTAAATTTCATATTTAGGGCCTAAGTCTAAGGCACTAATATTGTGTGACAGACACGCTTTAAGGTGATAGCTCCTACCTTAACTCAAAAGGCACATATTTAGAGACATTGGTTTCAGCAGGACTTAAAATAAGTATGCATGAACTTCTACCAAGTCTTTCAGCTTCAGGGTGAAAAGCTAATGCTTTTGTAAATGAAAACCTCACAGGAAAATAATTTTTTGAAGTGCTTATTTGGTATAAAGAGCCCAGGACTTCAGCACTAAATCAAACAGAAGTAAAAATAGGAGTTACTCTTTTCCAAAAGTATAAAAGCATGTCATCATAGGCATCAACAGCAGTAAACCTAAACTCAGTTTGCAGCAAAGATTATTTCTGAGGCAGAAGACTTAAATTATTATTTCTAATCCCTCATAAACACCTGGGTTTAAATAAGATAAGTGGCATTAATCAGTGCAGCATTTCTAGCTACCAAAACCATCTTAGGATCAATTAACTCAGGAGCAGCTATCCTCCAGTTCACAAATCAGGCACAGAGGAGCATCTGTTTGTCCATCTGGCCAAGGCCAATCCTTTTTCCCTGGCCCCTAAAGCCTCTCTGCAGGAGGTAGATCACGGAGCAAATAACTGCTGCTATCTCACCAAGGCCATGCATACTCTGCAGCAGAAGACAGTGTAAGAAGTCCTTCATACCTCAAGAAGAGGCACTGGGACTTACCCACTAAGCTGTCTGACCATTCCGCATACCAGAGCGCAGGAAAAGTCCCTCATTTTCTCTCATACTGAGCCACACAACTCTTACCTGATTAAAGATTATATACATAAAAATATGTCATCTCAGACTAGGTGGGGAAAACTGGGAATTCAGCACACATCAACAGTCACCTGAGTAGTTAGAAGCCTGTCTATTTCTGATTTGTCAGAGTTCAACTTCCAGATTTTGGTTCCTATTCTACGCTTTCCAGTGGGGGGCAGGAGGATGAGAATCCAAGTCATGTCTCCACTGCTTTTACTACCTTTCCATAACCAGGACAAAGTTAAATTTTTCAAAAGAAGGCATTTCCTCTCACTCAGGTAATTTTTGAAGATATAGGTACCTCAAATTTTCAGGCTGTTCGGTGGGCTTTTTTTTTTTTTTTAAATGCCAATTCCTTAAGTTCCCATGGAACCTCCTTTGCTCCAGCTTGCACCCACTGCCTCTTGTCCTCTCACTGGACATCACTGTCTTTTTGTTAAATGTCAACATAGAAAATGGTATTGGTCATCCAAATTCAGATTTATTTTCAATGCAATCATGTTGCATCCTCAGGAATTCAATGAGACACCTGTCTATATGCAACTAGTAAACTGACCTGATGCTCTCCTCTGTAAACACCCCAATACTAGGCAAGCTATGCTTTACAGCCCAAAAGCAATTAAAGGTCATTAAACCTGATGAACTTCAATCAGCATGTAGTTGTTAATGATGGCAAGTGGTTACTGAGGCTAGGAAGTTAATTTCACTCAACTTCTCACAGGGTTGGAAAAACGTATAGAAAACAGGGCAGACAAGGTATGCCAAGAGTTTAGAAATCGTTCACTGAGAAACGGAAGGCTCAGCCTGAGAAACAGAAAGCCACAAGATAGAGGATTGAGGCTGTACTTTAAGGAGCAGAGTTTGAACTATAGAGACCTGGCAAGGTTAAAGAAACCTGCCTTTAGGCATACAGACTTGAAAAATCTAGGCTACCATTTCTTGCTAACATCAGTTTTCATCAGGTCTGTGATCATGGGGTTTATCCTGCAGGTGCAACATCACTGATCCTTCAATCTAAGGAGAAAGTATGTGCTACTGTTCTAGCAGTGGACCAAATTAAGCCGCATTAAGAAAGATCTGAATTATACCCTACAACAAAAATTGTTGCATTACAGTAAAGAAACTGAGACAAACACATACATAAACTTTCCATCTGTTAAATTCTACCTCTGTGTCAGATGCTGTGCAAGTCTTCAATAGTATGGACTATCTAGTAGTTAACATATCTGAAATTTGTACCTTCTCAGGTGTGTCACAGATGAAATTCTAACTGTGCACTCCATCACAACTGTGCAGGCTCACCTTTAATGACTTCCCTTGTGCTTGTTTTTCTGCCTAAGAGGTGTACAGTCCTTCACGTCAGCCAGCTGCCCCTTGCTCATAGTTTGAAAACAATTAGTTTTTAAAGAAAATACATGTATGTATTATTTCAGCCACCTGGTTCTAAGGAGAAGATTAATGGCCTCTTCCATCAATCATTATTATGTGAATAAGCTATACTGCAGGGTGAATGTAGACAAAAAACCCCTGAAAGCTCCAATGCTGCTTTGAGGCTAGCAGTATCTGTATCTATTTTCATTTAGGAAAACTTCCTATAGATTAGACTATTATTTATATCAATGCAAAACTTAATAAAGGGGTAAGTGTTATGAAGTTTAACACATATATTAACCTTAATCCCTACAATATTTTAGAAGTAAATCCAAATATAGTTCTGAACAAAACCATTTGAAGTTGACAGCCATATACAGCTAACTATGCATTTAGATGCCTAAACAGTAAACATCCCAATGACCTTGGTGAAGTTGAGGAATCACTCTATTTCTGCTGAAAAAAAACCAAACAAAACCTGGCTTCCTGAAGTGGTCCGTGAATAAAAGGCCTGATTAGTCTAGGACACAGTAATTCCAGTCAGTGTTCAAGCCATTTACCAAAGCAAACTTCACTGCAAGAAGTTATTTTCCCCAATCCAAGCACCACACAACTAACATAGGGCCATGCTAAACAGATCGGCTCTGCTCTAACTTTCATCATGAACACAGGATAAAGAACTGTTATTTTAATAACAAATCCAATTTATGAAGCTGTAGAGATAATTCTTAATATAAACATCCCTATCTGCTTTGTCTTTTGGTGCAACAGGTTATAAGGGGTGGTAGTGGTGGAAGAAATCACTTAATAGAAGTGCCTGCTTTATCTGTTGCTAACATTAGTTACCCTTACGCAAAATGCTGCCCCTCTTTGGAAGTACTTAGCTCAAATAAAGTAGGCACACTTTATGCCATGGATCTGAATCACAGAATATGCACATGCTAGAACCTGTTAGCCTACTTATAGTCTTATGGGTCACTAAAAACTAAGCTAACACAAAGAGGCCATTCTAGAAATTTAGCCAAGAGAGTTACATTGCAAACTAGTTGAGGGCAAACCTCCTGAAAACTCGGATCTGTCTTTTGCAACCCCTGTGGAATTAGGAAACCTAAAATGACAGTGGTTTAAAGATGTTTCGCCAGGTACTGGATTCCTAGTATGCACAGAAGCACTGCCAAGAGCCCACAGCACTTGGCAGAGCAGACATACGTATCGTAAGATATATTTAATTACCTGCAGCAAGACCACATATTAAAATTAAATAAAAAAAAGTGCCTGGTAACTGCTACATTTGCAACACCCACAGAGGCCCCCAAAAGAGAAAAACCCCTCTCCCTCAAGGCCTCCAGTTTCCATCTTTGAAACAAATGACAGCAGTGTAAAGAATCACTTCTCATCGCCTCTTTTCCTTCATACTGCTATGAGCTGTACTTTTATTACTTTATTGTTACAAAGGAACGCCAGAGCCAGCCCCACCGCCAGCCCCGCACCTCTGCCCTGACGGGACAATTCCCGGCCAGGGCTCGATTAGCTGTCCAGCTACCGCCAAGCCGGCAATGGAGCCACCGGCGCACCGCTTTTCCACGCCGGACCGCCCCTCTATCCCTCAAGAGACAGACCGCACTAGCGGAGAACACGGGATTTGAGGGGAGAAGCGAGACGGGCCCAGCACCGTGCAGTACCGGGCGGGCACAGGCAGGAGGGCCACACACAGGGAGCCTGCCCGCCCCCCCCCCGCCTCAGGCCAGAGCTTTCCCTGCACTCAGTGCTGAGCGACCCCGCGGCCTGCCTGACAGCTCCAGCAACCGGGACACCGCAGGAGGTGGGCATCCCGAGCGTCTCAGACCGCCCCTCAGAGCTCCCCTGCAGAACCCTCGCAGCCTCCCCCAAGGCCCTCCTTCACACCCCCAAACCGAAAGCGGGGGTTGGGGGGAGCAATGAGGGAAGCACCCCACGCTACCCTTCTCCCTCTGCCCCCACCGCTCTCACCCTCCGTGTTAGTTTCGGGGTCGAAGCGCTGACCGCAGCCCCGGTTGTAGCAGAGCAAGGACATGGCGGCGGAGCGACAGACAGCCCTTCCTGCCCCACCGCGGGAAAGCGGAGCCCGGCGGAGCGGCAGGCGGAAGCCGGGCAGTGCCGGGGGGAGGGCGGGGCCACTCCCTCAGCGGAAAAAGCCGGCCGGAGCCTTCCGGAATCTTCAAGAAGCTTCGGGGGAAGGGGAGAGCGGGCAGCCGCGACTGCGCAAGCACTACTACCCCGGCGCGGGAACCTCTGCCGTAGCGAGAGGAAGCAGGGCGCATGCGTACGACGAGCAGGGCAGGGAGTGAGTGGGTGATAGCGCGCATGCGTGGAGGGCTCAGGGTGGGGAGGAAGATGCTGGTTTACCTTAGTCCGTCTGGGTCTGCCTGCTCGCTGCCGTCCGGGTAAAACGTCCCTGGAAAGCTTTCCAGATGTAGCGGGAGGAGGTGAATTCCCGCCGGGTGCTCCCCGTCCCAGGGCGCTGTCGCGGTGGGCTGATCTCCTCATGGCCCCGTCCGGCGGCTGCGCCTGGGAGGCGCGGAGGGCAGCCCGGAGGGAGGCCGGCTGGCCGCGGCTTGCCTGACTCTGGGAGCGCCGTTGATCGGCTTAGTGATCTGGAGTCATGAGCCGGCGAGCAGCCCAGCCCTAGAGCGGTGCTGTGGCTGGGGGGATGCGCAGCCTCGGCGAGTCTGTAACTTCTGTGAACGCAGGTTGTCCTAAGTCGCCTCAGAAGTATTTGTTTTCATAAACCGACTGTGATCAGAGTGAACGCTTACTTGTTAAATGTCTGTGGTATGTGTGAGTTTAAGTAAGTCTTTTGTGTTTGTATTACAGGATTGTCTTATTTGCACAGAACCAAAGACCATAACATCAATTATTATGAAAAAGATGATTTTGTTTGTTCACCCTGAATGCTACAGTCGGCTTGACCAGATTCTGTGTCCTCTGATGTATTATTAATAGCTGCCTACACTTCTGAAGGCAAATGCAAACGTTTCCCATTAATTACATAACCTAATGCACAGTTTTTAACATAGAATTGGCTAGTCGTTCATAAGGCACATGACAAACCCCGAAGCAGATGTGCAGAATGCAATTAAGAAGTGATTCCCACAACTCGGAGTATGCCAAAAGGATAGTCAGGAGAGAGCTTCCGCAGACCTCTGCTGCTCCAATTTTTTCTTCATATCTTACATAAAGATGGACATGTTCTTGGTCAAGAAGCACCTTTGCTTAAGCCATCAAATACCAAGGGGTTGCTTCTGGTCTAGAGGCCCAGCTGAGGCCTGTTCTAAGACTGAGAGGGTAAACTGCACTGCTTCAGGCAGAAAAAGCAGTATTTTGTTCTTTGGAAGGAGCATTTTAAAGTTATAAAAATGTGTGGTAACAATTTGGAAAAAAAAAAAAGGAGGGAAGTAAGAATATAAGTTTTATGCTGCCCTCTATGTACACATCATTTAAGATGTTTCTTTTTATTGTACACCTTACTTTATAAGAAGATTCATGTCAGTGTTGCATAACTGAAGTAGGTGTATTTACATTGTTATCACAGGGCCAGGAACTGTTCCTAAAAAGTGCAATTTAATTTTTTTTTTGGTGAAAGTATGACATATAAGTAGAAGTCTGATTTATATCCACAAATAATTTTTGAAACTGCTTGTATTTCATCCATAGTGAGCAAGTGTACTTTGTTTTAGGAGGAGCCACTGTGTTTCAGCTTTGTGTAATGTTTAAAAAAAATAAAATAAAAAATTACTGTTTTGCAGAGGCAGCAATGCTTTCTGTCCTCAGAGTATTTCTATGAAAAATATACAGGGACACCCTCTGCTAGTCTAGGCTGCCCAAAGCCCCATCCAACCTGTCCTTGAACACTGACAAGGATCCAGGGGCAGCCATAGTGTCTCTGGGCACCCTGTGCTAAGGTCTCACTGCCCTCACAGGGAAGAATTTCTTCCTTATATCTCATCTAAACCTGCCAGTACTTGCCCTTATGAACAGTCCCTCCCCAGCTTTCCTGGTACTTTCATGTACTGGAAGGCTGCTCTAAGGTCTCCCTGGAGCCTTCTCCAGGCTGAACAAGCCCAACTCAGTCTGTCTTCGTGGGAAAGGTACCCCAGCCCTCGGATCATCTTCATCGCCTCCTCTGGGCTTGCTCCAATATGTCCATGTGTTTCTTATATTGGGGACCCTAGAGCTGGATACAGCACTGCAGGTGGGGTCTCACTAGAGCAGAGCAGAGGGGCAGAATCCCCTCCCTTGACCTGCTGGTCACACTGCTTTTGATGCAGCTCAGCACATGGTTGATTTTCTGGGCTGCATGTGCACATTGCTGGCTCATGTTGACCTTTGCATCCACGAACAGCCCCAAGCCCTCAGGGCTGCTCTCCATCCAGTCTCTACCCACCCTGTAGTTGGGGTATGTGGTTAATCTATATATAACTCTGTATGCAGTTCATCTCTGTATGCCCATCTCTCTAGCCTGTCTAGGTCCTTCTGCATGGCATCCCTTTCCTCCAGCATGTCAACCACACCACATAGCTTGGTGTTGCCCACAAACTTGCTGAGGGTGCAGGTGATAACACTGTCTCCAAGAAAGATGTTTGCGCAGTGCCAGTCTCAGTACTGACCCCTGAGGAATGCACGTCTCTATTTGGACATTGACCAGTTGACCAGAACTCTCTGACTGATACCATCCAGCCAATTCTTTATCCACCAAGTGGTCCATCAGTCAAGCTTCCTAAAGAAAGGATTTGTCTCCAATTTAGAGACAAGTGTATTGTGTGGGACAGTGTCACACACTTTGCACAAGTCCAGGTAAGTGACATCTCTCACTTCCTTTAACCACCATCACTGTAACCCTGTTCTAGAAGGCCACCACATTTGTCAGGCATGATTTGCTCTCAGTGCTCTCAGTGAAGCCAGACCCACGGGGTCTCTTCGATGGACACGTCTGGCCCATGTACTTGAAGCACAGGAAAGAGATGGAGGACAGTGGTGTGGATGTTGTTTATTTAGATGGCTGTCACCAATCACCTCTATTCTTTACATGTACCTGAGCATAGTTTCCAGGAGGATCTGCTTTGTTATCTTGCCAGGCACAGAGGTGAGAGGGACTGGTCTGTAGTTCCCCAGGTCTTCCTTTTTTTCCCTTCTTAATACTGGCTATGTTTATCGGATCTGCTGTGTTTCAGTAATGCTGTCCTTGAAACTTAAAGGGATTCTAGGGGCTCGTGAAGAGTCAGAGCAGGTAGCTCAGTTTCAGATCTGGAAATACCAAAATGTGAGAAATAATTCAACAAATCCTTTCTTTAGGAAGCTTATCAGAGGTTTAAAATGGAAATACAAATCCTGGGAAAGCTAAGAGAGTCAAAAGCTGGCAGAGCTTGCAAGAAACTGTCCAGCTCAACTGAATGTGTTCAGATTTGGTGGGCAGAACATCTGAAAATGTTGTATCTTGTGGAGAAGCAGAATGGCTGGAGAGAACCCTTCTCTCCCTCTTCTGCCATCACTGTTGCTAATGTTTTGTAAATGCCAGGTTTTTTTCCCCAGGAGGTGAGAGAGATTAAACAGCACCCGTTTCTAATAATCCACTGGAGTGCTTGCTGCTAAAACATGGCCTGAATTTGAGTAGATGCTTCATTAAGGCTCGCCACCTGCCTTTGATATCTGGCTTTAGCGTAGGCTTGCTGTGTGAGCGTAAGATTTCATTTAAGGCAGAATTTTCAAAGGTGTCATCTAAGTAACCTGGGTGCCTGCATTTCATTTTCAGAGAGGCTTAGTCACTTACGGCTGGGTTCTCAAGGGGCCTTTGAAACCTAGAAAACATAATTCTTTAATCAGTTTTCAAAAGTCTGCTTTCAGGAGACTGGAAATTTTGTTATTGAGTTCAATAGGGTATGGGTTAGGTCCAAATAATACATCCATGCCTCCCCATTTAAATTTTTCTATGCCTTTGACCTAGCTGCAGAGTGAAGCCTCTTTGATGCGATCTGTAAAGCCATTCTGTAGAGTGGTACTTTGTAATAACTTGCAGTGATGTGTGTATTATAATGATCTTTTTCATCCTTCCTGCAGCTGAAACGAGGATGAAATGCAACAGAATCTGTGAATAATTAAGTGCTGTGATGAAGTTAAAAAATGTTGGCTCCTTAGATGAGAGAAAATACTCAGATAATTCATGTGGGTACACATAGTGCACTAACTCTGTGCTCCAAAGGAATTTGAAAAGCCTATAGATTACATGAATACTGTTGGGAGAAGAACAAAATCTAAATATATATTGGTTACTTAAAATTGCAGTGTAGTTATATAATCTCTGTAATCTGTTGGATGTTTTTGCTACCACCAAACTGGGTGTTTGAGCTTTCCTTTGCCCCATCTCCAGCCTTTTGTCCTTTTACCTTCTTTTATCCTGGAGGGAACTAGCACAAGTAGATCTGGTTTTGTGTATGGGGAGAGGGAGTTCTGACCACCTATTCCAGCAACAGCAGACACTTATATTAGGCGTAATGTGGCATCAGTCATGGAAAATAATAATAGAATCTTTTAAGGTTGTAAAAGACCATTAAGATCATCAAGTCCAACTATCTGTCCGGTACCACCATGTCAACTAAACCATGCTCTGGAGTGCCATGTTTACACATATTTTGAACAGGGATGGTGACTCCAACACCTCTCTGGGCAGCCTGTTCCAGTGATTGACCACTCTTTCAGTGATGAAGTTTTTCCTAATATCCAATCTAAACCTCCCCTGACACAACTTAAGGCCATTTCCTCTTGTCCTGTTGCTTGTTACTTGGCAGAAGAAACCAACACCCACCTCACTGCAACCTCCTTTCATGTAGCTGTAGAGAACAATAAGGTCTCCCCTGAGCCTCCTCTTCTCCAGACTAAACAGCCCCAGCTCCCACATTAGACATATGCTCCAGACCCTTCACCAGCTTTGTTGCCTTTCTCTGGACCTGCTCCAGCACTCCAATGTCCTTCTTGTGAGGGGCCCAAAACTGAACACAGCACTCGAGGTGTGGTGTCACCAGAGCTGAGAACAGGGGCACAATCCCTGCCCTGGTACTGCTAGCCACATTATTTCTGATACAAGCCAGGATGCTTCTGACCTTCTTGGCCACCTGGGCACACTGCTGGCTCATGTTCAGCTGGCTGCCAACCAACATCCCGATAATCTTGACTTTACTCCTGTACTCTTTGCTCACATGATTCCTCCCACTTGATCAGCATTGTCAAACTCATTCAAGTTGTTCTCTTGGACAGTTCCCCAAATCAGACATTGTTTTAAAAATGTTAATTTATATTTTTAGATGTGAAGGCTTTTTTGTTTATATTTCTGAACCTTTAATCTTCCACCTTCAGGCTGTTCTTCAGCACAAGCCTGGATAGTTACTTGATAAAAGAGCAAAAGAAGGAAGTGCTGATTTTATTACATAACTCCAGAAATTTTAAAAATAAATTGTGGCAGTTATAGAAAAGGTCATAACATGGCTAACAAGACTGATGTGGGTTACACTGTTTTTTTCATTCAATTTACTGCAAGCAGTTGCGTTGAAGTAGAAATTTAATTTCAATTATGTTCAGTTTGATCTTTATCACAAAGCATTTTCAAATCCTTAAAAACTGTTAATATTTAGGCGTCATTGCAATTTTTTGTTTGGTTGTTTGTTTTGGTTTTTTACCAAAACTGTTTACAAACGAATGGAACTTTTTTTGTGTGTGTAAATCCTATGTCTGTATAGAGGAAAATGGGGCAGTATCATGTGAAGAGTGCAGACTGAAAAAATGACACATTATGATCTCAGGGTACACTGGTTAAATAAGCGCTGAGAATTTCTGTCAGCCAGAAGGTGGTAGCAGAATTCTCCCACAACAGCTCAGAATCGTGTTCCAGCAGGCATTCTCAATACAAAGTGATTTTGAAATGCAGTTCAGAAAACATATTTTTTTTAGTAGCAGGAACAAATATCATTGACATTTTTTTTTCATTTGGCAGCATCTTTGAGAAGAAAAGTGTCTGCACTTATGCCTGAGATGTCATGCGTCGGGAATGTGTGTGGGATCTGTTACTTGGGTTTTGTCTCTGTTTTTTTGCAATTGTAATTATGGTTTTTACAGACTTTTTAATGCCAAAGGGAGCCATTTATGGGCTGAAATGACAAGAGATTTGTTTTGCTCACAGTATCGCAAGACTGGAAGATGTCAGTAGCATGAGAAGACCAGATAACACATTATTTCCATCCAGAGGAATCCTGTCATTCTTTCACAGACACGAACACGAATATTGAGTGTTTTCCATCGTCCAGGACTGAAGCAGTACCCTAGTCATACTCCTAACATATATATCAACTCGAAGATGGGAAGGGCTAAGTTTTATTACTCTGTTTCATTCTTTTGTGACACACTTGTGATGCTCGTGTGACCCACTGATAAGTCAATTCACGGGAAACAGCGATTCCCATTTCACTCTTCATTGCTGAGAGAAGCTTGTGGGAAACTCAGGCTCTGGAACACAGCCCGTCCCTCGTTTTCCTCTGAACCACTGTATCACGGCTCTGATGATACTCTGTGCTCTTCTTTTTCTTTAAGAAATTGTTCTGTATCTTAGAGATAGTTTCTATGGTAACTATAGTTGTGGGTTTTTTGTTGGTGGTTTGTGGGGTTTTTTTTAACTTAGTGGACAGTTTGGAAATGGATGGAGTGGAGTTTTAATGTGACATTAGGAAGAGTCACTATGATAAAGTAAGTTAGAAAAATAAAGCATTCTGTGCTTGATCTGTTTATCAGTAAATCGAAGCAACAGTTCAAGAGAGCTTCAGTCTCACTGCCTGGCTTACAAGACAAGCAGGAAGGTGCTGCTGGAGCTATGCAGGAAAGTAAAGGAAAAAGGAAGAGCCCCAGAGCAAGCCCTGCCACTCTTACAATTTTGCAGCACGCAGTCTTTATAAAATTAGCAGCTTTTTAGAGTGACTGCAGCTTTTATTATCTCCTCTTGCTGCAGTTTTGACAGAGAAAAGCATTCACCCAAGGTTACAACAACAGAGCGTTATTTCCTGTGTGCCTCTCTCCCTGTTTCTGGTTTTTCACAGTATAAATATAAAAATGTTTGGGCAGTATTTATAGGGCAGTGTCTGTGGAACTGGTAATGGAGCCACAACATTGAAGATGCTGAATGAGCTCACAGACTCACAGAATGTGTTAGGTTGGAAGGAACTTTATAGCTGATTTAGAACACAGGAAAAGTGGCAGGAAGTACAAATAAGGGAAGATACAGACATCAGTACAGTTATAGAATATAGATGTTAGAAAACAGATACAGAAAACATAGTTAAATAGACCCGTTATATATGTATTATGTGGAAAACGCCCAGAAATTGAGATAATCACAAAGGTCAGATATTAGTTTTGCACATATGTGGGGAAAGTGTGTTCACACATAAGGTGTCGGTGGCTTTTAGGCAAAAAATTAAGTGTTGCAAAGATGCCAGAGGTAAAGTTGACTGTGGATTACGGCGTAACACCTAGTCATTTGGAAAGCACCAAAGCAGTTCTGCCAACAGCTGTGGTTCTTTCTGTGGAGGTGGAAGCTAGCAGGGGGTTAAATTAACTTAAAGAAAATTAACTTGTGAATCTGTGTAAGATACAATTTTTTGGGTGTAATAATAACCCTAGGAATTTTATGTTTAGAGATCATTACCATAATGCTTACCAATTCTCTGTTTTTAATTGGTTCATCTCTTTTGCAATATAAAGGAAAAAAAAATATATATATATATATTCAAAAATGCTTTTCAGATATGGAGTTCATATCAGCACACTGAACATGTGTCAGTACTGGATAAGTGTGCTGAAGTACACAGTGGCTTCACTTTCAGATGTGCGGGGTACAAAAGCAAAATTTCTATATAGGCACAAGTTAATGTTAGAAACAATATAAATTTCATCTCCAAGTCAGTGAAAAGTCCTAGTGAAACCCAAAGATGTTCTCATTTGGTTTAAATTGGCAGAATAATCTCCTTTGAGATTATTGAATGTTATTTTATCTTTGTGTAATGCTGAATGGCTATTAGCTGGAAAATTGAGGTTCTTTTAAGAAGTCTTATTTTGGACACCAAATTAATTGGGGTATCTGAACTCTATTAGTCATCTGAAACATCTTGGTCTATATTTCCTGCTCTTATTGACTTATTAACGTGGCTGTGGCAGGAGAGTAAGAGGGCAAAGAAGAAAATGTCAGTGCAGTCATTTGCTTGTGATGCTTCCATCTGGAGAGCAATGAACACCGCTACTTTTGAGAAGAGGCTAGTGTGCAAACCTTCTGTACAGTCACTTTCCTAGAAATGAAGTGGAAAACCTACTGCGGTAAAAAGTGGGGAACCCCCCCCACACACATTCCTATGCTGAACCCTTTGTAATTTTCTTCCATTGCTGGCAGTGATAGACAAGCAAGGAATGAAGACACTCAACTGCTGCTTGTCCTCCACATGGCTTGTATTTCCCTTTATCCATAGCACGGACAGAGGTGGAACTTGTACCTGTGTCCACCTGTAAATTAATGGATGTGTCAGTCAGGGAGAGATTTTAAAAAGGAGGAAAGCTGTGCAATTGATCATGTGTAGCCACCATGAGAAACTAAGCACTGAAATTGCTGACACCGATCATGTTGTCAGGGATGAGTAATTAGAAGGAGGACTGGCAAAACCAGGGTACTTGTAATTTAAACTACCTGGCTGAACTCACTGTTCTCCAAAGCAGCATGAAATAGTTGTATGACTAGCTGTTTAAGCCTAAATCCATGATAAAAATAAGAAGTTATTGCGTAAAATATATGAGCAGGCAATCAATGACCAGAGGTCTATACCAAAGTACCAATATTTTTGTGTAAAGGGGTGCCAGAGATCCTTCTCTTCAGACACTTGTGGTTGGAGAATAAGCCCCGTTGGGTGCATGTGAACTTGTGCTGGCAGTAGAAGACCAGAAGAGCTTTGGAACAGCTCTTATGAGCGGATGCTGAGCTGGAGAACAAGTGGTATGATGGCTATGTCTGCTTTAGGATGCTTTCCTAAAGGTCGAATCCTAAACAGGACAAGGACCTGCAGTAGTATGTATGAAATACACAACTTAGTATGAGCACAGCAGCACTTGTCTGAGGATGGTTTCATGGTCTAGGAAGGCCGACACACTTAATGCAAAAGGTGAAGGCATTACATGAGATTAGTTTAACATTATTTTTTCTTAATTTTTAGTTTATTTAGTTAAATTGTCTGGTTTTGGTGTGAGTTTTTTTGTTTGACATTGTTTTTTTTCCCCCCAGATTGTTGCTCAGATGTCTACAGTTGAAGGCAGTTTCCTTTCCATGTCATTTGCCTTTATTACAGTGTGCTGTAATCCCTGCTTAACATCCCCATAGAAGACTATGGCAGTGAGCAAAATATTTATAAGCACACCACAGCCTGAGCTTAAGGTGATGAGATGTGTATTTTCCTTACAATCTTCTAGTAATTTGATTTACTGTTCCACATTGGAAAAACAATCTCATCAGTAAGAGCTGTGAGATTTCCCTGTTTTCACAGTTATGTGAATGCCACCCTTCCTGAAGTAATAATCACTCGTTAACCTTACATTTGCTGCTCTTTCAGATTTCACAGCCAGAACTGACACCGCTGACAGCTTGATAAACTGTTTGCCACTTACGATGGCTTTGCCTCTTCCAGGAGCACTCTTTTCTGTGTATACTCACTTTCAAGAACCACCCTGATTTTAATCTAAAGCTTCCTTGCAAATTAGGCAGCTTGTACTGCTGCAAAATTACCGAGGGTAAAAAAATACGAAATTCTGGCTCAATAAAATGTTGCCTATAATAGAAGATGATTCGTGTGGAAGAACAGTTCTGCAGTAAAAATAATGTTGATATACCTTGAGGTAAGTCCTGGTTTCACGTATGGGTCTTGGCAGTAAGGTGATACAAATGAAGATATAGTTTGGGGGTTGTATCTTAGTTTTTCGTTTCATGGTCTGCTCTGATAATTTTCTGTTTGGTTTGTAGACAACTTGGCGACAAGTTTTCTGACAGGTGATGCTGCCACACTGAACCCTGCACGTTCTGTCTTGATTTGGGAAAGGAATGCTGGCACTCGTATTTCTACATCCTGTAGAAATACATCCTGTCAGTTTCTCAGGCTCCAAAGAAAACTATTATGAAATATTACTTGGGTATAATCTCTTCCATGTATTCCTGGGAAGATAATTACAATAATGAATCAGGATCTTTTATTATAATGGTGTTACTGAGCTTGTATATAGCATCTCTCACAACTGTTAGACTCATGCCACGTGGGAAAGATCTTGGACTGTGACTCTTCTTGCCATAATCTCTTGCAATATGCAACAAACATTTTCTTAATTTTCTTAATGCATGCTGAAGTAACTATTTCTATACATAATGCTTGGGAACAGAGACACAGAAAAATGACTTGTCTTGAGTCATGTGGGAAGTCGTCATCAAGGCAAGGAATTAAATCCAGGTAAATACTGTCATACCTAATTTGCTCACTGTTGGTCAGGTGCTCCTTCCTTTGGAAGTGATTTGGGAAAGGATGTCTATCCTGTCTGGCACTGACAAAAACATCAGCATAACAACAGTGAACAGGAATGTGGTTATGCTTCCTCCATCCTCTTTTCCAGAAGCAATGAGGCATAGGTATTTTATTATGTTTGTTGTCATTAGTCAGGGCTACTGCTTGTTTGTCTGAGGCTACCAATAAACCCGATGTGATTCATGCACAACTGCTGGAGGGATGGCATGCACAACTGCTGGAGGGATGGCTCAACTCCAAAAGCACAGTTTAGCCTTTATTTGGCAGTTGTTTGCTTAATGCAGAAAAATGTCTATGGAAGCAATGAAAAATGAATCTGTGCTGTTACACACAGCTTGTAAAATCCACTTGATTTCTCCTGCAGAAGATATTACAGTATAAAGAAATAATGAAGACAATGCCTACCTTCATTTTCTTTTATTTTTCAGTTATGCTGTCATCTTCCATATTATTGTAACGGATCCTGGCCTACATGGAGTCATTGTAACTAAGAAAATGTCATTATAATCAAAGATGATCTGTGATGCTGAGCTTTGAAAAGGACATTTTTAAAATCTAATTGTAACATATGTGGAATTTTCTTTCCCTTGTCTGATTACTCTGATTTAATCCTGAACCGTATGGGAGAGATGCAGTGGCACGGAGTAGTAGAGCATTTGCAAAGGCATAGCTACCTCTCCAGAAGTAGGGCATCATCCGTAAGTACTCTGTTACTGTCCTAGGCTGATTATTGGCTCTGTCCTTTGTTCCATGGGTAATCTAAAGCAGTGGTTTCCTTTCTGGGGCCTCTCAATCTCTAGAGATTTTTAGGCCCCTTCCTTGGAGTCCTTGGCTTTGGGGACAGTGTCAGAGAAAGGCAAGCTGATTGTGTAAATGTGATAGACTTGGACTGCCATTTCCAGTGGAAAAAATAAATCTATTTGTGTTCTACTAAGTAGCAAAGTTTAAAAAACACTGATGGAAATGATGCTCCCTGCAGAACCTAAAGGTATGAGGGTCAATAACACAAATGTAAAGATACAGAAACAAAAGAGCAGCATGCTGGAAAGGAAGCCCATTTTTTTCTGACCTAGCTGAAAAAGGCTAAAAAGACAATGCCTGGCAATTCTGAAATGGCAGTGCAGACAATTGGGCTAGTTTGCATTAGTGTTTTATTTTGGATCGAGACTCTCACAGCCACCTCCAGTTTCTCTGCTTGGGTTCAGAGTGGTCTCAGAGCACATAAACTAGAACCATCGCAGGCTGGAAGAGATACTCCAGGAGAACATGTAGTCCATTTTAGTTGGTAGTGAATGTGCAGACGGGATTGGACTAGAAGCAGCCTGAAGGAAAGCCTCTGAAATGCATGTGGTGTGGACATCAAGTCCTTGGTGCCTGGGCTTTTGGTCTGCTGATCTACTCCTGGTGATCACTACTACTTGTTAACAGAGGTGCAGCTTAGCAGGTAGTGTGCAATGGGGTTCCACCACTGACTGTGGTGAGGCTATGGTTCAGGTTTCACATAGAGATGTGTGACAGCCTTCATCCTTCCAAAGCAGCCTTCACTGAAGCAGGTGGGCTATCACAGATGTTTCTGTTATAGGTGAGACCTAATTAAACCTATTATTGCCAAGGAGAGAACAGCACTGTGCTCAACTGAGCTCCAACAAACAAAGCTGATGAACATGGGTGGCAGGGGACTGTAGCAGGTGGACCAGCCATTGAGTAGGGCGACAGCTGAAGGACCAGGACACAACTGTTTGTCCAGCAAGAGGGAAAAGGCCTCAAGAAGCTTGAGGAGTGTGGTGTTCTCCCTGCTGAACTCCCAGTTATGCATTATTGTTGTCCTAAAATGTTCATATTGCCTCACCCAGATATTTTGTTTTTAAAACACACAGGTACGCTTAGCTCTCCTACATAGCATGAATAATTTTCTTCATTGCTTGGTATTACTTCCTTCAGGGCATTTAAACTGGTTTATCATTTTCCTTCAGGCTCCTTTTATCTGACAGTATATATTATACTTCTGTTTTCTCTATTTTTATGTCACCGTCTCCAATCTTGTTTTCATTTATTTGCCTATCTCTGTCTTTAAATATGTGGGATAAGCTAGCACACTGATAGGGCATTTTTCTAAAGTAAAAGAAAATTTCATGTAATTCCACATAGATCATTACTGCATCATGTAATGAGATTCAAGTTGGACTATTTGAAGGCACTGGCTGCTCCAGATTCTTTCACAGCCTCTGTTTTGTTAAATTAACGGAGGAAGTTTTGTGTGTTTTTATTTCAGCAAATGATATCTAGAGAAAATGTGTTTAAATGACAAGTTGAAATTGTCTGAATTTTTTTTTTTTTTTTTTACTTGGTATATGTTCTCCTTTGCTTACAGAAAAGTCTGCAAAGTCTGCAGTCCCTGCAGCAGGACAGGTATAGATGCCCTTGCACTTGGGAATAATCTTATTAGCATCATCAAGATTTCTTACAGGCATTAAGGTACACCAATATAAATCCAATTTAGGGATTAAGACATATCTACAACAACACACAAACCAAAAGAAAAGCCTTTGCTAAAGAAATGATGAATGGTGGGAGGATGAGAGACAGCAGGAGCAGGCAGGAACAGGAGAGGTTCACAGGTTGCTCAGAGAGGTTGTGCAGCCTCTGTGTCTGAAGGTTTCCAAGATGAGGTTGGATAAAGCCCAGTGCAACCTGACATGACCTTGGAGCTGACCTTGCTCTGGGCAGAAGGTTGGAACAGAGACATCCAAAGGTCCCTTCCAACCCAAATTTCCCTACAATCCTAAGAATGGGTACAAATCTACATGGTGATGGATAGGTAAATATTAATAGCCCAAATGAGTAAATCAGTGTTTACTGAGCTTCCTTCCATAATCATTATTATCTTAGTTTTATCCAACTTTATGAAAGGAGAGATTTTAATTTTAACAGTTGGAATGAAACAATTGTTCCCATAGTACCTACTATGGATATTTTTCTGGTCGTATCTTCCAGGTGGCAGAACTAAATTTACAAACATCTATAGATGTTTATGGTTGAAAACAGATCCTGATTTGGGAACCATAGCATATTTTATAGGTAGCTTGCTGAGGCAAATGCCCTTTTATATGACCATTTGAATCAGTCAGGATTTATGACTGTGAAGAGGCCAAGGCCATAAAGTATAACCGGACGTAGACTCCCTACTAAAGAATCTTCTGTAATCATGCAGCATTTTATAATCTTATAGCAAGTTCTACAGCTCCTTTCTGTAAATGTGGACTGCCTATTCACAGAGAATAACCTTATATTCTGAACTACTAAAACTACTGGGGGATTTTTTGGTATAGATGTATTTTTCAGAAGATTTTCCATCTATGTGTAAATTTAGGCCAAGGTGCTTAGCATATGAAGTCAGAAGAGATCATGACACTAAGCAGCACAAAACAGACCTCATGTGAGGTATTCTAAATGTGTTTGAAATCGTGAAGGAGTGGGGGGTCAGCTATATTATACCATGGTAGAATGATATTAAGGACGTTTATAGATTCAGGATGAAGCGACTGAAAAAACAAGGATAAACAAACAGAAATTAGGCACAGATTTAGCAGAGAAAAAAAAATTTAGATGCAAACATGCGTTTTATCCCACAAGGGTTTCCATAGAGGAGAACTGACTGATAACCACTTCTTGTGCTTTGATCTGCAATTCATCTGGCTCGATTTTGCAGTGCAATCAGCACAACAGATGTGTTGATTCCTCCAGCCATGGGTAGCTGCCCATTTTCCTTCCTCCTCCCCTCTCCCCCTTCTTGCTATCATTTTCATAGGAAAATTACCTTCCTTCCTTCCTTCTCCTTCCTTCCTTCCTTCCTTCCTTCCTTCCTTCCTTCCTTCCTTCCT